>OZ023214.1:50681379-51141379 GCA_963995525.1 Escarpia spicata | reverse complement strand
AAATATATTGGCATCTGTTACAGTTAGCATAAAAACCACTGCAGCTAACGTACAGTTACCTGTGTGGCTGTTGACAGTAACAAAACAGAAACAGTCCTGGTTAACACTGTTCACAGAAGGTTGTGTGAGAACGTTTAGTTCAAAAGTCGTAACCATGGTATGGTACATTGATGGTTCTCTAAAAGTAGTGACACAGAACTATTTGGAAATAGCTGCTTAAAATTTATACAAAGATTATGTTCCATTGTCATATATGGAAAGTGCACAGATTTTCTAATTTGTTTATGACATAAAATGGTCATGTCATATTCTAATCAGCTGGGCAGAATGGTGGCCTTGAACAATAATATTCAGATGTCAGAATATGATGTGGCTTAAATTTAATCATTATTTCTGGGTTTTTGTTCATAAACCTGGTTCCTAAAGTGGTTTAGCCTCATCACAAATCAGGTTCTTTAATGACTGAATTTATATTGTGTGAACTGTTTAAATAATATCCGCCGTCGGTAAAAAATAAATAAAAAGTATGTACATTTGCTTAAATGATCAAAAAAATTGCTTCTGGTTGTTATATAGATCTGGTAACTAGACTGCCAAGATTTATAATAATAAAACTTTATTTTTACACCGTCAAAGCCAGGGCTGCTCCCTTGTTCACAGGTGTGTACAAACATATTACATTCTAAATACCTTCAACTTAATTGAGGTAAACCTTTGTAGTTGTAGATGATAACAAATATTAATGTGCACTATTGAAAGTTTAAAAAAATGCAAAATGTTGACAGGTATAAATTATTAAGGTAAAATATATACATGTAAACTAAATTCGTAAAAAAAAGTATTTTTAAATATGTGAAATGGAAAAAATGCTAATACCATCAATATCACAATAATAATAAATAAGACCGATAAAAATAATAAGGTATTTTAAAATACAATGTCAAAGATTAAAAATTCATTAAGTGGAGAAAAAATTTAGCTTTCAAAACACTAAAATTGTTGGTTACATGTTTTTGAAAGAGTAAGGGAATGGACACCACCAACAGCAGAAACATGTATATAATTATTGTATCATGCATTCATATGAAGATTCCGTTTTTTTAGAGTCACATGAATTTATTCTGGGTCTAAAATTAAATAAGTTTTTAATTTGATGATTTTACAAAAAAGTACATATATATTACACAAGTTTGCACAAATGAGCATGCACGTCATAGTGTATACGAGGTAGGTTTACTTTCTCCCAAAATGAATTCGATATTAGACAAACAAAAACCTAATTAAGGAGCTACCTTTAATACAGAACAAATAATTTACTTGAAAGTATTAACTTTTCTTGTGGATTTGTTTCCACCCCAAAAGTTGTAATTTGTTTCTGACATCTGAATGTTTATTGTGACACCTTCACAATTGTTTATTACCTACAGTTGATTTGATCCTCCCTTTCTGTGCTATGCATTTCACTGTCATGTTCTTTGACTAGAAGAAACCTGGTTTCTTGCAATGTGACTTTTCACATCATAATTAGTACTAATTATCTCTCATGAAACATTTTGCTTTCTTTCCGAATATGTCAACCAATTTACTGGGTCACAGTGTAACAATATTGGGAAACAATTCAAAACATTTCATGCGAGGTGCTTAATTACCATATCAAACACTGTTAATTTGTTAATGCTTATTTTGATTCATTAGGAAAATATTTGTTGGCAAAATGGTGACATTCAGTGACACTAGTTAAACAAATTTATGTTGAAGCTATTTTATGGGTGGTCATATTAGTCCAGAAATGGTATTATGTGTGGGTGAGCAGTTGTTTGGTAATCACCACATGTTGCAGGGGAAATAAATTACTCAAGTGGTGCCACCTGTTGTGTGGAACATATATTACTGCACATTGACGTTTATCAGAACTGAACAGCATAGTGGATAGTGTTTGACAGTCATGTCATGGCAGATGAATCTAGCAGTTATTGGTTGTGGTATAGGAAACCAATTTGGATCGCTCAGAATCTTAATTTGCACACCACATATTGGTGAGGGTTTTAGAGATAATGTGTGTTTAAGTTGCCTTGTGTGTTGCCATGAATGCTTGGAATCTGTTGTGTGACTTGCCACTGTCTGCACTGCTCTGTCTTTGTAGCTTGTCAAGTTGAACTGTTCCTCTGGCTTGTCACCGTTGTCACTGGTAAGGAACTCAAACTGTCCTACAGTGCTCTCCTCACCCCTTGTGCAGTTGTCTCTTCTCACTGTCCCTGTTGCCTTGTATGACCTTGTATGACCTTGAACTTCTCTTGTTGTCACCAAGACGAATAGTCTTGTTTATTTTGTGAATGCCATTGATATTGTTTGGTTTTAAATATCTTACATCTATCTTTATTGCCACCCTTCTTCTTCCACCCTTTGACCCCTTAATCTCACTTGGTGTGTTCCACCCTCTTGACAAGTCATCTCCACATACCTGTCTTGATCTTCTGTCATTCTCTCCACCTGTCTTGATCTTCTGTCATTCTCTTCACCTGTCATGATCCTCTGTCATTCTCTCCACCTGTCATGATCCTCTGTCATTCTTTCCAACTGTCATGATCTTCTGTCATGATCCTCTGTCATTCTCTCCACCTGTCATGATCCTCTGTCATTATCTCCACCTGTCATGATCCTCTGTCATTCTCTCCACCTGTCATGATCCACTGTCATTCTCTCCAACTGTCATGATCCTCTGTCATTCTCTCCAACTGTCATGATCCTCTGTCATTCTCTCCACCTGTCATGATCCTCTGTCATTCTTTCCAACTGTCAAGGTCCTCTGTCATTCTCTCCACCTGTCACGATCCTGTCATTCTCTTCAACTGTCATGATCCACTGTCATTCTCTCCAACTGTCAAGATCTTTAAGATCTTTCTTCACAATATCTCTCCATCTTAATTGTGGTCTTCTTCTCCCTCTACCACCCTCTTCTGTAGTCCGTGTTCAATTTGTCAATCTCTCCTCACCTATTCTCTGTACAAGTCATGTCTATCTTAATCTGCTCCCAACTACCTTCCTTTTGAGGTGTTTCTTCATTCTCATTGCTTTCCTTAATTCCCCCATCTTCCTTCTGTCGTCTTGTGTCTCTTTAGTGTTGTTGCCATTATTGGTAGTCAAGATTTCTGATCCTACGGATCTTGTTATCTCTAATGGAGATGTTGGCATGTGTTAATTATGTTGTTGTTACTAATTGCTATTGGTACTTCAGTACAGTACAGGTAACAGTTTGTAAACGGATGTCATTGCGGCAGTTAGCCATGTGCAAAATGTCACTTCAATTAAGTGTTTTCTGACTGCTTCTCCACAATAATTCAATAGATCTGTGTAGTCACAACCAATCGTCTTGAACCCATATCAACATTTTCATGCATCCCATAATTAATAAAACAGACACTCCATTACATATGAAATACACTGTAATTGCTTAATATTCATTGGTGATAAAAGTGCATGCATCTGGAGGCCTATTCTTGTGATGATTCAGTCCACATATTCATCATTATTGTCACCTCACTATTAAGGTCACCTTAGCCCAGTCGCGTTCTGTGGGTGGGCTTAAAACTGAGGTTCGACTGTATTAGTTTTGACAAGAACTTATTTGACAGTATCGGGTTATTGGATTTATTTAAGGGTATTCATCTTCTGCATAACATGGTGGTTGGATGTTGTTGAAGTTCATATTTCGCAAACATCTGCACATCTGCAACAAACAAGATGCTTAAACATCAGCTAAGGATATTTGGCAGTAGCATGCCCTAGTCATGGCGGACATGGGTCATGAGATGTTATCCAGTTGTGACATTAGCACCATCTCAGATGTCTTCATCAGCATCTGTCTCTTCAGTCACAGCTGTTCTCTTCAGATACATGTCACCAAGTGTCACAGGAAATGTTTGACCACTAAAATTTTAGCTGGATTAAATTTGACAACTGCTAGTTTTGGTAGCGTGTGATCCCACACCAGATCAGTTTAGGATGTTTTCTGCATTTCCTGTTGTTTGTTTGCAAAAATAGAGAAATATTTCATTGTTTCTTCCTTGGCGGTCTTCAAACAATTGTAGTTTCATTCTTTTGACATATTTCAGTGATGCTCATATCTTGCTCAGTTATGCAAAATAAAAATGCACGATTATAATATTCATTTTATTTAGAAAGTATGCGACACAGACATGCAAAACATTTATAAAAAAAAATTACTTTATTTTGACAAAAGAACTGCTGGCCTTGAACTTCATTGGTGCACCATATCAGTACATCAAAAATCAGGCTCATAGCTAACAATAACTTTCTCCATGCCACAGTATCAAGTTTTCATATACTACCCATTTTCAATGAATTTTTTCAACTTGAAAAAAATGGTTTATGAACACAGAAAAGGGCACACGTTTGCATTATATTAGCACATGACAGTGATGGAAAGATCCTTGCGTACACACACTGAATCCAGTTTATGGGGTAACAAATAGTGGGAAACAACTTCCAGGTTGATTTTCTCAAAAACGAATTGTATGGTCTTATGAAAATGTTGGTGGCAGACAAACATCAAAGTGCACATCTTTTCTTTAAAATGACTGGCAGCTGTGCACACAGCGAGGAATTATCTGACTGGATTTTAGTGTTGGTTTCAATGAAAACTGTTTTGTAGCATGTAGAAAAACTAAATGTTAATAAAGTATACTTGTAATAAGAAAATAAAATCCAAGTTTTCTCAGTAATAAATAATATAATAATATGAGTATTTATATAGCCCACTTCAGCCTAAACTGCTCATATGGGCTTTCCAGGTTCATTAAAACAAGTTATACATACTAACAAAGTACATAAAAACAGGTATATTTATAAAATACGTCAAATTAAAACTGTCCCTGTTTACATCTAAAATATGCAAATTACAAACTATTTCTAAAATAACACACAAAAGTATTTTTGAATACTCAAATTAAAAACTATCTATAAAATCTGCACATCCTCTAAGAATTTCTTTAAGGTATGCTCAATTTCCCTTTGTCTATTGGGTAATGTGTACCCAGTTTTTCTTGCAGTGGAGTTTTGCATATTTCCTTGAATGGAGGCAGGAAATCTGTGTACATGAAGATTATCAGAGTAGCTAGCTGTGAAAGAGTTGGCTGGTTGGCATGGCAGATGGTGGTGTTATCTAAGTCTCTGCTCACTGGGCTGCAGTATATGTTTATTTAATTGAGGGTGATTAACTGAGCTGTGGCTGTCAGATATCTGATAGCAGGGGATAAAGATGATGTTGAAAGTGATTAGAACATGTTCAGTCACCCCACAGGCCACACATTGCTTTTTATATATTCTTGGTACCAGTTTCTCCTGGGTGGGGTAATTAAAACTACACATAACCGTAAAAAGTTCTATAATCCTACTTTTGTAATAAAATTGCAAAAATGATATGTTTTGTTAAAATGAACTGCTTATTGTTTGGGTCTATGTCTTGCAAATGAACAGTTGTGTGGGGTTGTCTTGTACTTGTTGATGGTTATGTGTGTTTGTGAATGTGTGTAGTTATGCATACTTGTGTGTGTACTCATGAATAAAGTTCTATTGGTGGTAATTTGAACTATTGATATATATATATATCATTGACAGTACACTAAACTATGAATAGTAATGATAGTTGGGTAAAACAAATCAGCTAACATATTACAATCACAATTATTATAGTAAAATTACCTCACGAATGCAAATTTGTGTTTGCATGCATCTCTGCACTAGAAGCAGCCATTGAGATCACAAAATTGTTATTACTCTTCTTCTTCCAGATAATTGTACTTACTTCAAAGACCAACAACACATTTGGCTTGATTAGCATGCTTTCATAAACAAGATATTTGATTACACTTAAGATAGAGTGATGAATGACCCTGGAGACCTGTTCACTCAACTTAATGGTCAATCTTGTGGTCAGAACAATCCTCCAGCTTCCTGTTTTTCCCTGGCAGCTCCTCTCAAGTCCTTAGTGGTTTACTGTGCCTGGTCCCAGTCAATGGAGTCGGAACACTTTCAAAGGCCTAGCTGCATTCCTGAAGTTTTGTGGTTGCAACTACGTATCCCTCTTGGGTGGCAGACTGTGACCTGCACTGGAGTCCTTCCTCTCTGACAGTATAATTAACAGGCGACAACATGAAGCCTGGAACAAGTCATTGATGGTTCTGCCCAGGTCTGGTATTATATGGAGACAGTTGGCTGTGGTTTATACCTTTATCTGCTGCTCTCACAGATGCCTGTGATGTTTGTGGTTAGGACACAAGGGGATGGGAGACATGCTCCAAGTTGGTGACGGTCAATCACTACCTACTCAAAAAACCACATGTTAGAAGTGACATCATCAGAATTGACAGTCACATAAACTGTTAATGCCCACCCCCAGAATGACATTCAATTTAGCCTGGTATGTATCACCCCTGTGTGAGAATGCCTCCCAAGAGGCAGTGGCAGTGGCAACGGTGGTTTTTTAAAATGTGAAATTTTGTTATTTTGAGCAGTGTGTCAGAAACTACACATGTGAAGAGGTCCACTTTTATTACGAAATACAACATAAATGGTCACTTCCTGACTGACTCTCTGTTAGGGTTTAATGGTTTGGGTTAGTGTTATTGCCCTTCTAATCACCCCTACTACTGTCACTGGGCGGTTTTCAAATTTACATCTAATTAGTCCAGTTTTCAGAAATGGGGCATAAATCCTCATTTTACTTCTCGCCTCATGGTACACATAATTTTATGTCTTATGATTTTTATTCCTTTTTATATTCCGTACCAACATAAATACTTTTGAACACAGAAATGGGTATATTTGATGCAATAGGAAAAAATAATTTTAACAAAAAACTTGGACAAACTCTTCGATAAGCCATTTATATTGTAAATCTCCTCCATATATTTAATCACATTTGTGCAAATAAATTATTGTTTGAAAATTTTAAAACTGCATTACTGTAAAACACACTAGTGCCATTAGTCGCGTTATATACAGCAAGACATTGACTATAATATTTGATAAGTATGAAAATTGATTTATATTTCTGTACCTTAGTCACTGATATGTTTTATTCAACTTGACTGTTGAGTTTATTTGAACAAACCACTTTATATTTTCGTTGCTTCCACTAAAGTATGTAAACCCAGGCAATACTTCCTCTAGCACGAGATCATGGCTTTTTCAAGCAAGATGTTTATGTAGCAATTATGCAGGGAAATTAACTGACATAACTATACAACTGTTTTACTGATCAGAGGCCTAGTTTTGGATTGCAGGTTGGCAGCTTGTGGGTGTGTTGATCAGCGACAACGATATGTAGCGAACATCTTCTTGGTTTTTGCAAAGTGGTGGGAGCATTCATTCATATAGGATATGAACCCGGAACTCAAATAATTATCAGCCCCCCAGTGGGATTCACATTTCTCTTCTGACAACTCATGTGCTTGTTTTTTCTCTCTAAGTCCTATACTTCAACTGAAGGGACGGGCTAACAAAATTACTGTGCGTGAATAAACCTACATTCCTTTTCAGGTGTCTGTGCATGTGCGTGGGAATGCGTGTATGTCTGTTTGGGTGCACACGTGAGGGAGTATATGACTGTAACTATTGTCATCTAGTTAAGCTTCGATATTGATAATACGAATGGAGTTTTTATAGTTTTCCAAGACAGACCTTCCAACCGTTCTCATTATTGAAGCAGTGAGGGCTGATGGAGTATGATTTACTTTGTAATCATTGCGCAATATCTACAAATGTGAATATACTATTTTCCTTTTAATATAACTAAACTGTTAATATTATCTGTTATTTAGTCATTGAAGTTGAATGCAGCAGTGCAATTGGTTATTAAAACTGACTATTTTTATTTGGATGCAAAAATAATGATATTCTTCCATCAAAATGTCAGAAGCAGACTTACGGACGTGTGTTACCAACAAAGGGATCATCGTCATGAATATGATGATTTGGTGTAATTTTCTTTTGGTCGACCAACAATTAATTGAGACTACCCAGAGGCAAAATCATGGATCCGCACAAGGGAAAGGTGATTCTATTTATGCTTGTTTCTCAAATTTGCATACAAAGTTTATTTTACGTACTTAATTATTCTGCAGCTAAGTAAATCTTTAGTAGCTTACCAATCAACCCAGCTACTGTATCACTGCTTGCTGCATTGTAGAGTGACAGAGATTTTGCAAGAGGGTGTGGGAATGAGTGGCAGATACCATTGGCTGACTGCATTTATTAGTTTTGTTTATCTGGTTATTATCTCTGTTAGCCACCATGAGTAGGTGGCATGTTGAGGGGCCAGGGGGTAGGGGGGTCAAGTGATAATCTGAGGAAATGAACCCTGGCACCCACAGCCATTTGATAGTATGTGCCCCAGGCACTTCCAGGAAATACCTGCAAGTAACTGTGAAATTGATTTAGTCGTGAGATTCAGTTCAGTTTGCCTGTTCTACTAGGCCAAAGTGTTTCCATTGAAGTTAAATAGGTCAGGACATAAGCGGCATGGTCTTAATAGTTACACACTTTTTTTACTTTATAATACTGCTAACTGATGGTATTTTCAGCTTGTTACATATTCACAACAACATAAGTATTAAGGTAAGAGTATTTGTAACTTCTTGTGCTAGCTTACTGTATTTTCCATTTGTTACAAAACTAACAAACAGTGTTTCAGTGATGTATAAATTGTTAAAACATATTTTGAATGACAACTTAAACATGCAAATTATGAGTTTTAAATAATAAAATGCCTGGCTAAAAGTGAACAAAATCATACACACCTACTTTTGGTAAATTATTTAAAAATCATAATTACATTTTATTAATCACATCCCGATTGTTGGTTGGTGTTGGGATGGACTCTGAAATATGGCAATAAGTGCCAGTTTGTATTACTATTTGAATACTAGTTTTATATTTCCTAGTGGTATGATTACCTGTGTAATTTGATAACAGGTGTTAATTTAAGGTTTCATTATCACCTAGTTCCAACATCTGTGTTCGATCTTTGTCTGCTATCACTGTTTAACATGTTGAAATATTTTGACAACATACACCTTCCTTTTTCTCCCAACTGGAAATCAGTTCTTCCTTTATGCTGGCCATAATCTTGTCATCCTGCAGATGTTCAGGACAATATAGCGACATATTGCAGGGAGATAGTGGAGTATCATTCTTGCTACAACAGATAATGTGATGACATCCTGCACATAGTCGTCTGGATTGGGTATCTTTAGGCGTCCGTGTCATAGCTTAGTCTCCAATGCCAGTTCTCTTTTTCCATGCGATCAAATTTCCTTATTGTAAACCAACTCAGTTCTCATTTTTCCATGCAAGTTCTTTTTTATCAAAGATAGAAACAGGTGATAGTCAATCAAGCGTGATATTTCACACTTGACCGCTTAAGGACAGAGATTTCCTTCAGCAGCCTGGGGTGGTCTACCTAATATGGCTACCAGGTACTTGGATTTCTACAACAATTTGAGGGACTACCGGGGGGGTACACATGATTTTAAAGTGTAAAAATTCTTGCATTTGCATAGTTTTTAAATTTCTTAAATAATTTGAAAATAAATGTCTTGTACAGTCCTTATGTCTATAAATTAGTTTTTCAAATAAGCGTTTTGAAGATATTTTCATATTTCATTTTCATTTATAGATAGGTCACCATACATTTGTTGATAGATTTCTTTATAATGCAAAAAACATTTTTTTGAAATAACTGTATAAATTATGTCAAGTTGGCATACTTTAGCTAGTTATTTTTACTCAACCCTATATGGAAAAGTGAATACAAATAATTCATATGCTCTCAATTACTTTCTATATATATATATATATAGATATACATGGCAATAAAGAGTATCCATAGTAGTCACAAAATGTTTAGCTAAATAAGCTGTATGGCTCAATTATGTTGTTGGCGACTGAAACTTCTAGATCCAGTGTTCGGAAATGGCTTCATGCACAGAGCCACATCATGGCAAATAATTGGGTGAAATCCAGACTGCCTATAACGGTGTAAATACCGGAGATCCATAAATACCATGAGACCCCCCTGCAAATTTAGGGTGTATTTTTAGGAAATTGTTGACTATTTCAAGGATGTGTTTTTTTCTAAATGATATCGGAGGAGACAACTATACCTAGTGCACAGTGTAGCCACCTGTGCAGTGATGTCGGTTTTGCCTGCACCCTGTAATTCTATTGATTCGGTGTAGGAAATGATGTGGACAGGTAAGTGGGTCAAAATAACATGTTGCTGGGTGCGAGAGAGAACTTATTTCCAAGGACAATCTCTACGCCAGATGTCGTCTTTGTGTTCGTTCGCATCAACAGAGGCTTAATGAGTATTAGTTACACAGAGAAAGTTTCCCTCTGTAATTTAAGGCTGTAGCAATTGTTGTGAGGTTGGTACAAAATCTGAAATGTATAATTTATGACCTGCATAGCCTGTATGTTATACTGTTTCATAAAGGTGCAGGTGTAATTTTGCTATAAAAAATATTGTTGAACAAAATTTAAGTTATGATTTCTGTGGGCACAATGTATGTTGCTGTCATGGAGCGGTGAAGTTTCTTATACCTATTGTTTGTTTTGTGAGTGAGCATTCATATTTTATACCATAAACTGGGTCAGTTGTTTTTAGCACTGACTTCAGTTCTTTTGTTTCTGATCTTGTCTTCCACGACAGTCATTCAACAGATTCTGTTTAGTCATTACACCGGAGTCAGTCGCGCTCGGGCCGAGCACCATTTAACTGATTTGTCAGCCAAAGGCTTTTGTAGGGATGATTAAATTACACCATTTGGAGGGCCACATTATCTGTGATTCCTTTCAAAGAACCGCTGTCGAAGCAAGCATCCGTGTCATGTGAAATTTAATCACCCGTCAGTTGTGTGGATGTCCGGTACATTGCCTGCAAGTTCACTTTTTGCGTATTATCTTTGAGGGGCATGAAGTTTAACCCTCCCCGCACCATTTCTATATTTCAGTATATATATGTATATATATTAGTGGTAGTAGTTGTATTAGCTCTTTGAAATGCATTTATTATTATTATTGACTTCGATCATCTAGTTCTGACCTACGTTTTGTTCCTAGAGTCGACACAAACATTGGAACTAGGGCTTTTTCTGTTACTGCACCAACTCTTTGAAATATGCTCCCTCTAAGTGTTAGATCAATTGAAAATATTACAAAATTCTGTCATCATTTAAAAACTTACCTTTACAACCTTTCTTATCCACTTTAGCTGTGACTTTCTAAACTTAATAGTAATAAGTACATTTGCAAAGCGTAATAAGTCTGGCAAATACGTTTCAGAGGCACTTAAGATGTAGATAAGTAGTTGATAATAAATGCGCTGAAACATGACCAATGCATATTAATATTATATGATATACCCAGGGTATATGCATCATGTTTTATTAACTAATATATTATAATATACATATAAAATATTAATGAAATAAACAAAAATAATATTGTTAACAAATTTAAAATATTTATTAAATAATAAAGTTTCTTGCAGGATTGTGATTGGGGTCAGGGATCAAATGTCAGGAGGAAATACTTGAATACTGATTATTATCGTTGATCCCTGCACTAACATGAATGACATTTTAACAGCGAAACATTATAAAGTAATTATCACATCTTCATTATTTGCAATTCAAACTGTCTACGCTTCATTGTTTTGCCTAATGGGTGCTGTGTTTTGTTCACCGGCGGCCGTATTTCCGCTGCACTATTTTGAATCGTTGACAGTGTACTTGTATCTTCATATTCTGATCAGTTATCTCTTCACAGAGCAGCGTAATCTCAACAACCTTGGTGGCAGATACTCTGTAGCAAATTGAATGGTAGAGATAGAGGTAGAAAGCTGCGGTTGAACATTACTGCCATGTGTTGTCTTTGGTGGCGGTTCCTTGTCACTTCACTGATAGATTATTATTATGTGGGATACGGTTTGACGTAAGGTCACAGGGGCCACACAGGTCAAGGCTACTTGATTTGTAAAGTCGCAGCTGATTTACTATTTGAATTTTTTTTTTTTTTAATTTGTCCAAATAAGTAAATATATGGTGGCCCAAATATAGTTGTGATTTGTAAGGTGTGGTTGTAGTGTTCAGAACAATGGGCCCTCAACTTCAGGCCCTTTAGGTGCAGTTCCCTCAACTAAATCAACAAATAATGATGACAAATGGTATAATGTTATATACAGTATGTGGCTGAATGAAATGTGCATATTATTATATTGTGTGGCTGAATACTTTCCGGAGTTGTTAAAGGTGTGAACAATGTGTAGCGGGAAGAACCTTTAAAACATGTTTTAGCTTGTCATGCACAGCTGCTACTACATGTACTATTATCATACTATACCACCACCACCAACAACAACACCATCACCAATACTACTAATATCACTACTACTGCTACTGCTACTACTACTACTACTACTACTACTAGTAGTAGTAGTAGTAATAGTAGTAGTACCACATCAGTCGTACCACTATTACTACCACTACCACCATTACATTCAGCAGTAGAATAGCTGTTTAATAATACAATAAAGTAAAATTGTGATCTGATATATATTTGTTGCATCAGATAGTAACATTTGTGATCACATAACCATTGTGATGATGTATTCATTCAGTCATCTCTCTGTTGTAGTTGCGGATGTTCTATGTTTGTGATGATGTGTTCATTCAGTCATCTGTCTATTGTAGTTGCGGATGTTCTATGTTTGTGATGATGTGTTCATTCAGTCATCTGTCTGTTGTAGTTGCGGATGTTCTATGTTTGTGATGATATGCTCATTCAGTCATCTGTCTGTTGTAGTCATGGGGGTTCTATGTTTGTGATGATGTGTTCATTCAGTCATCTGTCTGTTGTAGTTGCGGATGTTCTATGTTTGTGATGATGTGTTCATTCAGTCATCTGTCTATTGTAGTTGCGGATGTTCTATGCTTGTGATGATGTGTTCATTCAGTCATCTGTCTGTTGTAGTTGCGGATGTTCTATGTTTGTGATGATGTGTTCATTCAGTCATCTGTCTGTTGTAGTTGCGGATGTTCTATGTTTGTGATGATGTGTTCATTCAGTCATCTGTCTATTGTAGTTGCGGATGTTCTATGTTTGTGATGATGTGTTCATTCAGTCATCTGTCTGTTGTAGTTGCGGATGTTCTATGTTTGTGATGATATGCTCATTCAGTCATCTGTCTGTTGTAGTCATGGAGATTCTATGTTTGTGATGATGTGTTCATTCAGTCATCTCTCTGTTGTAGTCGCGAAGGTTCTACGCTGAGGGCAGCCCAAGCATCTCAAGTGGCAGCAGCGAATGACTAAACCGGTAGCTATAGCAACCACTCATCATCACCATGGCGACGAGAGTGACGGAGTGACACGTTGGATGTACATAGTGTAACGCAGAAGATGTCAGTGCGTTAGGACATTGGATAAAAAGCAGATAATTTATTTTTCTAAGCGCTGAAAACATTTAATGTTTTGTGAAGAACGCGATGATTGCACGTGTTTGCGTGCATGTGTGCGTGTGTGCGGCATGCGTGCGTGCGTGCATGAATTCTAATGTTGATTCTTGTTGATCTAGTCATGTTGGGCGTGTCTAGGGTTAGACGTAAGACTGAATTGTTGATTGCTATGACACGTTTAAGTCGGTCTCGTAACGAGATAGAGTGAGTGATTACTGACGATTGTTTGTTTCTGTGAACGAATGTTTGTTTATTTGTTTCATCTGGTATGTTTAAATGAGAAGTCTGTATTTTCTTGGTAAGTTTCAGAAGTGTTTGAATGCTCTCTTGGGTAAATATTTTGTTTTTAACTTTTGTGATAAAATTAACATTTACCTACATAATTCCTCACAATTTCCTTAATTAGAGAAATTACTATCTTGATAGATGAGCAAATATTTTGTGTATCTACATTTCAAAAAAGAGAATATTTCTAAATAGATGTCTTGAAGAAAGATGGATTATGTAGACTCAACAGACAAAGAAAACTGTATAATTATGATTTAATAAATGTGTTAAGTTTTGTAGATTATGCATATATTATACAAAGTTAAACAATTTTCTATAAACGGAAGAAGTTGACTCGGAAAATGACCACTTTTACTGTGACATAATAGAAACAAATAGTGTTACTGATAAGCACAATAATGATTGAATACCAGAAGGCAGCCATATAGCCACACACAAGTTCACAGATGTATCAGTTATTCTACAAGCAGGTTATGTTACTTTAAAGTATTTTCTATGCAGATACAGGTTGATCTGCTTTGCACTTTAACACTTTAGTAGTTTGAGGTGATCATGTAAGACAGCAGGTAAGCGAGGGTGTTGAAAGAGTTAAACGCTGGGTATTGGAGGACGTACCTTCTTACCCTGAGGCACAACTTAGGGTGACAGAACGGACATTGTTACCGTCATGCGTGCAGAGTCGAGAGAGATATAGACCCGGGCAAAAACAGAATAAACTGCCTGAGTCGCATCTGCGAACATTGTCAGTGCTGCAATGTGATGCCTGCATGATGCACAGCCGATTTGTGACACTGTCTAATGAAGACTGCATCATGACACGATAATGTATACTTATTTCTGTCATTTGCAATGCTGACAACTGACTTTTTGCACCTATTGTACTGTGCGGAGGTTCGTTGGGTGCACGCCATGAATGTTACTTTGTAAACAGACAAGGTCTCAGTAGTGTTTCATCTAAGAATCCGACACCAAACTAGAGTATATTGTATTGGACCCTTTGGGGAATGTTTATTTTTTACAGCAAAATAGGAAAACCACGCTTATCTTCCAAAGTGCCATGATTTTCGGTTATTTTACAGGTGTCGTGTGTAATGTCGGTTTAGATCATTTTTTATTGTTATCGTTTTGACAGGATTTTAGAATGTTTAATCTGACAAATCCACTGGTTTACAGCAGGGACAATCTTTCTGTAGACAACATGCTGGTGTGCTGTGCAAAAACTTCAATATTTATTTCTTGTAGATATTTCTACTACAACCAACACTTGGATACAATATTTGAGAAATATACAACTACTTGACATGTTGCATATAAAATATTACGAGCAGATTTTGGGGTATATAGATCTTCCAGAGCTAACCAACAGCTGTAATTACAGGTGTAATAAGTTGTAGCCGAACTAACAATATATATAATTTTAGCATAGAGTTTAACAATATATCTGACGTTCTACATCAGAATTAATTATTCACTCCGTAACACAGGCAATTTCTAATCGCAAGATGTGATTAGACATCTGCCAGATGATTTGGTATAAAATTTAAATTTAAGAATTCTTTAGATCAGTACAGGTGTAATAACACAGATACTTGTAGCCATGTTAATAATTGTTTGCCACTGGCAAGTCTTCATTCGTGCAATGCTCATCAATGCAAGTATAATATAAAGCTTTTGACGTGCTGTATATCGCACGCTCAATCGGGTGCACGTCTGCAGCTCTGGCATCCAAATTTCTTCCTAATTTTGTGATACATTTTGTTTACACATCGTTATGTATGTTTATGTAAACAGACTGTGATTGAACTTTGTGTTAGTGTCTGACTGAACTTCGTCTTAGTTTCCGACTGAACTCGGTGTAATTGCATGTGCCAGAGAGAGGTTGAACTACGAAGCTGTATGTAAGACAGCGGGAGTCGAACAGTGTAACGTTATTGTCGGGTATGTGATATTTGTGCTGTAATCTTCGAGACCTTTTTTGCCATTAAATGTTGTGCAATTTCAAGTGCAAAATTATCTGGGGGTTTTGCCTGAACATTTTGTTGGTACTTGTGGCAATGGCAAATCTGTAATGGTCACACTATATCCATTACAGTTAAAACAATCTATCATTGTCATAAGCTATCAGGTTAGTAGGACATAAGGGAACGTGCAATGATTCTTGCTGGTTAACTCATACTTATCTAGTTGGGTGTGGTTTCATAGAACTGAAATTCCAAAATTCTCAGAATTTCTTCGTCTAAAGGTATGCTTAAATTAGCAGTGTTGTTCTTTCTCTGTTAGTTTGTATTGCTGTAGGTAGTACCAACAGAAAGTGTAAAACAGGAATTTGACAGACCCATCAATCATCCAATGAAAAAATGTTGTTCCACCTTCAAAGCTGGAAATTTATTTACTCTTTTAGTACAGTAAAGCCATCTTTATATGTCATAAAACTAGCACATTTTAATTCGTCACCAATTACAGTATTTTTTGAAATATTAAAAGCTAAAAGATTACTATAGTGTCACGTTTGTATGGATTTTTTTAACCAAGGTGTGATAACTACTATTACCATGTAAATGATCAGTCGTTTGGATAACCAATGAGAATCATTGTACATTACTCGTAAGTGAGACTATAATTGTCATTAGCCGTGAGGCTTATTGAACTTAAGCATATCGTGCAGGTGCAGTTAACAACAGGCCGGCTGGTTCGGACACTGTTTAAATTTCACTGTAGATGTTTGTTGAAATACAGATTTGTCTGAAAAATACACAAGGTGTGTTACTTTTTTGTTGGCGGAGATATTTGTAACTGCGGCAGTGGATGACCTAGACAATTGTATGTTCTATAACATGTAACAGCTTAGCCAAATGAGCCCATATCTGTTCTGATTTGTTCATTCCATTTCTGTTTAGTTTGATATAACAGTTAATGTCCCCAGAGCTCACTTAAATTAATATAGAACCACATAAAATTATATTAAACTCGGCACTATATTTTACCTATATTATTTTAGATAGTTGTTTACACCCATACTAATGCATGCTATGCACAATTATAGCTTGCATATGCACAGTGTAGCAAGTTAATAAATACCCCAAACCCTTATATTCAAAAGTACACGCATGAAATTAAACGACCCACACATTTCAAAATAACCCCAAAAAATACAATTCAGATCAATTTTTAAATACGATTTAGTCAGTCTTGCCTGTTTGAACCAACAACCTTCTGTGATAGCAACTGGTCGGCATGTATGGAAATCCACATGAAAAATAAAGATAACTAACTTTAAAAAGTAGATATTACTCATGGCACGTGTAGTAATGAAAGCAATGACACATGGATCAGTCGTCCCTGTCTTGTTGAAGTGACGCTGGCCTGGAGGATCAGGGCTAGTCCATGGGAAGAGTGGAGGTGGGGGTTGCAACAGTGGGGGTGGGGGTGGCGATATCAGTCAGATGGGGATGACTCAGTGGCCTCCAAGTGGCAGATTCAACTGCTAGACACAAGCTAACGGACATCTCGTCATACCAAAGTCTGACTCAGCCTTGGCTCTCCGCCCAGCCTCTGACCGCGCCAGCCAACGGTCCTACATCCACACATTAAGTGGCCCAGTGTCATAGCATCCTCACATGTGGTTGTCGGCTTTCTGGATTTTCTTCCAAGAAATGGGCATCTGCTGTATACTGTGTGGTCAACCCTTTCCTATGTTGATATCATCCCGATAAGACTGGACAAATTCTGATAAGACTGGACAAACTGTGATAAGGAGTTGAAACAGTTTCATGGAAAATTATTGACAGCAATGTGTATATACATTCTTTATTCTATGGTAAACAACAGATGATAAGTATACATTGTTGTATTTGCATAAATTAACAATAACACACAGGAAAAACACAAAGTATATTACATTGTTGCCTTTGTGTAACATCAAAGTGGTGGGTGCTACTGACCAGCCAAGTAAAAGAGGGAAAGAAGCAATGTTGTCATCAAGTGGAGCACAGAAAATGACTTTTGTATAAAATTGCTAGTGAGAACATCAGCAGCAGATTCCTATCTGAATTAATCTTATGAACCGCAACACGAGACAGAGATATGTCAAAAGCTGCTGCTGATTTCCATTGATTGGTGAAACATTAAAAACAATTTTCCAATAAGGTCACTGACAAATATGGTGCAGTTACCCTTCGTTATATGAGATGTACATCTTTTGTGAAGTATTAAACATAGCCAAGTAATTCCTACAATTCATGTTCTTCGCAGTTCCTTGCACGTAATTTCCTAACACTGAGAGTGACAAGCGTGACTACAAACATGTCATGACATATCAATCAAAGATAAAGTGATGCTTTCTTGCCCTCTCAATACGACAATGTGTGGAACGTTCCTAGCCAACCATCGAATAACAACCGAACATCTGCTAAACTCATCTCCAACAAATGTTCTCAACCGTATCACATATAAACCACTGCCACCAACAGCAGCGTGCACCTCTATCCCACCCCAACCCTGTGAATAACCCTTAGTAGACCTCCCTCCAGACTTTATTTAATCTAACTTCATTCCATCTGCACACGGAAATACTCCATCCATTTCTTTGAACTGAACAATTTTATCTTTTTCAACCTCGCCAAATTATTGGACAGCAGCCTGAACCAAATACAAATTCAAGTAAAAACGTGATGAAAAAACAGTGTCACACAAAGTAAAAGGCACAAATGATGATGACTACAATAGTGACGAAACTAGCAACTTTCACCGAAGGAAGGCAACCACAATGCAGTCCACGTTTGTGTATCACAGAAATATCACAGTGCCAACAAGTGATCTGAATAGATCCAAAATCACACTCCGCTATCGTGACTGTACTACTGGCTAGCTAAGCCAACACGCACGCGCGCACATGCACAACACAAATTACCAGCCACACCAAAATGGCACATAAAACCTAACCCACCTACTTTACAAGCCAGGCTCAGTGCTTCACTCTGGGGGCTCATCAGCAAACCAACATCACCAAACGCAACAGACATGTACATTGTCATTGCTCTCTCTCCGAATGATGACGGTACTTTGGTAACCTGTTGATCTAAAACTACATTCACCACATACACATATGAGCTATGCGTACTTATACATCTGCAAGCCACTGGTTAGCGTATATTTGTCAACACTCAAAACTTATACACCGTCACAATGGCACGTTTTGACAAATCCCTGTTAGTGTCATTAAACCTACCAGTAAACGACAATACCTGGACACTATACCTGGCACATTCCTGGTTGCCGAGTCAAAGCGCTATAGCAATTGTTAGGGATGCATACATATAAAACATGTTAAATAAACATGATATACACCAATTTTATCAACACAGGAGTTGTCAAATCCCTTCTTGGGGGGAAACTGATATACTGCAAAACAACCACGATGATGTCAGCAAAATCATAACCCCCACTAGTTAAATAAATCAATTAAAAATCTATAATATTTTTCGAAACATTTCACTTATGGCGTTACACGTCGATACACTTCATTTATACTTCAATTGTACCGGCAACGGATGGCATTGAGATGAATCGTTGACCCACACACCAATACAATGCAGAGGACAATCCCATGAACGGCGTCTTGTGAATGCACTGCAGGAATTCACTGCGTGAATACGAGCTCAATTGACACCAACTACCTGAGATGATGTCCAGATGCACATCGATAAACTACATCAGACCACGAGCGGTTGTCGTGGAAGCATAGACAACTCCACTCCATCTGTGTGCCTATCGCGCTACTCTTGGCTCACCGGACACTGTTGGACCAGGAATGGCAACCCAGTCTCTCATTTCGGCCACCTGAGATCTCATCAAGTCCGACTGCTGTGAAACAACTGCCAGCTGCCGGCCAGCGACTCGTATCTACAAATGTCTGCTATCCTGTCACAAGGCGTGCATCGCCACACACGGTCTACTCCCACTATGCAGCTAGTCTGGGTGGCTAGTCGAGCTGTGTCATGAGGATGTTGAGTTCACGGAAGGTACTCGCTAGTTTGCCCTGACTTGTCTGTTTCTGACTGAAATCCGACCGGATGTCCATCAGCACTTTGTAGCACAGCTTGCACTTGTTGTAGCTGAAACACGTCCCATCACATCATCAGTGTGGCTAGGTCAATACAACACACTTAACTACAGTGGGTGCTTGCCATAAGAACACATTCACTCTTGGTCAAACTCTTCCTTATATTCCGTATATCCATGGGTGCGTAAAACTGTACAGTCCAGAAGGGGAATTTCAAAGTTGTTCATTTTAAGCAGAAGTTCCTTACATCATGAGTTCTTGCAGCAAGCGTCCACTGTAACTACATACACAGGGCTGCCTACCATTACGTATTTTAATAATCATTACAGAAATTCACCTCAAATTACGGCATTACGGAAACTGCCGCCATATTATGGAAATAAAAATATCCGGCTAAAGAAAATGATTCACATTAAATAATCCTGCTTCAGATGCCCTGAAGAAATTGTCATCATTCATTTGTTACAATTTATCAACAAATATTTAGTCCACTACAAGTTCTACGAAGTCAGTACAGTGACGTCATCCAATGTTGTGTGCAATGTTACAACTTTGACTGCCAGCAGCCTGCTGATGACTGCCGTGGCACGTGCACATATTACTAGTACAGCGTACGTCTGCAACTGTCAGTCAACAGCAATTACAGCAGGGAAAATATCAGTGTCATTAATGCGCCTCTATACATTAATAAAATTTACACGTGCAGAATTATATTATGAAATAAATAAATAAAATTAATTAGAACGATTAAATTAGGGTAAATAGTTATGGTTTTCTGAAAGTTATAAATATAATTATAAAATGTCTTAGAAGAATATAAAATAAGTATTATAATTGTTGTAATTGCAATAGAAAACTATCATATTTTATTCAAGGCTTTTTTAAATACAATAATTTAACATTATCATTGACTGTAAGTAATAATTATAATGCTTTCTGCTGTGCTGTAAATTTGGAAGCTCGTTGGATGATTATTGGCTATTCACTAGCCTTGATTACCCAGGCACCGTGGGGTGGCAGCACATTTTCGTTCCTCACTACGGCATGGAATATTAAGGGTAGCCACTACTCGAAAACGGCCATAGGCCATATCTCTGTTAGTACTGAACATATCTTAGCCAAATTTAAAGTACTAATTAGTTAAATGAATAGTACATGATATGTGGAATGTGGACTCATTTGCTTGTGCAGTGCCATGACAATCAACATTTCTAGTGTGATAGAGGGGCATGGATCCTTGAAAATTATTCTGAGCTAACAACTGTATGTGTGATCATGCAGTTGTCTAGAATCATTAGCTAGAATACTCCTTTGTGCAATAAGGTGGTTTTGGGCAAGGAAGTTTGACTGCAATGACTTGTGAGATGGGACTTTAGGTTTGACCTTTTTTATGACGTCTTGAAAAATGCTCAAACCTGAACAACAGTCACTGAAGTCAGATATCCTTACCCAAAACCACCTTATTGCACAAAGGAGTATTCTAGCTAATGATTCTTGACAGTAGCATGATCACACATACAGTTGTTAGTTCAGAATAATTTTCAAGGATGTGAAAATCCATCTCACTTGAAACGTTCATTGCCATGGTAATATACAACCAAACGTGCCCATATTTCACACATCATTCACTTTTCTAATCAGTGCTCCAAATCTGGTTATGATATGTTCAATATTAACAGAGATATGATATATTCGTTATATGGGCGTTTTTGAATAGTGGCTACCCTTAAGGCCCTGCCAATGTTACCGGTAGGGCGCTTTACCCCAGATTCGGGTAGAGACGATGATTGGCTCTCGGGCCAACTATGAAATAACAAATTAAATAAGGATACACTTTTATCAGATACTATACTATAACAACTATTAAACATTAAACATATATTAAAACATGTCACACAAAAAATAAACCAACATTAAACTTTTTTCATAGTTTAGTGCATATGCACCGGATGGCAGCTCTCATGGCTGTCAACAATTTCGTATTGGTGTTGTCTTGCTTATGGTTGAGCAAGACAACATCATTTAGATTACTGAAATAGTTTTTGTCAGGTAGGCAGCCCAGTAACTAATCCAAAACGTGCATGGTGATAACAATGTTGAGAAGGAACATGGCAAGGACTGTATCTGTATGAGTGATAATGATGCCAGTCCTGTTATCATGCACTGGGTGTAAGGCAAAAGAACAAGCTATTTAATGACAACGATATTACTAAACTGACCATACATAAGTACCAGTTTCATGTTCACCTTTGACAAAAAAACACCAACTGAGCAGCAAATGCCCACCTACCCGGTAGACAACATTGATAACAGTTATGAGTCTTTGACGTCTCTTGGTCAACAGATTCACAACCAAGATACCCACCGTTCTTCTCGAGTGATGTCGACACCAATGGACGGGGGCGCTGTGATGTTGGCCTTGATGACTGAGGCAAAGTTCTTGAGAATGAGTCGGAGTGCTGAACATCCCGTGTGGATATAACTGGAACCACGGCAACGCATCAACATTTACAACAGCACTGTGCAATCAAGTTACAGTTTGGTATTCAGTCCTTACGGCGGCTCAGAGCACTTGAAACATACTTCCTGGCAGATACAACTGAATACCATCTTGACTTCTCTGGGAAATATTCATCCCTGCTGCAATTAATGCACAAAGACTATTTGTATACAAATACCCCCACCACTGCCAGGTAGTGATTCACACAGCCGAGTGAACTGGAGCAAGGCATAGTGAATGAACTTGCCCAAGGTTCCAAACAGTAGCAAGGGATTCAAACTGGTGAGTAATAATAGCAATAATAGTGACTTCTTATGCCCCAACATCCTCAAAAATCAAGCTCAGTGGCAGAACAAAACCAAAGGATTAAGTAATCTTGTTATTGTATACAATGCGCGAGTCGTCAACAGGTGGATGAAAGTGCTAGGAAGCTAAGGAAAATAGGCAATATTAAAAAGATAGGTTTTTAGACGACGGCGAACTGAAACTTTGAGTCCGATGCTGTGATCACTAGACTACCATGCTGTGATCACTAGACTACCATGCTGTGATCTCTAGACTACCATGCTGTGATCACTAGACTACTATGCTGTGATCACTAGACTACCATGCTGTGATCACTAGACTACCATGCTGTGATCACTAGACTACCATGCCACGCTGATGCCATTCATCAGTGTTTCATTAGAGTGAACAATCTGTCCTTTAACAGCAGCCATGGAATTGTTTAGATTCTCTAGAAAAAACACAGCTGTGTTGAATCCTGCAAATCTTACTGTCTCGTTACTTAAATTGTAATCAACAAGTTTCATGGATCTTGGTAAAATACCTACATTTAATCATATTACGTACTTTTCAGTAACTAGTTAATCGTCATTTTCAATACTGCACCTTAATGAAATGATGTGAAAATCGAGAAATAGCTACATTCATTTCCTATTTTCTTGATACACTTACTTTTCGTATTTACTTGTAACCAAATCTGTCAAGCGTGGCAGCATTGATGCACAGAGATCTAAGTTCCACATGTTCCTACGATGAACAGCACAAAAAGCAGCATACAGTTAGGTCAAGTCTTAGTCAGTGAAAAAGGCATTTCTTACTGCATAACGTATCACAACTAATGCACATTGTTAAATGGATTAATTCATCTGCCCACAATTCTACACACACACACGCATGCATGCACACACGCATGCACACACGCACCCTTGTTGAAACTCCAGTGTTCCACTGGCTGAGTTAAGGGTAGCCGCTGGTCCTAAATTTGATTTTTTGCCATTTGAGGATTTCATCATTTTCTAATAGATTTACATGTTACATTCCAACACACACCTTATTGCAATAGTATGATGGTATTTGCTATCACTTACTCTGAATAATGTTTCATGAGTGGGAATATATCCATAGGCACATCAATCACCATTGCCATGGCAACAATTAAGCAAATTAGCCAATTTTTCTCACGTTTAACAACCTTCACTCAACTAATATAATCCTCAATTTTTATGAAGAAATGATGAGTTTTCACCACGATATGGCCCATAGTTACGTTAGGACCAGCGGCTATCCTTAAAAGGCTATAGTCTGTATCCATTTACTAAAAGGTTCCTCTGCATGTTTAGTATTTTATCTAGTCATATTCAGACAGATGTTATTTGTCCTACATTTAGGCCGGTGTCAAGATAGGATGGCTAAACTGTTCTGTGTAAACTCAGATAGATAACAAAATGAGAATATTCGTGCTGAGAGCCTTGTGGATACGTACGGTTTCTGCAGGAGAATATTGAGAATGTCAACAATGACAGCCTGGTCGTTCATTCCTATAGCAGAATCAACAGCTGTCTGCAACACAGCCAACATACACCTCTATAAACACATGGCCAATGCAACACTAACTAACTTCACTGAAAATATCTACTCACACTAATTGTGTAAATAGGGCGTCATGCAAATCCAGGTCCTGAAAGTGCACAGTTGAATTGAGATCTACAAAATGTGACAAATGCTTAGAACTGGTACAAATGTGTACATCTATATGCTGCTGAATATCTAGTTATTATAGTAATAAAGTGACAGTTTAGTACGTTTTACATTAGTGTGACGGTTCCAATGTTAGCAACATTTAATGACAGGGTATTCTCCCGGACCTAATTAAAATTTTTGCAATTTTTTCCTATATGAAATGATAGGTGAAATAAATACATTTGTCTGAGTCCAAGGCTACAGCAGTTCTCTATCACGACTCGCAGCAACATTACAAGGAAAAGGACTTTTTCAATGTACAGTGACATACAGCAGAATACTTAAAATGATGGACTTGCTACTGACAGGCCACACTTGATGATGACATGTCCCTAAAACTTTATAAATGGTTAAATAAAATATCAACTGCCAAGCATACTTTGCTAAACATCAATAGTGAGTCTCAGGTTTGTACAACTAATGATTTTCCATAGTGTTCATATGACTAGGTTAGTGCACATTCTACCAGTATATGTGGAAATTGCACAACTAATGTTGTTGCAACCTGTCAGCATGCCACCAATGTTGGGTCTTTGTGAGACACCTTGGTGTGATTCACACACAGACCAGACCTAGCAGTGTTTTCCACTTGTTGTCACAACTGAGCCCATGACCCCCAACTCTGTTGCGTAAACTGCGTTTTGGACCAGAATACACTGCACAACTGATGTGTTTCTTGATTATAATTTACTTACTGTTATTCATAAATTATCTATCTGCATTCGTATGATGTATTATACGAGTATCTATAGTTATCAATGCATATTATGTGTATACAACCAAGAAGAACAATGATATTATGTACATGGGGTCAAATAAACTTTCTTTATTTCTTTATCATGTTTCAAGTGAAATAAACACGACAAAATGCTAGCAATATGCGCCTAGCCCCCGGACTGACCTTCATGCTTCCACTGGTCCACAGTGCCCGCACCACTTGCAGGTTCTTGTTTCTGTTTGTCATGACGGCCATCATCGACTCATGTCCTTTCACAATCAGTGTCACTGCCTCCGTCTCCGACATGTCTGTCGGTATATGTCGCTGGTTGCCTAGAGATGGCGTTACCTGCTTCTGTAGCAAAAATGTATCAAACGCGTAACATAAAATCTTATATAGTGCGACTTTCAGTTCTTTGTACTGCTCAAAGAGTTTAACATTTCTGTTCAACTGTTGCCACAAAAGATTATCATATTTTTATTGCATTTGACATAAGCATCGGAGCTGCAATTTGCAAGTATTAGCTAAAACATGTAGCCATCATCTGATACAGTATCATTCTAAATATTTGTACTACTACCTATCAAGTAGTTTCATCAAAGCTACCGGCATATTTATCTTCGGAGCCAACTACAACAACAAAGTCTAGGCAGCTTCAATCACCTAGTTCTGATGTACTTTTTGCTCTCTGAGTGAAACAAACATTGGAACTACAATTTTCTTGGTTACTGCACCGGCTCCTTGGAATTCACTCCATGTGGGTGTTAACTCATTAGCAAACATAATAAAACTTTAATATGATATTTAGTATTAATACACACATCAACTTTAAGATCACCTAACCATTTATTTTGGTGCACTTCTGCACTTGGTTTTCCCAGGATTTTCGCATCATAGAAGGTTTATTATTATTATTAGTAGTAGTAGTAGGACCAGCATCACTACCTAATTCAATCAAATCATTTATTTCCAACAACCAACAGCACAAATTCTATCATTACATAAAACAACACCATTTCCAATATATAACAAAAATAAACAATACAAAGTTGATGAAAAGGGGGAGAACAGAAGTGTGTTATTTATCTATGGTTCACCCCCAACCAGTACAATTAATTATATATGTTAATGATTGTGACTGTGAACAACTAACTACTTACTGGGAGGAACTCTTGCATGTTGATATCGGCCGGCCTATTCCTCTCTGATGGGATAATTTGTTGGGACGGAGGGCGATGAAGTTCCCGCACCACCCTGGAAGGGGGTTGTGACACGCTCGAGTAGGACACCTTAACAGGCTCCGATGGCACAGACATGATGACAGGGGTCGCTACCGGAGCCCCTCTCTTCGGCGCAGAAGACATTGGTGCTGACGGTATTGGCGACGCGCTTGGTGCCAAGATTACCGGCTGATTTGCTGCAGGAGAAGAATGGTTATTTAGGAAGACTTCAAAGAAATAACATTGCAAGAGTGTGGACAGACAGTAGTCATGTATGGTCCTGATTCACATTTCATTAACACAAGTGTGGCAGTTAAACGACACTTTTTATTGCACGGTATTTCAGTCAACATAAGCGATTTTGTGTGAACAGATTTTACAACAGCCGCAGAAAGATTTCTTGTTGTTGTTGCTGACCAATATCAACTGGGCATTCACCCGATATTACACAAGTAAATTTGAAAATAAATGTAGGCATTTTACAAAATGTCTCGAACATCACGTATTTTAAACTTTTTGTGCAAGAATTATAGTGTTAGGCCTAACAGTCATCTCCTCATTATAATAATTCCACAAATATTGTAAAACAGTTCATTTGAACTTATTTAAGCCAAGTTATTTGTTAGGTACAGATTGCAATCTTCATTGCTTTAAAAATATTATTATGAAAGATGTGAATGCTTGCATGAATTGTTGATTGATACTGCTAATTAATACAACAATTTACTATTTTACTATACTCAGTGGTTACCAGTGTTTTGATGTCCATATAGCAGCAGGTCTCACTTATCTTGCTGGCATACACAAAACATGTGTCTACACATTATACTATAGAAAGAATGCATTAGCATAATTCACTGTTTCCAAAAAGTCAGATGATCATCAGAAACCAAGGTATGTCCGAGCATTATTCATGCAAATATGATGCAATGTCTCGTTTTACTTCATAATGGAGGGGGTCGGTGCAGTATAGTGCTAACACACTTTAAAAAAATGAGTTAGATGCACCAACATAGTGCTAAGCCACATATCTACAAACCCACAAAGTTAGAAGTTACAAAGTATACTACAGAGGGCGCCACAATACTTGCATATTCTTGCCCCTAAGCATAGGCAGTGAAGCCTTAAAAACAAAAACATGATTATCTATCTTATCAACATGTTGTGGGTTAGCACTATACTGCACCGACCCTCTCAACTGTAAACCCCACAATTGTTGTTGCTTCAAAATATATATTCATTTTATACTACGAGTATCAATACTATAGGACGTTTCTTTTTAATCAGTCTATTTTGCATCAATTATACTACCATTACATGCATTGTGTACTGTACTGTCCCATTTACTTATAATTCTGTTTGGTTAAAGTCAACAACACATAAGCATCAGCAGCAGCAATTACGGCACTATTAGTATGATTAGGAAGCAATACGCAATACAGTCAAATCATCACTGAATATCTGCTGGAGAAATGTGTTAGAATGTATTAAATGTTACACTTTGATTTTGAAGTAAATAGGCCTATCACCTAAATATTCCTTTTTTTTAAATCTACCTGATTCATATATATTTTAATTAACGTAACCGACTCTGTTCACTGTTTTACAATAAAAATGTAATATTATTTACCAACTTTGCAACATATCACAATCGCAAATGGTACAAAATGTAATCCAATATATTTTGATTTTTTACAGTCCAAGCCTATAAAACAAAATCAAAATATCTACTAGATTACAACCACTCATCTGACAAACTTCAGTAGACCTATAAACAAATTGTTTTTTAATCGAAAACATTTGCCAATAGTTGGTAATTTAAAAACAATTGTAGCAATGCTTACCAAAATTAAGAGAAGTTACTTACAAAACTGGGTGCTTTCATAAAATAAACCACGGTAAAACTTTTTGAAATTATCAATCAAGTACTCTGGAAACCACAAATAAATCAACACATATTTACATCTAACGCATATATGGTTGAAAACATTTCTTTGAGAAGACACAGACACAAGCCTACTAAAATACTGAGGAAGTAAAGTAATGATGCAGTGTGCTAGAGAGGGATCTTACCATCTGCTGGAGGTGCGGGGAATGGCTCCACTGTCCGTGGGGGTGAATGGGCTGTTTGAACAAATTAATATAAACGTAAGCTTGTTAGTTAAACATTCTACCAAACAAACAAACTATGAATGTGTAGAAACACAACTCATCCAAGCATTCATTTAAACAATAAATAACAATCAGTTAGTAAATCACTTGAGTATTATGTCAAGCATTCATTCTCTCAGTCGATCAGCCATGCCGTCAAGCAACCAAACTGTTAACATTGCAATGGTGTCATGTCAACATTCATTCTCTCAGTCGATCAGCCATGCCGTCAAGCAACCAAACTGTTAACATTGCAATGGTGTCATGTCAACATTCATTCTCTCAGTCGATCAGCCATGCCGTCAAGCAACCAAACTGTTAACATTGCAATGGTGTCATGTCAACATTCATTCTCTCAGTCGATCAGCCATGCCGTCAAGCAACCAAACTGTTAACATTGCAATGGTGTCATGTCAACATTCATTCTCTCAGTCGATCAG
The DNA here is from genome assembly GCA_963995525.1 of Escarpia spicata. Classification (NCBI taxonomy): domain Eukaryota; kingdom Metazoa; phylum Annelida; class Polychaeta; order Sabellida; family Siboglinidae; genus Escarpia; species Escarpia spicata. The sequence goes on along the minus strand of OZ023214.1, from coordinate 51,112,439 downwards.
CCATGCCGTCAAGCAACCAAACTGTTAACATTGCAATGGTGTCATGTCAACATTCATTCTCTCAGTCGATCAGCCATGCCGTCAAGCAACCAAACTGTTAACATTGCAATGGTGTCATGTCAACATTCATTCTCTCAGTCGATCAGCCATGCCGTCAAGCAACCAAACTGTTAACATTGCAATGGTGTCATGTCAACATTCATTCTCTCAGTCGATCAGCCATGCCGTCAAGCAACCAAACTGTTAACATTGCAATGGTGTCATGTCAACATTCATTCTCTCAGTCGATCAGCCATGCCGTCAAGCAACCAAACTGTTAACATTGCAATGGTGTCATGTCAACATTCATTCTCTCAGTCGATCAGCCATGCCGTCAAGCAACCAAACTGTTAACATTGCAATGGTGTCATGTCAACATTCATTCTCTCAGTCGATCAGCCATGCCGTCAAGCAACCAAACTGTTAACATTGCAATGGTGTCATGTCAACATTCATTCTCTCAGTCGATCAGCCATGCCGTCAAGCAACCAAACTGTTAACATTGCAATGGTGTCATGTCAACATTCATTCTCTCAGTCGATCAGCCATGCCGTCAAGCAACCAAACTGTTAACATTGCAATGGTGTCATGTCAACATTCATTCTATTATTTACCAATGTGTTAGTCTATCAAAAATGTTGTGAAAACAAGGACATGCATTCCGTCACTTTAAGTGATAATGAATGAATCAACAAGTCTTATAAACTTATAAAAATCAACACTTTTATGTATGCATGCCAACGACTGTTAGCAAACTGGGAGGGACAGGCATATCTTAAAACTTTCACTTTCCTGGCTGTCTTTATGCAAGCTGTTTTCCATGTTGCTCATGCACGAACGCATGCATGTATGCATGCACACACACGTAAAGAAGACTGACAGAGTGAAATAGTCTAACACCAGCACACATATAGCACATATATTTATAAACACAATAGTAGCTGCTGTTGCCACATGTCCAATTTCCATACATTTAATTCACACGAAAACATCCACACCCAATTCACTACAACTAACTAGTACTATTCGTGATTAACAGCACTACATCCATAAAACAATAGCAACATGCAATGTCTGCATTTAATCCCGCTCTGATAACACAATTAAATCTGTTTTCACATTTTGCATAAATCTGTCAGTATAATTAAAATGGTTTAGGCTAGATTGTTATTTAGCCATAGTAAACCAGAACAAACATGAGATCGAGGTCTATGTAACATGACGTCTATGTAATGCAGAGATACAATTCTACCGTGGCTTGTGAGAGAATAAAACCTTGACCTGACGTTAGACACTAGAACACCTTATCCTGAGACAGACTTTGTAACCTTGTTATTATATTAGTAGCAGCAAACTTTATATCCAAGGAAGTTTTAGATGAAATTCTATACTTTCCCCAGATTTGTGGATACTGTGATGAATGGTGCTAAATTCAACCATTACAGAGGGGCATAGCTGTCAGTCTGGCCGGCAAGTGAGTAACAACAACCAGTATACATTTGTGTGCAACAGGTAGAATATTTAACTAACTTTGTTACATGTATGCATGTATGCATGAATGCATATATGGAGCAGTGGACTTCCTGTAATACATACTGTAAAAATAGTCACCCGAATTAATTTAAAATAATAAAAAAAATGCTGGCAAAATCATCAGTAAAAGAGAATGTAATTGTTAAAAGGCCCAATACCTAAGTATGAGATATTACTTAATACCTAAGACAATGTATGAAAGCATTTCTAGTCGCTGTCAGTCAAGGTTTTATTTAAGCAAAAGTACTGGCCTCCTGGCCCTCCCTGGGTGTGAACAAAAGGGGGGGGGAGAGTAACTGCTTAAAGTCCCCCCAGAGAAAGGACAGAAATAGGCTGTGGTTGAGTTGAAATTGCGTAGAGTTGTGTAGCCCACTGTGTAGAATCATCGCAAGCAGAGGTGACACAGTGACAAGTTGTTGGAGGCCAGTTGACAGGGTGACAAGATGTCAGAAGTCAGGTGACAGGGTGATCAAGAGACATGAGGCCATGTGATAGGGTGACAAGAGACATAAGGCCAGGTGACAGGGTGACACAAGACATGAGGCCATGTGACAGGGTGACACAAGACATGAGGCCATGTGACAGGGTGACAAGAGACATGAGGCCATGTGACAGGGTGACACAAGACATGAGGCCAGGTGACAGGGTGACACAAGACATGAGGCCATGTGACAGGGTGACAAGAGACATGAGGCCATGTGACAGGGTGACAAGAGACATGAGGCCATGTGACAGGGTGACAAGAGGCATGAGGCCATGTGACAGGGTGACAAGAGACATGAGGCCATGTTACAGAATGACAAGAGACATCAGGCCATGTGACAGGGTGACAAGAGACCTGAGGCCAGGTGACAGGGTGACAAGAGGTCACGGGAAAGGTGACACGGTAACAAGAGGCCAGTACTTGAGGCCAAGTGTCAGGGTGACAAAAGGCCAGTAGTTGAGAGGCCACAGGAGACAGAGACAATCAAAGACCCGAGGACAGTCGACTCACCTGGTCCGTCTGCAGCTGTGGAAAGGATGAGAGACTCTACATTAGTGTACTAGACAGAAACAGCATGGAGGTATGACGATGCACTCTGCTACGAGAGTAGTGTACACAACATCACTAGCTACACAAATGTCACATTGAAATTCCTCGTTTCTTGAAACACAAAATAATGTATTTTGTTTTGTCAGGCGACAGTGTATCGCCAGACAATCGGATAATTAATCTCTTGCATAAATGGGTCATTAGGTATAAATGGTGGCAAGTTTGTAGTTTGCAACGATGATACAATTTTGCATAAAAACAAGAACAGTACCCTTGTTGACAAGACTATCAGGGGCGCTGGTTGTGGGCATTGTTCTGTAGCCAATAGAACAGTTTCCCAAGGCAACATGAAATATATAACGATGGGAGGACAATAATATATACAAATAACTGCATTTTCAGGCCGCATAACCTCCATGCATACCCACTCACTAGGTAGTGTGACAGGCTCTTCTCAGCTAGTTGATCAGTATTTATGAGTGTAACTTAATTTCACACACTGCCTTAATGTGTATATTTTCTACCACAGCATAAATTAGCCGCTTGTGCAAAATGTCAAATCTATTAGTTTGACAACAGAATATATTCACAATATAATGAGTGGTAATATAAGCATTTAATATGCATAACTGGGTAAATACTAATGGATTTGTGACAATACTCATCTGCTTATTATTTATGTTTGCAAGTGATGCAATCATGTGGCAGTGTTCAAAACAGTCTATCAAATTCACTGTACATAAAGTTGATCAATTAAAGTACAATGTTACAGTCTGATAATTTTCACACAAAGCGAGTGAGAACCGAGAAGTGACTGTCATGCCACCTAGTGAGTAAGGCCTCTTTGAATTAAATATCTCGCTACGACATACACACACAGCAATATTTAGGCAAGTGAACCAGGCTGACTATCAGGGCAAACAATAGCAAACAGATGACAGCCAAATGAGCTGCTGTTAGTATCAGATGTCCATGCATTCCCACCACAAGCCCATCAACATTGGCAAACGAAATTGACCGTCAGCCAACCAAGAAGTCATTGAAGGAGGGACACGAGGCAACTACTTACAGAGGTTGTGTCGTGGCTGGAATATCTCCCTGTAGTTGCAGTGCACCTTGATGTCACCATCGTCTCCTTGCTCGTCGGGGGATGACGACGGTTCTTTCTTCTGCTTCTGAACCTTCACCATCCTGCAGCAGTACAAACAAACATCGTTCGGATTTATTTACTATCACATTGGAAACTGTCAATTTATCAATATAATGTTTAACTTTGAGCAGATATAGACTCGATGTAATGAATATGCTGTGGTTTATTTACGCCACAATCAAATTTGTGTGCATGACCTGCGTCAAGCTTTACTTTTGCCACTATATACGTGATTAAATATATTACCATTGCTGCGTGATATCTCATAAATAACACTTTCTATAATACAGTTTTCACCTTAGGAACCTTGTCTTATGTTTGTGTCATAAAGAAATGTTTTTGTGTTTTGTGGCCTGAGTCTTAACAAAATATTGGACAGAATGCATGAATGCACGTGTTCGGCATCCATTTTTTGATCGCGTGACGGAGCTTTTGCTAGGCTACAGGTCACATGATGGATAGGTCAATTGTCAATATACTTATTAATATTGATGGCCATATCGTTTACATTTTGAACAATGATTCATATATTTTCAACTAAATTACAAGTGATTTTAATTAGTTGTAATAACATATACACTTTCAACAACTAGGATTACGCAGTATTTAAATGTTTGTGTATCTCACCAGTACTGATCAAAAACTACAGTACTGTGTTAATCAAAAGAAGATTGACGCAACAGCAAATTTGTACTTTATGACATTTATACTTTCAGTTCTTGTCACTAATCAGCCCGCCGAAATACCACTGTGCCATTCGCTACTGCCTAGTAGTGCAACTTACTGCGCCTGTTTTGTTGACTGCGTGGGCGGGCGCTCCGTGACGAAGCTCCGTCTCCCACTGCAAGACAAGCATCAGCTGTTAGAGCGAGACTAGCATAAAGACACATTGGCACGTCTTAGTACTGCAGACCTGTGTGACGCCAGCAGGCCAACCATCACTGACCAGGGTTTATTTAATGTAGTCTCCAGTAGAGAGCGGATGTTTACCATGTGCCACATGGGTGACTGTCTCAAGTCCATGATAACATTTTGAAAGTATCAAGAAATTCACATCTTTTTTGGGGCAATGAAAGAAATGCATTATATATAAAATATCTGATTGATGAATGGTTCTGTTTTAATGCTGAATCTAAACCTTTACAATGTTAAAAATTTAGTAGAGTACGATTCAGTACGCAAGACGTAACTACAGAGTACAGCCCCAGAAAACCATATTATTTGATACAGTCTGTACTTTAGCCAACTATTAGTCATGCTAGGGACACAAAATATTTAGCATTGACAGGATGACACAAAGTTTCCTGGTTTCTGTTTATAAATAAGCACATAAAACTATTGTAGGATATAATCATAGTAATAAATGTAATTTAGAGTCTTGTCTTAGTAAAGTGTTGTAGGATATAAGGACATATAATGATAATAATTTGACTAAAGAATTATTTAAAACAGGCTGATTTTAAACTTTCCTGTGACAAAGTTTACAGTAATATATCGTTTGTTAAAGCCAGGCAAGCATAAAGAGATGGTTATGTGAATAGGCAAAAATGAACAAGACCATTATCAAGCATAAATGTGGTTAGATAAAAAGAAGAAAATATGCCCATTATCTATAGATATACAGATAGCATATATCTCATAGCAAGCCAGAACTATATTTCAGAATTGTGTAAATGCTTGATACAATTCCACAGGTAAGAGAGTGTATTTGTAGCATAATGCATGCTCTTGTGAATATATAACCCAAAAACATTAAATGTGAAAGACATGTTTTCAATGTGTATGTGTAATGTGTTATTAGCACAAACTCAAAATGTAAATAGTAGAACTGAAGAATCCCCATTTCTATGACAAAAAAACTATAAGAAGAGCATCTGTTAAATAAATAAAATATATAAATGCTTTCCTAGCTGCTTATAACCATTTGCTTCACCCTTTGAAGAGCCAAATACTTGGTCTAACCACAACACAGCACGTAACACATTCCTCCATAACCAGTACAAACTTTGAAGAGCTGATTATAATCGTAAGACACCCATGCACATTAGCATGTTATAACAGCATGTCAGCATCGCATACTAGCTAGCAAAGCAATTTAGAGCCAACAACAGCAAAGATTTCAACAGTGGCATGACCATCTGGTCATGTGCTAAGCACTACTCAAGCCGAAACATTGCACACGTACCTTATTACTGCATTTACATGACTGAAAGAGGCATTGACAACAGTGTGTACGTATACAGGGTGCAACAGAATGTAGGTAGTAAATAGCAGGTTCACGCCACAAAATAGACAAACAAAAACAACAAAACCTGGCATATGAAGTCATCTGTCACATGACTTTATGGTGGTATTCACATAACTACGGCATGGTGTTATGTCAACTAATAAGCAATTAAGTAAAAATCAAGTTAGCATCATCAAAAGCAAATTCAAAGCATCAACTGTGACTATGTAGTAACTTTGACTAACTAATCCTGTAAAGAGCACTTGTTCCTTCTTTCGACTTTTGTAAAACTGGTCTCGGACACAATGTGCCTAAGATGCATCACATATAATAAGTAATACAAACATTGTCTGTGTGAATAATACATAGTTGGTCGTTACGGGTCCTACAACAAAATCTAATATCATCATTACTACTTCTACACCAGTCGGTAGAAAGCACTGTTAGCAACTAGCCTGTAACACGTCTAACAACGTTGTAAGGTGTGATGTCTTCACTTGTACGTAAACACCACAACACACGTCCTGGGCAATGACATTTGTTCACAAGTTACAGGTGTAAGTCCTACCTTGCCGTCATTGGTGGCGACATTTCTGTTGACGCTTCCGACGGCAGGTTTCCGAGCGGAGGTATCCTCTGAAACCAACACAGCAATGATAACATACTTACAAATGATCAAGATTATTTATTTCTATCTGAAGCCAAGTTTTTGAACATATCTCCATTGTGTTTTTCATTCTACAATGCATGTCACATGACTGTCACATTTATTATGATAGCAAAGCGGTATTAAGTTTTTAACACAATGCATTTCCCACAGTAATAAACAGGGTGAATTATATAGTCTAGATAATAGTAACATTATGTATAAAACATGCATACACAGACATGCGGATGCATGTACAGAAAGAAACTGTGTGACAGTCAAACTCACCTGTATGTCAACGACGTATACCGACACATTTGTTTGTGAGAAGCACGCACCAATCTGAAGACAGCGAGACAAAGAATAGAGCTACAAGTTGCAGCACAGCACAAAAGTAATTATTATGTTTCAGTGTCTGAGTCTACCATGTTACCAATATGCAAATGAGACTGTGTAAGATTGCCTTTATTTCACACAAGTAGCATAAATAATTATTCAACCTATGATAATGAAAACTAGTTTAAGCAATATTACAGATCTCTCAATTTCTTGGGCAACATTTACACTGCAAGGCAAACAATTGCCATGTTAAACTGAAATTAATATGCATGCATGTGTGCTCACATGCATGCACAATGTGTGTGCATGCACACGTGTGTGCAACTGCGTCCATGATTGTGTGCATAGATGTGAGTATATATACACAAAACAAAATAATTTCTTGAAGTCTACAACTGTTTTACATGTAATATCCATAAAACTGCATGACTGGTTGAAGGCATATCATACCAGTTGGTTTTGTGCGATAGATATGTCAGCAACTTTGCCCCAGCCCATTGCGATGGTGTCATAGCTGCGTGCCGGCTCCCAGCCAAACACCTTCAATGAATCCTGCATGCCGCTGTATAGACACAGGCCCTCCGAGTGGAAGAATATACACCTGAAAGCATCCACACATCTTAACCATTATAGACACAGGCCCTCCAAGTGGAAGAATATACACCTGTAAGCATCCACACATCTTAACCATATAGACACAGGCCCTCCAAGTGGAAGAATATACACCTGAAAGCATCCACACATCTTAACCACATAGACACAGGCCCTCCAAGTGGAAGAATATACACCTGTAAGCATCCACACATCTTAACCATATAGACACAGGCCCTCCGAGTGGCAGAATATACACCTGAAAGCATCCACACATCTTAACCATATAGACACAGGCCCTCCAACTGGAAGAATATACACCTGAAAGCATCCACACATCTTAACCATATAGACACAGGCCCTCCAACTGGAAGAATATACACCTGAAAGCATCCACACATCTTAACCATATAGACACAGGCCCTCCATGTGGAAGAATATACAGCTGAAAGCATCCACACATCTTAACCATATAGACACAGGCCCTCCGAGTGGCAGAATATACACCTGTAAGCAGCCGCAGGACATATCAACCATACAAACATAGACTCTCCAAGTGAAAGTGCAAGCAGCCACTGAACATCTCGACCACAGGCAGGCTGTGGAAAAAATATCCATCCTAAAGCATACAGAAAACATCCAAAACAAATGGCAGCAGGAATTGCCAGAAACATGTGGTCAGGAACATGGCTTCACGCAAGTTACTTTTAATCATTAGTGATGTAGTTATTGCATTAAACATGACGTTATGAAAATAAGTTGATGTGTCGACTGTTGTTCTATGCTAATTTGTGTAATAGATCAGTGGCCTTATGGCAATATCACAATATATAAAGGTAATGTTACTTTGCCATTTTTGACCAGACCAGCCCAAAAATAATTTAACAGGTTGTCTGATGATTTCGACACAGTTGCTAAATACATTTCCACAAACATGCAAACATGTCATAGTCACTGATAATAGATTTTATTTTTCGTGAAATATGTGTGAACTATGAAGAGGGAGAAAACAGGCTTGAGAGGACCTTCTAAGATTTCTCAATAATACATTTCTCGATGAAGTTCAACTGACCTGACCGGAGTAGCATCGTTGTCTGTAGAACAAACTAGCTGGAATGTCTCCAAGTCCCAGAACTTCACAGTCCTACAGAAAATATCACAATCAGCAGACTAAGAAACATGCATCTGTCATTCTGAATATAAATACACCTGTTATTAATTCTCTATTACTAACAATAAATAAATATCTGTTAAATATGTACAGTTATTATACATCAGCGTGGTGGTCTGTTCTGCTAGCTGGAATCAGCCATGGCAGTAATTTGCAATAGGAAGTCTGTTCTACTGGTTGTGTTAAATTTAGGAAAATGTCAACATGTCGAACATCGGTGGGTATTGCTATTAACACAGCCCAAATCAGCAATATAGCCAATAAAGCTTGTTTGAGGCAAAACTTTGAAATTGCAAACCCTGTTATGGGGTTATTAAACATACTGTGGCTGGCAGTAAACCTTCAACATATTTATCATAGTTTTAAGAACATTACAATAAAACAAAATGAGAAACAGACTGTTTCATTTTAATAAGAGACCATTAAACTGTATTTTGTCTTTTTCAGCTTTGTAGCAAATACAAACAATTATAGCAAACATGAGTCCAAATTCAGGACAGAATAAAATAAACCATGTTAATATACCCTATAAACCATTTGTTATTTTGCCTGCAGGTATTAAACAACGTACACATTTTCCATAAACATGATACACTGGTGCGAAAACAACCCCTACCTGTCTGCACTGCCCGAGGCCAGAAGGAATTCATTTGGATGAAACTCAACTGTTGTTACTGGCCCATTGTGAAGCTTGAGGTCTGTCAGAAGTTTGCCAGCTGTCAGATCCCATAACTGAAATGCAGAATCCATGTAACGATACACTGCAATACACACATCACCACAGTGTGTTCCTTGCACGCACATATTTCTGTAAGTCATGCTTACCGATGCATGTCTGGAACTCGATTTGGTAAAATGATATATCAGTGAACAAACACAACAGTGCAAAATTTACACAATATGGGCCACTCCTGCAAACAGCAAAGCTACTCTCATGGAGAGAACACCAATAGAAGTAGAATTATAATACAAAACGTAAGACTGCTACAAAAACATCCATTTATTTTGCATGTCTTTTGTTCTGGGCTATGATGATTGGTTACTGGTTATTTTTCCATCAAGTCATTCCACACACACTGTAGTGATGATGTTAATTTAAATAGTGATACAAACGACATTTCAATAATGGAATGTGCCACACATGAAATGCTTCTCAACCAAACTTTGAAAGGTTGTCAAAAGTAACAGTGAACAATACTACCAGTTATGATGTCATTCATGTGTATGATGCACCAATACAAAGACCCAACGAGAGGAGTCATGTTCGGTATATCAAATAGTCTGCTATTGTCACAATACTAAGGTCTTTTCTAGTGCAGTTTGTCCACTTTCTGGAGGCAATCTTTTTAATTGAACCAACACTTCTTAATGAAGAGTTTTAAATATGTGCAAAGTAAATCAATACTGGTATACAGATAATATGCAGGTGGCTGTCAGTGATGAAATATCTTAATACAATTTATCTTTCATCATAACAAAGTCATGATTAGGTTAACATAAATACAGCATGTTATTTAACCCCTTCATGGTCAAATTAATTCCACACTTGTTCCTGCTACTGCATCCCATTAGATCATGAACTGATGCTGCGAATGAATATTGCACAGTACAGCGTATTTGAAAAAACTTACTGCTCAAATAACTAGCTAACCATACTGTTTTATAATGCACAATTTATGCAAAGCCCCATTGACGGGTTGACCCAAACATTCTGACAGCAAGGGTGTGTTGGGTTGAACACTGATGATGAGAAGATTAAAACAGCCAATGCAAGTTTATAACAGGTTACAAAATTACCCTTGTAACATTCAAAGAAGTAAAGTTTATAACAGGTTACAAAATTACCCTTGTAACATACAAAGAAGTATATATTACTATAAGAAATATCCAAACGTTTAAGGCACTGTAACCATGATTGACCAAAATTTGTTACTTTAGCCAGACACAGCACACAAAAGAACTATCTGTTTGGAGAATATTTCACCTATAAGTTGGAGGAGTCTCTTACCTTGAGAATGCCATCTTCCCCTGCAGATGCGATCCACCGTCCGTCCGGACTAAACCGCAAGTTGTTCACACAATTTGTATGGCCCTGTCAAGTACGAAATGAACATCTATAGCCATTAAATATGTAAGAATCAGTACAAAAACAAGAACTGGTTTTGGTCATCATACTTTTTAGAATGCAGAACAGAACAGTCCTTTCAGAGTACAAAAATGGTGAATGTTTTTAGATGGACCACGCACGATTTTGCATAACCATTGCCTAATCCACAAGAATTGTGCATAAATTGTTTTCGAGACATGAAAAGACAAAAAATACCTCATCTGCATTTTCTCAAGATTATTAAGCAATTGTAAGATATATTACTATTCCAAGTGTACACAAAGGATAATCATTGGACATAAAATTGATGCATTTATAACTGTATGTTGTTGGTCAATATATAAGCAACAATGCTGTGTATTTGCATAAAATATGTTTTTTTTTATATATGTCACATGTTACCTTTCTGGTATCTTCAGAATTTGCATTTCATATATACTGACGATTAATACCTAGCTATCTATCTAGCTACACTCAATAGTTATAACTTATGTAGGTGCATGTAGGTGACACGGATCTGTATTATCACTGATACAATCAGACTTACCTTATAAGTAAATATACAACCTTTTCTTCTTATATCCCATAACTGGAAAACAGAACAGATGTTATATCGTTATAATCAATTGAACAAATGGTTGCATTTAGATAATTTATTCCCCCGACCTGATGAACATTTTACCAAATAGTTGTATTTTATAATATCATAAGAGTACCTTCATATGACACACCAATGAACGCAAGACCAGAAGTCTCTGATCACATGACCATAAGTGGTACACCAGAAAAATACATACGACTTCAATCAATTATTAATGTTTTATGCATTCATTTATATATATTTTATTAGAAGAAAAAAAATACAAGCAACAATACATACCTTAATATTTGTGTCTAGTGAACCTGAAGCTACAAAGTCACCGTATGGATGGAAATCTAAACTCCGTATGTTTGACTTGTGACCCGTTAACGTCCGTACAACTGCAAAGAAATAACATGTCATCTTCAGGAACTTGCAATCAACAAATCGTTTAGTATTTCTAACAGAAATCAACACAATTTGAACTAACGATATGATTACATGTTTACAGGTCATTTTTAGGGCTACATAATAAATTGTGCATGTGTGATTGTTTATTATTATTAATATAAAATTGTATTCTGTTTAATGGTATCCATTGCACTCAGGCATACATGCAAACGAACACACAATAAACAGTAGACCACTATGTGATTCTTGTAATCAGCATATAATATGTACATCTGGAAGACTTTCAAAAACAATTACAGACTTACAAACACTAAAATAGCTGCAAAAAAATGGTGTTAGCACCACATGTTTCAAAGCATATTCCCCAAACAGCTTGCAACAACCATAATAAGGCCACAAGTAAAACAAATTCCCAGTTTCTCATCAGTGCACATTTAAAAATAAGTCCTTCAAAACTTTATTTGTTATTTTTAAAGTATAAGTTTACCTCTAAAGAAGTGTTCTGGCACAACAAGTGAAAAATAATTATGGATTGCAACAGGCCAAATAAATGTGTCTATTTTTGCGCCTTGTAAGAAATATCTTTGGTACACATCTTAATCTGTTGATTGTTGAGAAAAACCCTTTTGACAGTCGATAATATCTTATCAACATAATAAAAATAAAAACACACCTGTCATTTACTTTTTGTTGAAGTTCTGATGAGCAATTGGAAATTTATTATTTAAGACTGGATGTCTTGTGGATGACCTTAACGTTCTGAAAAGAAACCTACAATGCCAAGAGGACTAGTAACTACACACTCCCCACAGAACTTGTGTACCAACCAAACCCAGCTCAAATAACAGGCAACTTACTTTTTGCAGCCTCCAAGTCCCATATTTTGAGTGCCCCCGACATTGATCCAGCAACAACCATCTCTTCTGCATTGCCAAATCGAACGGCCTCTACAGGACTTGTGTGGCCAGATAGGCTCTGCAACAGTTCAGCATCACTGAGTTCAAAATAAATATAATGTGTTAATACAGTTTACAATTATGTGTAGAATTGTTCCTGCAGTCCACAGGAAAGTCTGATAAAAAAAACTGTATCACACCATGATACCTTCCAGTAATTAATCCATTTGCCATGTACATTTTTGTTCTATACTAATTTGTTTTGAGTTCTGTGTAAGTTTGATCATTCTTCTATAATCAAAATATAATAATATTTATCTCCAGTCCTTCACTCAGCCTGTCTCTGCAAAATCTCTTTTAGACTCATCATGAGTAATCCGTGTTTTTACCTTACTCTCAAACAATAGTTTTCATTTAGAAAGTTTTCACTTTTCCCTGAGTGGACATAATCAGCACTGTGTGTTTCCCAAATGAAAGCCATGCTTATTTGGCTTTTGAAAGGACTTTGAGGCAAGGTAAGGCCCTAAGAAACTTTGAAAAGAATCCTTTTAAGGTTATACACCTCAAAACACCAGTCAATACATGACAGGTTTGGTTCAAGACAAAGGAAGGTAAATAACTTCCGCCATGTACAACCCTCTTGGTACAACAGCAGACAAAGATATTTATTAATGTTTACATCTTGTTACATGTAACATTTCCTCTTTATCCTATCTATCATAATGTCCCCACACCCACAATACAATACCACGCTACCTCCTCCCTCAGCCTCCCCTCATCCCTGCAGTCTGCACAGGAACACTTCATTAGTCTCCTCTAATGAAGCTGTCAGACCTCATCTCCTCTACTCCACTGCCCCAGCTGTTACATCTCTTCACTCAAGCTCCCACTTAGGTATTTCATTCACCCACCTCCTCCAGCTGGTTACCATTACTCATATGCTCACCCAGTCATCAAAACATTTTGCTAAATTTTTTTAGCAATCTTGACAAAAAACAGTTTCTGCCTGACAGTGCCAGTAGGTGCTACTAAAACATATAATTAGAACATGATGAGATTCAGATGTCTGACAAGTTACAACTTGTATGGACATTAACATCCAAAATTAATGCAGTTAGGTGCCACACCCAATTCTGTTGATGGAACTCAATCACAGACCACAAAAACATTATTTTATGTTCTGTTTTGCATTAACTATTCTGAATTTTTTTATATTAATATTTTAATATTAATTTTCAATTGCAGTAGCATTGGTACTAGTGTTGAACCATTGGTCAAACACCAGGACAACATCATAATAATATTTACAATTTACTGATACAATTTTTAAATAATAGTTTTTTGCACTCATGATGCTATGAAAACGTCTAAGTACAGAGCAGCCATAGATTAGAATCAGTCTAAAGAAAATCTACATTTAACTGCCACACCCCATGTCGATTGTTACCAAGTAAAATTGCTAATAATTACTGTAACAAGATTTTCTTTCACATTCAGATGTGCGTCTGCAAGGAGGTCCACAATATGAATGTCAGTGCTCAAGATAATTACTTGGGCATTTCTGGTTGATTATTGGGTAGACAGCCTTCTTATTTTACACCCTGCGCACTGTAGACAGACAATTTGAAGATGGCGGCCAATTGTGAATTATATTGTGTTGCTTGAATTAAAATTTGGATATCTCAACAACCGGTGCATCAAAAATACATGAAATTAATTTTCATTGTACATAGAAATTAATGTTTGAACAAAATATGTTGTTAAAATTGCTGTGTTGCATTCAATCAAGTTTCAGACCTTGAAGTGAACTTCAACAATTACGATGACAAAATAAAATGTAAATTTCATCATGCTATACCAACAAATTCACAGAACCTACCATAAATGTTCCACTGAAACAAATGTAGCAATATATGTTATTTTTACCCTAGTAAAACATTTATCCAATCACATTATTTCATAAAATTACATCAAAATGCGTGAAAACATAAAAATCATAATTTACAAAATGGCTACCATTAATATTACTGAATGGAATGTTTAGTTCCAATATAAAATAAATCAACACTCAAAATGTAAAAAAAGACAGCAACCTCTTTCACAACTACATGTTCCCTTAGCGTTATCAATGTGATTATGGTACCAAATTACAGCAAAATAAACATATTAAACAAGGTATGGACGGTGCCACCAACATGATGGTTGCATATATACAGTGAAATGAAGACGCCGACAACGGGTTATCTGCTGGATATCTCCATGTCTAAAAGTGACATTGATATCATTAATGGACGATAATAGAACACTGTGGTCATTGTCAACACTACTGATGATATATACATCGGTTTCTTACTCGAAATTGGTGGAAAACTATCTCAATAAAATTTGCCAAATGCCGCGCGATGTTGAATTCATTCTAACGAACACAACTCAACTTCCTTCCAAATAAACTCTCTTAATTCACAAACGCAAACTGCTTTCACATTCACAAGATGGCGAAAGCATGTGTATTCTTGACTCTTATGGAATCTAGGTCACCAATTTGGCCTGGTTAGTTATTGTAAAAGAAAGATCTGATCACAGTATACAAAGGCCTAAGAGAAGTGAATTCTCTGGGCGGTTTTGGAAGGCTTACGCACAGGAGGGGTTGGACGCTTTTGGCTTGGTTGCGCAGTAAAAAGTTAAAGCTTTAATGTTCACAAAACATGTCTTGATGAACAGTCTCCAGATATTCATACCGTATGAAGGAACTTATGCAGACACACATAATAAAGATTACGTTATATACCTAAGAATATCTGTACAAATCTTGATTCAAGCACGGCAAAAAATTTACGAATCCAGAATCTGATGTCACAATTGTAATGTGTGTGTACTCTGTCAACATTCATCTTAGCAACCATGATTACATACTGATTTGATGATATATCAATAGTATGGCCTACATCTTTCCCACTTCCCATTTTTACTGTTCTCGCTAAACAATTTTACCCTATGTTTTTTTGTGAAAAGACAAGTTTTGGAAGGCCAGGATTTCAATCAAAAATATGGTAGAATGTCCGAAGCTTCATACCCGAGGCATTTATTTTAGTAAGCTTGTCCACCCTGATTGTTAGGCAAAAATTTACATAATGGATTCATCCGTTGGGAATTTTCATACAAAGGTTCATACATTGCAAATGTATGGTAAGAATGCTTCACGAAACCAGCCCGGATGATGGATTTCTCCATAAGATTCTAACATAAAATATTAAATGTTGGCCACTTACAGATTTTCCAAACACCACATTCTGACAAATGATGACACCATGTCAGCCACTTACCATGATGCAGTTTGGCTTGCCCACCGCCCACATGTTGACCTTCTTGTCCTCACCCCCTGTCACCATCACCCTCCCTGACTTGTGCCCCAGGGCCAGACAGTTCACGTTGGATCCATGCGCAACAAACTCTTCTACAAAACAACACACAGCAGATGCATTTAAAAAGACAACATGGCCAGAATATAGCCATTTAGCCACTGGATCCATTCAGGCACAAAGTGTTTCACATTGCAGGGATAAGATGGATTTTTTTGAAAACGTTCGATTAAGTACAAAAACAAGTAAGCCATAGTTTCTTTATGAAGTACATGTATTTTAAAACACATTTTTTTTCAAAATAAATCCAGCAGTTATTCCAAAATGACAAAATAATTCCAAATAAAGGGTCTAGGACACCAAAGTGTACATGTAAGAGTGATTACAGACAGTATAACAATTTCATGTATTTACAGTAGAATGTTATTGATGAATTCATAATCATTTGTACCTTAGTTGTGTTTACAGTTGGCATTGAATCATCATCTAAGTTTACCATTTACTACAGAGGACATTCTACACACCAAAATCACAAGTTGCAATGGCATGTGCATTTTCATAATTTTGATTTTGTCTAATGTAAACAAGCCACATGATTTGAAACAAAACTAAGATATTTTCTAAGCGTCAGGAACCAGGATGAAAGAGAGTTGACTGTCATCGATCATACATAGGACATTTTCTGCAACTAATCAGAAGAGCAACATTTGTCATTGACAAATACTACAAACTGTGTCAATCAAACTTGGCAAAAAGTTAAGACGAGCTAATTAACAGTACTACAATAAATGCATCTGTCTTGACTGAACAGACAGGGGAATTTAGAATACAGGTGAATCCACTTATGACTAAATGTCATGCATGAACGCATTTGGTTATTTCTCTCATCACTAAATGTGTGTTCCCAAGTAGTTGTTCACTGGCATATTGCCAACATTGTCTATTTACACGTGTGACTGTGTATGAACTGTAGCTGCTCAGTGCAGTCCCACTGTGCAGAGTTAAAAAATACTGCCAATTACTGGACACTGAAAACATGGATGCAAGCATGGTGTACACCTTGGACATAATTACTGCTGAGTATGCATACAGTCTGTAAACGTAGTAAAATGCCAGACCAGTGATGTTAACAAATGTGTGTGCAACTACGAACAGTTGACTGGGATACATTTAATGATTTGTAGTACCCCCACACCCCCAGTAAATGGGGAACATGCCCCATTTTGCATCTATGACCATGGCATATTGTAACCATAATGGATGCCTCTATTCATGGATACTATTCAAACTGTCCAAAAGGTCAGTGTTAACACTGGCAGTGACACATTCCCAGCCTGGCACAGTTCCATGTTATACATTTAGACTTAAGCTCCAAACCAGATTAGGATCATGCCAACATGGTTAAATTGCTCGCCAAATTTGCTTACTGACGTTTTGAACATTGCTTCAATGACACTAATACTAATTTCAAGCATTTATTTCAGATTTATTTCCACTGTAAACTTCCATTAATCAAACTTAACCACCCAACTATGAATTCATATAATTGTAAGCCACTGGTAATACAGAGAGCACAACAGTATGTTAAATGAGATCTAGGAATGCTCATGAATTATTCAAATGTGTACATTATTACACCGTCATCAGCAGTGGGTTGTGCACATATGTTTAGTGACCTAGAAAAGCATGAATTATATTACCCATATAATACCTAATAAGACGGAGTATCGATACAATATCTAAAAATAATTATTACACAACCACTCACACAACTGTTACATGTATAGGAAATCAAGTTTGATTAATTTATAACTATGGTAAGACCATCAAATTCTTGATTTTTAACATCTGGTAATAAGGTTACATCATTGCTAGGTACCTTATCTTAAAGTAAATTGAGTAGTGTGCAAGTATTCAAAGGATGGATTACTGCGCATATTAAGACATATAACTACACGTGTAGGAGGTTTGACGGCGACTAGTTTACGTAATCATTATCATCTTATATTGGAATAATTAAAACAAACTGGTTACAGCCTTAATTGTTTTACGGATTGTTTATATTTGTATGTATGATATATACAATTCCAAATAAAACCTACTACTGCTACTACTACGTATATATATATGCTGCCAACTGGTATAGACATTTAATAAACTCATTCCATAATTCAGTCAGTAATGCTGTAGCGGAGTTCTAGAAAATACAGATTTTCTTAACAATTACCCTGCAACAAGAATTTGCTACAAAACCGAAACACTGACATAAGTTAAATGTGGTTTGTAATTTGCTATTAAATATTAGCAAATTACAAATGTACATAATTGTGTAAATATACTAACACAACCATGATTATACTTTATTGAAATTAAACTTGACAGCTAAAGTTTAATGTGTGACAATGAAGTGTTTAACTATGTGTACAAGTTTATCCACCACTGAAGGCAAATGCCTAGATTTCATATGTACCATGTGAGGAATCAAAGATGTGAAGAAAAACCATCTGAAAGTTTATGGCATTGACCCTTTGCAGTAGCAAACAGAATTAACAGATCCACCTGACAAGCTTAATGATGGTTCTCCGATCGACATCAATCAAAGCACAAGGATACGAGATGAGCATGAGAAGCAGGAGGTGGAGAAGGGTGGTGGAGATGAGAATGAGAAGCAGGAGGTGGAGAAGGGTGGTGGAGATGAGAATGAGAAGCAGGAGGTGGAGAAGGGTGGTGGAGATGAGAATGAGAAGCAGGAGTTGGAGAAGGGTGGTGGAGATGAGCATGAGAAGCAGGAGGTGGAGAAGGGTGGTGGAGATGAGCATGAGAAGCAGGAGGTGGAGAAGGGTGGTGGAGATGAGAATGAGAAGCAGGAGGTGGAGAAGGGTGGTGGAGATGAGAATGAGAAACAGGAGGTGGAGAAGGGTGATGGAGATGAGAATGAGAAGCAGGAGGTGGAGAAGGGTGGTGGAGATGAGAATGAGAAGCAGGAGGTGGAGAAGGGTGGTGGAGATGAGAATGAGAAGCAGGAGGTGGAGAAGGGTGGTGGAGATGAGAATGAGAAGCAGGAGATGGAGAAGGGTGGTGGAGATGAGAATGAGAAGCAGGAGGTGGAGAAGGGTGGTGAAGATGAGAATGAGAAGCAGGAGGTGGAGAACGATGGTGGAGATGAGAATGAGAAACAGGAGGTGGAGAAGGGTGGTGGAGATGAGAATGAGAAGCAGGAGGTGGAGAAGGGTGGTGGAGATGAGAATGAGAAGCAGGAAATGGAGAAGGGTGGTGGAGATGAGAATGAGAAGCAGGAGGTGGAGAAGGGTGGTGGAGATGGGAATGAGAAGCAGGAGGTGGAGAAGGGTGGTGGCGATGAGAATGAGAAGCTGGAGGTGGAGAAGGATGGTGGAGATGAGAATGAGAGGCAGGAGATGGAGAAGGGTGGTGGAATTGAGAACGAGAAGCAGGAGGTGGAGTAGGGTGGTGGAGATGAGAATGAGAAGCAGGAGGTGGAGAAGGGTGGTGGAGATGAGAATGAGAAGCAGGAGGTAGAGAAGGGTGGTGGAGATGAGAATGAGAAGCAGGAGGTGGAGAAGGGTGGTGGAGATGAGAATGAGAAGCAGGAGGTGGAGAAGGGTGGTGGAGATGAGAATGAGAAGCAGGAGGTGGAGAAGGGTGGTGGAGATGAGAATGAGAAGCAGGAGATGGAGAAGGGTGGTGGAGATGGGAATGAGAAGCAGGAGGTGGAGAAGGGTGGTGGCGATGAGAATGAGAAGCTGGAGGTGGAGAAGGGTGGTGGAGATGAGAATGAGAGGCAGGAGATGGAGAAGGGTGGTGGAATTGAGAACGAGAAGCAGGAGGTGGAGTAGGGTGGTGGAGATGAGAATGAGAAGCAGGAGGTGGAGAAGGGTGGTGGAGATGAGAATGAGAAGCAGGAGGTAGAGAAGGGTGGTGGAGATGAGAATGAGAAGCAGGAGGTGGAGAAGGGTGGTGGAGATGAGAATGAGAAGCAGGAGGTGGAGAAGGATGGTGGAGATGAGAATGAGAAACAGGAGGTGGAGAAGGGTGGTGGAGATGAGAATGAGAAGCAGGAGGTGGAGAAGGGTGGTGGAGATGAGAATGAGAAGCAGGAGATGGAGAAGGGTGGTGGAGTTGAGAATGAGAAGCAGGAGGTGGAGAAGGGTGGTGGAGATGGGAATGAGAAGCAGGAGATGGAGAAGGGTGGTGGCGATGAGAATGAGAAGCTGGAGGTGGAGAAGGGTGGTGGAGATGAGAATGAGAGGCAGGAGATGGAGAAGGGTGGTGGAATTGAGAACGAGAAGCAGGAGGTGGAGTAGGGTGGTGGAGATGAGAATGAGAAGCAGGAGGTGGAGAAGGGTGGTGGAGATGAGAATGAGAAGCAGGAGGTAGAGAAGGGTGGTGGAGATGAGAATGAGAAGCAGGAGGTGGAGAAGGGTGGTGGAGATGAGAATGAGAAGCAGGAGGTGGAGAAGGGTGGTGGAGATGAGAATGAGAAGCAGGAGGTGGAGAAGGGTGGTGGAGATGAGAATGAAAAGCAGGAGGTGGAGAAGGATGGTGGAGATGAGAATGAGAAGCAGGAGGTGGAGAAGGGTGGTGGAGATGAGAATGAGAAGCAGGAGGTGGAGAAGGGTGGTGGAGATGAGAATGAGAAGCAGGAGGTGGAGAAGGGTGGTGGAGATGAGAATG
Organism: Escarpia spicata; assembly: GCA_963995525.1. NCBI lineage: Eukaryota > Metazoa > Annelida > Polychaeta > Sabellida > Siboglinidae > Escarpia > Escarpia spicata. The sequence continues at coordinate 51,091,665 of OZ023214.1, read as the reverse complement.
AGAAGCAGGAGGTGGAGAAGGGTGGTGGAGATGAGAATGAGAAGCAGGAGGTGGAGAAGGGTGGTGATGAGAATGAGAAACAGGAGGTGGAGAAGGGTGGTGGAGATGGCAGGGAAATAAGATCAGTGACGGAAGGAAAATAAAAACCAAGGATCACTATCAACTATCAAGGCCAACCTTACCCCGGGCTTCAGGAACAAAGTGGAAAGTAATAAATGTGGCTTGTTAGCCATATCAATGTCACATCTAAGGTCAAGACCAAGTCGTATTTGCATAAGTACAATCTAAAGGATGAAGTATCCATAATCTTCAGTTGAACACAGTTTTAACCTCAACCACCATCAACAATGGCTCCACAGCAACATGCCAATTTATTAAAGCAGCTAATTTTAATCCAATCAGTACACCTGAAGCTGGCATCTCCCAAATCTATGCTGGTGTAGGAGACTTAACTTGATGAAATGAAGACATGGTGTAGTAATGAGTGAGGGTGCCAACAGAGATCACCAGACAGTTTAAGCAGAGGCGGAAGTTTTATGCTGACAACCTGGTATGTAGTACCAGATGGCTGTAACCACAAGCCAGGTGTACACACCGGGTCTGTCTTACATGCAGACATAACACTTTGATAATATATACATATATGTAGTCAGGTGTACGAATAGAATCCTACCAGACCAGAGCCCTAATCTAAGAAGAAAACAGCACTAAATCCTGCCTTATCACACAAAATGTGGATACTTAGCTGATTTGGGACAATGTTAAACAGTCCAACCAGATACAATTCTTCTTCTGAGTTGTCTAAGTGTAGGATTATGTCTGAGGGGGCTATTCGCACTGGTCAGTGAATTGGCCCATCATTAGTTAGAAGAAACGTTGTGTACAGAACTTATAGTCTGGTTATACCAACAATGTATACTATACGTTAGTTGATGTATATTATATATCAACTAAGGTATTTAAAACTTTTAGTATGAAGTTTTCATGTGAGGCTCTCTCTTTATGTGAAAACAGTCATGTTACATGTTGCATAAAAAGGGAGATGTGCACAGCAACAACTCCAAAACAATGGCAACTGTCACAGGCCTGAAGATCAGTTTATGCACAGACTTACTTCAAACCTGGTAAAAACTGTCCCCTTTTTGTCTATATATATATATATATCTAAGAATCTTGCAGTTGCAAATTGAAATAAAGTCATTATTACTCATTAATTTAATATGATAACTTCCTTGTAGTTGTTCTTGAAACTTGATTAAAAACAATTTATAATCTTATCTGAGGTTTCAATTTTGCAACAGTTAAGTAGAACATAGCTGTAGTTCTGTCAAGTTATGTGGTTCCAACCTTATTTTGAATGTCATTTTGTTCCACAAAACTTCTAGATATTGCACATTTACCATGTTAATACTGTGTACAGGATGATTGGGCAATGAGTTCCACATGACTAATTTCGCCTGCCCACCCTCTTCAATCATATCACTGATCCTTCATATGCACTCGGTGTAGCAGCAACTATTCCATTGTTGTTGCTCTATCCCCCCCCCCCCCGTGACGATGATTCACAGATACCACAAAGATTACACATTTACATTTTTGCAGCTGTGTATTGATATGTAAAGCCCATGTGTCGACACAATAATAATGATCTATTACTACAAAATGCTATACAGTACAACCTGCCTTAGGACATTTTGGAAATGTTGTTATTTTGTCACTTTAGTTATTGCTAACAGATCTGCTTGGAACAACCACGTTTTAGGAAACAACTTTTGCTGGGCAAATTGAATGGTCACTCAAAAAATGTTTTATAATGTACCCGCCTACGTCGATACGGGGTCAGGAGAGTACCATGGTTATGACAAATCCTGCATCTGTTGTTTCTTTAGATGTAATCTTAATTACAGTACAACTCACAATTCATTTTACATGATAATTATAACATTAATGAAAATATCAGAATTGTCCTAAATTATAACTTTTTAAAGGAAACATACATACTTATTATATTTTATCATATATATCACATCACAATATTAGTCATGTCCCCTCAGGACAGTTGCAAATTATTTCATACAGGAAATAATTAGTCCTGCTAGCATTAATACAGTCACCTCATCATTCAGGTCATTTTGGCCCAGTCGCAATGGTGATCTTAGACAGTGAGGTTCCATTGAATTACCTAGGCACTCCAAGTTAAAGGGAGCTCTCTGTATAGTGAGTAGTGACATTAGCTTAGTAAGATGCTACATAAAGCAGCAAAATTATGTACAAACGAGTAGTGCCATGTCATGAAAGTTGAGAAGCTGTAAGCAAGGATACAGGATAAAAGAAGCCTAAATACAGCAGTGCATTAATATATTTAAATAATAACATATTACATGATCATACACTATCTAGTATAGATCTACAACAGCAAATGCCTGACAAAACAAGTAGCTGGAATTTAAAGAGAAGCAAGGGTATTCAATGACCTGCCCGGGGCACGAAGGCAGGGACAAGGATGATAAATATTACATTTACAGTAAACCATGCCTACACATCTCCAGTGAATGCACTATGAATAGACTCCACAGTATGTCAGCAGTTAGACGTGGTTACTGAACATCTGTTCCTACAGCCTACTCCAGCACCAGGCAGACTGACAAGCATGGGATATGTTTCCATCAGAGCCATAACTGTGTATGAAACAACTCACCTAGATGCCCGTCTAACGGCACAGGGCTGGCCAAAGGTAAAGCAGGCTTAGCTTGCTTTACCTTGGCCTGAATACGGCTCCTCCGTTGCATGGCTGCTATAAACCACAAATCCTTGGTGTCCTCATTTTGTCACCTTAACACAATGTCGTTGCGTACCCTAGTCATGATTCCTCGGGTGGGTATAAAGACCATAAAGTCAACAAGACTGACCACATTGTAGACGTTACGTGACCCTAAGTGTAGTTGCATACACGTGCGCACGCCATGCTGGCCAGTAAGCACTGCCGGATCCAACAGGACGTCGTCCACAACTGACACACAGACCCCAGTTTCACGCATGAATGAGTCGACTTGAATCACCCCAGTGACTTGCTTTGAAAGACAGCAAAGATATACATCAGAGAGATACAGGTCAATAGGCTGAGTGACAGCCAAGGCAGCAGCTCAACAAGTCTTTCTTTCTTCTCAGGAATGTCTTTTGTTTATCTGTGATTGTTTTAAACCAGACAACTGTATGGTAAGGGTAATTAATGTAAATGGTTGGCGACACAGATTGTGCTATACAATATATACATACATACTTGTGTTGCTGAATAATGACAGCCTGTCAGTGAATTAAACATGGACAGTGTGTGGCATGTGCATATTAAAGTCAATCAAATCAAATCAGATATTATTTATAAGTAGGTTCAGACAGTGTAAAACATTTTGTCTCCTGCGCTAGCCCAAGAATGGACAGGTTGGAGTAAACCAATACACCTGAGTACTGTCTTGACAGGAACTACCAGAACATTTACTGTCAATCAATTATTTAGTTCCTCAATTTGATTATTTTTTGTTTGACTCACTCCTTGAAAAATTGAACTTAGATCCAGCAGTGTCAACAACGATATGTTAGTTAATTTTTCCATCTTTTGAGTTTGAGACAAAATGTTAAATTATTTGTTATTGAATACCTTCAAAATTTGGAAAAAAAAGGGACAAAAGTGGTTAGACTATACACAATAACATGATAAGGCTATTCACACTTTTGCAATTTACCTAATCTAATGAACAAAGTCAGCTCTTCTGAATTCTGATGATTTTGACCAAAAATATCCACTCTTTTATTGAACCAACTCTGCATATTATTCAAACACCAAGTGATTCCAATAACAATTAACTTGACTCCCAATAGGCTAAATTAATTGATGAGGTTGTTTTAACAGTCAAATAACTTTATTATGAAGTAACATACCGGTATAACGTGGGGCATTTAATGAACTGACAATCATTTTTAAATGCACCAAACGACAACTATATGGAGGACAGAAAATTTGTCCCATCAAAACAGCTACATCTGCCAAATTTATGTAGTTTTTTTACGCTAGTGTCTATTTCCCATTATCTGTTATTATATATCATATAGTATGGTACCCACATGACATCCATTGCCAATTTAACATGAAACTACATGTTAGATAGGCTAAGCTAGTACTAACTTCTGTCGAGTTTGTGAGAACAGTTTCGTTGTGGGTGTTTTTCTAAAACTTTAGATAGGCCTACAATTTATGCACCAGGACAGAAAAGTGCAATTAAAAACTATGACACAGTCAGAGTTATGACCAATTAAAGTTGAGTTCAGATACGGACTCTGTCACATTATGCTGTTAAATACACAACAGTGTACTGCTATAATTAAATTAAACGAACACAATAAAAACTGTGTCACGCCTGCTTTCACATAAATGACATGCAGCCAAATAATACACTAATTAGAGTTTTTACCTGCAGTAGGTTCACTCACTCATCACATTAAATACTATTTTTGAAAAGATAGCACCCATAAAACCAGCATCTACACAGAAGGAAAATAACACACCAGGGGCCGGTTTCATGAAGCGGCTAAGGACATACTTAACGCTAAGATGATTGTCTTAGTAAATTATGTGATTTTTTAAATATAAGCGAACACTGGAGTTTACGCAAACACGTGAGGCTAAGTAATTGCGTAAATTTAAGTACGCTTCATGAAACCAGCCCCAGAACCCTCAGTCAGAACTGTACTTAAGTAAATGTTCTGTTGCTGTTGTGATATCTTAACTTAGAGACACTACCTTTGGATTGCCACTTTGTTGAGTCAAAGTTCTTTTTAGAACTAAAGTGCTCAGTAATTTATCAGAGAACATTGGTGCAGACTACAATGCAGACACTTGTTAAGAAACAGACCCAAAGAAAGGCACAAGGACGTCTGTGAGATTACAATACAAATAACACATGTTACCCACCTCCCCCGCTTACAATAGACTACCAATAAAAATATCAGTGCCTCTGCCGGTCTCAAACTTATGCCATATCCAAGATTACTTTGTTGTTTCGTGACAATGCAACAAAAACATACACAGACGTTTCCGACACATGAGAGTGAAGGGAACCCACATAATTCCAACAGCTTGTGTTATCAAGATTTAAATATATGCAAATGAGATGCTTACAAAAAGGTAGATGTCGCTATACAAACTGCGTCACTGTCATCTTGTCTTACGATTGGATACCTGTCAGTCAACATGGCTTTTATGTCCTCAAGATGGGTTGTCTGAGAAATAATTCTTTCCGAACAATCTATGGATCACTCACTGGCCATGTAAGCACTAAGAAAACAGCAGGGGGATAGTGCTTGTGCCAGACGTGCCCAGGGATCAGTATTTTACTCTGAATGAATTTCAAAGGACTACCTGCAAGTTTAGATAACATTCCAGTACAGGTGTGTGTGTTATCAAGGAGTGGAGACAATGGGAATAATGTGGCTTTATATATGTTAGTGCTGTGGTGGGTAAAAGTTTATCTTCAACTTGCAGACAATACTATCAGTAAACTATTGCAAATGCAATTATTTAAGACTCGTAATCAGATGTATGCGATTATGATGGAACCAACTAATTTTGTTGACATTATGACGTGGTCATTATATGGCATGACCATTTATTTGCATGAATGGAGTTATTCAGTTTTTAGATCCCAATTTACAGTTTCATGTACTCCACTAACTTTCTAAACTGCGACCAAACATGTAAGCATGAAAGACATCGCTGATTATTAATATTAATTTTGAGATTCATACATTTATGTGTTAACCAAATTACCTTTCCACTAGGCCATGACTGCCACAGAATTTATATTATTATTAAATGAGCGCTGTCATAAATTACACTTAACTCATTAAACTTAGCATGTACATTGTACATACAGGTATATCTTCATGATGTATGGATAATGGCTATAGAAGATCCCACTGAACACAACAAAAGTTCTTGATCACCCTGCTGAAGTATGTGCAGACCATGCACACATTACACGGCAAAGAAACAACAGAATAAGCGATTCGGTCTGCATATAAATGCCTTTGTTCTCGTGGGTTTTGTTTGTTCACTGATATACATAATCAGTTAACCTCACAGCCAGGTCATGGAACCCACAGCTGACTGTGAGTGACTGGGGCCTATCAATACTATGACTCAGTGCTGCCCTCCAGTCAACAAACACTCATTATCAATGTTCCACTAATACATGGAGAAAGCTATCAAGACCAAGTTATGGCTCAAACCCATCACATCCTGGGACAAACATTTGACAATGTGCCAGTATAATATTTGAAACCTATATTTGTCTGGTAAATATAAAGTCAACCACGTGACATAGAAATTCATAAACAAAACTGTTATTCAAATTTTACAAGAAACAAATCATGATGAATTTTAATATCAACATAAATAGCTCAACAAATGATAATTATTTTTACTGCCACAAATAGTGACATTTGTTTTCATATAAAATAAATAACTGAATCAATTACATTTCAATCTAACATAAATAATCGAATCACATAGATTTTGTCAATATGAATCTTAACTAGTAATATAGTTTGCAATAGTAAGGTGTTTCTTAGTGTGAGCATGAGTCCCTTAGTTTGTGCTCGGGAACTTGTGATCATACAAAGAAACTGAAGACAGGACATCTACAATAACCTAAACACAGGAAGACCAGTAAAGGAGTGGTATCTACTAGCTTTCAGTGTTTCTAATTACAAGTTCTCACTTGCCAAGCTGTATTCAGTGACAGTGCTTGTGGCAGCAATCTATCATGTAGGGCTGGTAGGGGACACAATAACACCTGGATATCTACCTCAATAACATGACTGGCCACCTCTCCTGGCCCCGCCCAGGTCATACTGCTTGCTTCATGGCCAACTGCCTCATTATTTATTGTGCTAACTACTCTATTGTTGATTGACAGACCTTACAGAAACTCTTAAAGTTGATTAGACTGCTATTATATGATTACTTTGTTTTCACTGGTTTTAAAAACATTTTACAAACCTTGTTTCCAGACTGGATATACACGTTTCTAAAAAAATTGTCACAACATAAAATGGAAAACAACTGCATTTTATTTTTATAAACAGTAAGTGAACAAAACTGTCAACAACAAAAACTGTTCAATTATGGTGTTTTTTGTGTGAGAAACAAATGAATTACATTTGCTATATTTAGGAAAGAAAAACATCCCGAATGGGAATGAAAATTATTTTTGACATCGCCCCTTTACTGTTTGTCAGTCTGCAGCGACATATTGCTTATAGTGACATTCGGCACACTGAGCCACACATGGACATCAGTTTTCTGGCAGTGTCATGTTTCAGCATTATATGTTCATTTAAAAAACACATTTTAATGCGCAGTTGATATTATGATATTACTGTTAAGTCAAAAAAGTCTTAAAACTGACGCTTCAAAGCTAGATCAAATTCCCCTGTTGTAACATCTGTTTTTGTTTGAAATACTATCAGTCGCTGACTTTCAAATTGACATCTTTAACATCTGTAGTAAGTATGTGACAACTCATTGGACATCAGTAGCAATAGTTGTTTCAACTCAATCAATAACAATATTATTATAAGACTGCTTTCTAACTGTATGATAACAAATGTTTTACTATAACATAACAGTTTATTTTGAAGAAAATGAATTGCTGTCCACTCACAAAGTTAGTTATTATCCTTGATCATTTAAATCAATATTAATTGTATATTTTAACTATGTCACTGACAATTTATAAACATTGACTAGATGGTAAATATGTCAATTCTAAGAACTGTGGAACTGGCTGACTGCCATAACAGAAGAGCTCTGCACGTAGGATTAAACGATCCAAGTACTGAACCTTCATCATTGCAACCGTGACTGAGTGGAATGACCCATTCCAAACTTCCAATCTGACTTGGCCATCTTCTCCCACATGTTATCTGCTTCACAAAATATCATCTCCAGATCTCTTGGTCTTCCATTGTTGCCTGTACTTCAAATACATTATCCAGCCCAGTGTCTACATTAAAATAATGGGCTGAATGTCTTGTTTTGTGACTGAGACACTCCATGTTTATGTTCGCACAATAGCACATCTTCCGTGATCTCTTCTTTGTGGCAGTGATAATGTCCTGATGTACTGAATCTTGTGAAGTATGTTATATGATACAAGTTGTTTGGTTTTAATGCCATGCAACAACACTGTACAGATGCAACAATACAGCCACTGGGTCGCTTGTGTACTGCATGTTCCAGCACTGGACCAGCAGTGTATTGAAACACTCAAACAGCTGGTTATGTTTATCCCAGTACATGAGATCTTACCACAGAACTAGAGAGGTAATTACATATTCAGTTAGTGCTCTAAACACGCTATGATTTTATCATATAAACATTTTCCAATATATTTGTTCTGTAATTTTGAAATTCCACTTGTATTTTGTAAACAATGGGTACCTTCAAGACAGAGCATTTGAGTTAGTCAGATGTAACCTGTTATTAAAAAACATGCTGATCATCGGTAGATATAATGCTATCTAACAAGTATGCTAACATGGAATGTCTACAGTCCCTGTATGGGTTTGATACAGATACTGATAGCAAGACAAGATAAATCAGTTGGTATGTAATAATAAGCTTGGACAGAGATCAAAGATCATAAATAGGGCCCTTGTAGAAATAATGTTCATCATCACACAGTACCTTGGTACTACACTACTATCTAATGATGCAAATATTTGATAAAGAGGTTTCTCATTATTGCTTACTATAAGAAACTTATATATATGCAACCAGTAATTTAGAATGAACACAATACTAACAACCACTTAAGTTTCTTTAAAGATATGTGCAAAGTCTTACCATCATATTATCGTAAAATCATGTTTTATACTATAAACTATTATATATATATATATCTAACATCTTTACCCCAATTTCTTTTATATAATCTTTGAACATTATTTGTTTAATTGGAATGTATCAACTATATGATATTTACAATGCATGTGGAGGGAATGTAATTTTACGGATGTTAATGACATAAGCATCGTTTGTCATGTGATGCAGTGAACTCTGACCCCAATAAACTAAAAGTAAAATATTGCAAATTGTTGACAGCTGTTTGTAAATATACAGAAGTGCAAGAACAAAATAAAAAAATTCCATATATCAGTCAAATTATACATTGTGATTCATTAAAGCACATTTTGGCAATACACATTTTAGAAAATATATATTGTTTGTAACTTAATTTTATAATAAAATAATCAAACTATGTTCATTTAAAACAAATAGAAATAACTGATATCACTTCTTACTATTAAGTAATATAAGGCCTACATTTTTGACATGTTGGGAAAACGCAGCAATGAAGCCAAGTACATTATTTAGTGTTGTAGTAATTATTATTTATTTAGCATGTCACAAATGACTCTGTCTCATTTTATTTCTCTGCATTATTACTTGCAGTGCAGTGCTGACACTTTGTAATAATTTAGAGTAAATAAAATCAACTTTGTGGACATCTGGTAATACTAAAGTACTAGAAATGTATTACCTTTTAAAATTAATATATTAATCCATGTAATTTAAAAGTTTAAACTATAAGCCTTTAACCAGTATGAGTTTTAAACACTGATATTGCCTGCTGTTATATTAATATAAATAACATATATGTATATGGCATATCATTATATTCAATGCATAATTGTTTTGCATCTGTTTGTAATTTTGCAGAATTGAGGCTGCAACATGTGAGTCTCAATACGTAACAATAACATTATGCTAAGTACTGTTCATAATATGCTTAGTAAAAACCCTTCTTCCCATTTGTATTTGCACCTTGTATATGGCAGAGCAATTTTTGTGTGAATTTAAAAAAGTACACATAAATAAAAAGAAACTGATTTCTTGAAAACATTATAAATAACAGATGGTTCTTAATCGATTTAAGTGGATTAAACTGCACAAATTATGCCAACAATGAACCAGGCATGATGATCAATGAAAGACATACTAGTCTCTGTACCATGGTTAATTAAAAGAAGTGGCTTGAAATAACATGTCATTGACTGTGCACATGCATGAAGATGGGGAGTGAAGGATTTGGCTATTTACTGATGTGACACTGGATGTGCCAGTGTAGCAATACAGAAGTTAATCCTGATGATTGCATAGATAACATCAGTTCATTGTGTGATCAGTTTTCACCACCTAATGTCTGATACAGTATGCTGTTTAATGTTTATATTGGTCTGTGCATTGTGTATTTGTGTACTCCACAGGCTCACAACCTATGAAATGGATTGACATCCCTTCCTTGATGAGTTACGTAGTGTATAACACTGGTCACCCAAAATGTAAATTTACGGACATGTTCACAGTAACACCGCGTACTATAGACGCGTTTTTCATTTTTTGCTGCGTCCCTTCTATGGTTTTCCATTTTATTTCTTGTCCAACATTAGACAGGTTGCTTACAAGGAAATACATCAGATATCCAAATGGTGTGTCAACAACCACGCTTTCATTTCACAACGAAATGGTGTCGTCACCTAGCAATCAAACTGAAAAATGGAACACTGAATACTAGTTCCCACTAATGCGCGTCAGTACTGCCTAACCATTTTTTTTTTTGGGTCCCCGTTTTTTCAGGCCCATGGTGTCCCAGGACCCCGTTTTTAAAACCCTAACACAAACAGTGACCATGTTAGAGAAATGGTATGAACAGAGAAACCATTTTTACCCACCAAAATTCTACTGTATTTGTTACAAAGCTCTTTTAAATAAAATAATGTGATCTAAGCTTGGCACAATAGCAGACCTGCCTACCCCAAAAACTTCCTGTCAGTAATCCATCTTCCCATTTACACTGATTTTCAGGAATATAGGCTTGCTGTCAGTAATAGTTCAGAACCGTGTCAGATATTGTCACGAAAAGAACACCACTGTCAGTAATATTTTGATACTGTGATTATAACGATAGTTGCACCTAAAACATAATTGTCTCTAATAAACTATGAGGTGTTTTGAAGTGTTCAGTTAACAAGGTAAGGTAGATGTTCATAACCCGAGGTAAGGTAGATGTTCGTAACCAGCATTGATGGAAATCAAACGTGAAGAAGCGTAACTGTAATGTAAATGAGTCTATCCACATTGTAATTCTGATTTTATGTAAATTTCAAAAACAGCATGCTGACTACAAAAACTTGACAAATTATAACAATGCATCACATCATTGTCTATTTGTGGTGTCATTACGATTAATATTAGTAGCTGGTATACCTAGCCCTAGGGCCAGGCTAGACTACACAGTACCATTACATTACGCTAGTCATCGACATCGTCTAGACTCTAGTTTACTCAACTCTAGCATATAAGCCTATCCCTGTATTATAGGCTGTAAATGATATACTAAACTCAATAAATACACTAATTTAGTCTTAGTACAGTCAGTTGGCCTGACACTACAAGTACAACACTCACTATACTCTGTCACTAGTACTAGTCTAACAACGTAGTCAGTACCGGCAATTATCCCGGCCACCAGTGACCATGTGAAATAGGAAAATAATTTTCACGTATCCGGCAGTATGTAAAGCCGACACCCTTCTTTAAACTTGACAATATGAGCCATGTCTGCGTGCATGCTGTTATAAACGTTTGCAGTACATGTTTCTTCTTGGCTGGTAGTGGTGCCGTTTCGATCCCCGCCATCATTTCATGCCATGTGAGTCGTGACTTCGTTTTGTTTGAGCGCCATGAGCGCGGAAATGCGAATTTGTCGTAATGCTGTTTCTTATTGGTCAGATTACGACCAGAAGCGGCGAATAAAAAACCATATCACAAGCAGCGTATATATGCTACCACCTGTTGAATAAAGTGAAGCTAAATTTAAGGAGTACGGAAGTGATTGACGCTCATTGTGACAATGAAAGAATCCATAATATTTTCATCCCTCGCCATAATACCGTAATTTTAGGTGTATTTCCGGAATGATTCCGAACAATCCGGAATGGTAGGCAGGTCTGCAATACTGTCAAGAGAAGACAGTGTACACCAATCTCTTGACAAACTAAAAGGTGGGCAAAGTGCAATTTTTGTAATTTAATATTGCAAATTGTGCTTACAATATGGACATGTTTTCTTCTATAAATTACTATAAATTAAATGTGCTGCATCTTGTAATGATTGTAGCGATAGAACCTCCAATTTGGTAAATCATTACTAAATAACATTTATTAACAAAATAGACAATTTTCATATCATATGTACAATTTAAATATAATTCCTGGTGTTAAGTAGTTAAATATCAATTTGTATTACTCATTGTGGTCTTTTACAGCCAGTTGTGCAGGTAGTATTGGGGCAAAAAAACATCATCAGGCAGTATTGTGGCAAAACAACAATTAATTATACGGTACCAATTATACAATGTGTTTCTTACGACCAGGTCTTGATTTAAGAAATAAAACTATGGTCATACGTGAACGATGAGGGTCCAGGCAAACGGCATTTGATGATTTGTGACAGACAAACAATACTCACGTAGTTTCCATGCCTTTTTCGTGGCGGTAGTAGCCATGATCGAACAACAATCATAGAAAACAACCTCCCGTTGTTTGGTGAAGAACCTATAATAGTCCTTTGATGAACGTCACTTGTTTAGTTCAGAATGTGGTCTGGTATTGACTATTGGTAACTTCGTCTTAACCAATAAATATCAAACTCGAAGCCGGTCATGCTCTGTGCAACAAGCTTGACTTAGCAGGTGTGATAAATGCGTACATATTTAATTTACACGATACCCTAAGTACTTCTACTGACGTTCACATAGCTATCGTTGCCCATATATGAGATTTTCACACAAATGTGCATGCAAAGTGTAATTATTTGAATTTTAATATCTCTCACTTGTCTCTTGCCACCGGATTCCAAAACTATGGCTGGCCCGCACTTTAAAAAATGTCTTACGCTTATTGAATAATATTACAAAATTACAACCTGGTTATGTAGGAAAACACTGTTGTCAGACCAGTTGTATAACATATCTCACACAACGTAAAATTACTGATATAGATAATATTCATACTTAACATCGAAACGTAAGGAACTAATTAAGTGCCTGAGTTAGTTTACTTCCGGTGACGTTATAACGTAAATAAAGCCAAACGAGCGCCAAACTGCTCAAATACAAAACGTAGATCGAAGTACCATTGCACCACGTCGAATTAAATCATGCATCGTACAAAAGCAAGAAAACAACTTCACACAGTTTCTTCACGGCACGCTCCTTTAAGTACCTAACATGTTTTTATTAATAACATTAACAAGACAGTGTTTTGTGTCTGTCGCTCACTCATTGACATTGTTATTGACTGATACTCTGAGAGACTGAGTGATTGACATGATTCACATTGCGAGCCACTTAGTGAGTATGACTGACACAGTCGGTGTCAGCATATTTCCTTGCTTGCCTCTAACAAGAGTTTGGTTACTGTATAGTCATGCACAAATATGTTTGGAGATCCTAATAATGGTGCCTAATTAATATTCTTAATGTTATGCAGATTGAATTGAATTTACTCAACATAAAGACATACTTATTTCCAATAACTTGTAAAGTAAATATGCACAGTTGAAAGCTTGACCACAACAAAAAGTGGAACGATGAAATATAGTTAAGAACTGAACAATAAGAAAATGTTGAAGGGAAATGTAAGAAGTTATAAACTTATAAATAGCATTTCCCACATACGGGGATCCAGGGGGCATGCTCACTTGGCCTTTTTGAATGGGTCAATGTCACCATGCCCCCATAGATTCTTGGAAATCTGCCACGTTCAGGTGAGTGGCAATAAGCTGAAGTTCGCCGATCCTGCAGTGAAAAATCACCTCCGCCTCCTGCACTCCCCCCGTCTTCTAATGTCACAGTTGAGCCAGATGATGACAGTGCAAAACTTTGTGCTGAAGGTCCAGCTCAGAACACAGAAGCACCAAATATTAATTTGCGTCGACTGCCAATAGAGGTTTTTGGGCCCCTCCTAGACAACCCTCTCTGGATCTGCTCTTGCACCATGCTATACAATTGCACTATTATTTGCAGGTGGTCAATTTTTTTTCTTTTTTCTGGTTAGGTCAAATTCAAATTAGTTTGTGTATATGTTTGTGTGGAAACAGCATTCCTCCTATATCAAGGCTGTTCAAGTCGATCTGTTGTTCGCCTTTAAAAAGTAAAGGTAAGTTCTTATACAGTATCCTGTCCTCAGGACTGCTCTAAGTGCTTTACACTTTACTCCCTGGCAGACCTGTTCAATCGAACACCGTCTCGACTTCTCTGGGAAGCATTCAGCCTTGCTACAATTAATGCGCGAAGACTATTCGTACACAACTATCGACCACTGTCTATAACCAGATACTCATTCATATAGCTGAGTGAACTGAAGCAATGTAAAGTAAACGAACTTGCTCAAGGCTCAACAGTTACAGTTTGATAATATCCGATAAGGCCAACGTTCGCATGAAATGTCTTTTTGCAGGTTTCGCACACGAATGGAGCTGGTACTGTTGATGTATTTGCAGCTCTCGCCTTTCGACCCTCTCGTTTGGTCCTGGTTGCTTCGACACAGTGATTCTCGAAAGAGGTTGCTCCTTTTCAGACCAGACCAGATATCTCCAGGCAGGACGGTTTGCTGCATGATATTCCCAGGAGACGGGTCAATTCCGAAGCTCTTTAGAGAGTCCTTAAGAGTATCTCTGAAACGCAGCTTTGGCCAGCCCCGCTCCAGCTCACCTTCCGCCACTTCGCCCAAGAAGTGTCTCTTCAGTTGGCGCTCATTAGGCATACGAGCCAGATGTCCAGCCCATCTCAGTTGAGCCTTCCTGAGGAGTGTATGGATGCTTGGCAGACTGGCTTGTTGAAGGACCTCTGTGTCTGGGACTCGATCCTGCCAGCAGATTTTAATTCAGCAAGCGGCAGAGACAAGTCATGTGGAAGTGGTTGAGTTTGCAGGCATGCCTCTGGTAGACAGTCCAACTTAATTGCTGTTATTTTCCAAAAGCCATCTCAGTTTACCGTGTCAAAGGCTTTAGTTAGATCAACAAAGATGGTGTAGAGGTCGCGGTTTTGCTCCTAGTATTTTTCTTGGAGTTGGCGAGCCCTTTCTCTTGTACAGTTGCACAATAAAGGCATCCTTCAGCTTCAGGGATCATTTCTACAGACCACATGGCACGGAAGAGTGCTGTGAGCTATTCAACAAGATATGGGCCAGTGGTTTTATACATATTTATATGCACCTGGGGCTTTGCCAGTGGAGAGCAGACTGATTGCTTTCCGTACCTTGGCTACAGTAATGGGTTCTGCCAGCGACATGTTTATGTCCATTTGTGGCATACATTGTATTGCTGCTTCATTGATTTCAGACGGGCGGTTGAGGACATTGCAAAAGTGCTTTGCCTACCTTTCCAGGATCTGGGTGTTGTTGGTGATCAAGGCTGACCTATTGGCGCTCAGGATAGGAGAGCTACTGGAAATCTGTGGACCATAATGTGTCTTCACTGCCCTGAAGAAATGTTTTGAATAATTTCTGTCAGTGTAGTCTTCGATCTCTTCTGCTTTCTTACTGAGCCAGGAGTCCTGAATCTCTCCAAGTCTGGCTGGTACCTTTCTGTGAGCATTTGTGAATGCCACTTTCTTTGCATGAGAGGAACTGTCATTCTGCTAAGCCCTGTACAGTTTGTGCTTTTCTTCCAGAACTATCCAAATCTCGCTATCATTTTCATCGAACCAGTCCCGATGCTTACTCTTTGTTGGCCCAAGATATTTCAGTGCACTGGAGTGAACAAGGTCATGAAAGGCTGCCCATTGTTCTTCCACGCTAATGCCAAATTCCATTTGTTCCACCTGGCTGTCAAGTGCAGAAGTCTCGGCGAACAGTCTCACACTTCAACCTGTCCACATTTAGCCTCTTTCTTTGATTTCTTTTCTTGAAGGCCTCTCTTGGGCTGGATGCAGATGTTCAGCTTGAACATGAGCATCTGCATCCAGCCCAAGAGATACCCTCCTAGTATCAGTAATTCCACAAATTGGCCATCATAAGACAGTAATGCAATAATGTAAGGAATCTAAACATCAATAATGGGATAAAACTAGGATTCCATACATACGTAAACAGCATATGGATGTGGTATGCGACAACAAATTGATATAGTGCCTAATGGACATTATTAGGAATTATATTTGCATAGATACAGATAGATTTTTCACGTAGATGCAGAAAATCAAATGGCTCAACATAGCAATTAGAATCTTATTTGCACAGTAATGGAATAGGAGAGGTATTTCCTAATCCACATGCAATTTCCGTACATATGAAATCCTGGCTTAAATGATAACAAGATTGCCATCCAGAAAATTAACTCTAGATGGCAGGTGGACAAGGAAGCCTTTTGGCTTATTGAGAGATAAATGTTCATAAGATGGATGTGAGAAACATAGGATATGATCTGCTGACAGAGACCAGTGAAAAAGTACAGCAGCCAAGGTAGTGCAGCCATGTAAGAACTGGATGGAACTCTGAGGAGGAACAAAGTGGGAAGATGATGACAGAAAACATGTAAATGAACTGAATATACAATGTTTTTTATTGTTTTATAATAATAACTGCAATGATATTTTTATCACTTAAATCTTTAAAGCATGTCATTTAAAAGTGTTATAATTCGGATGCTAATAATATAATTATTACTTGGGGTTTGGTATGACTGAACAAATGACATAAAAAGTACATAAATTATGTTACCTATCCAAAGCTTGCTTGTAAGTTTTTTTAACAATTCTGATACCCCAAGCTAGGTTATAAATATTAATGATTTCTCAAGGAATATATTCATCACTTACTAATTTGGGACATTTTTAGACATGTATAGTGTGCTTTCCACACAGAACAAAACTAGATAGGCATCGTTTACAAAATAAGGATCAACTATAATATTAAAACTCCCTCCTCAGTTGATTTTACTAGATCATTGCAAACAAGGTTTATTGATGTTCAAATCTGATATGTGTAATCTAATAAGCACATTCATTTTAGTAGGGTCATATCTTTGTTAAAATTATTGATATAATTGACTTGGATTACAACTGGTGAACATTTTAATATCTGTGTTAAAGTGCATAGAAACAGATCAGATTTCACTACTGGTTTCCAATGGTTGACCGGTATGTCATCAACACTAAATGACACCTCTGTAGTAACTAGAGCTAATTTTAAGCCACAATATATCATAGTCAAAACTATATTGTTTCGATGTTTCATGAAATGAGCAGTAAAATCGAATTGAGGAAGGACTTTTAATACTGAATAATATTAAAATGCAATAAATGGTATCAGTATGTTGAATGCTTGAGATGACTAGTCGGATGTTTCGTCTTTCGGATGGTGCATAAATCAATAACAGAACACCTTATCCAGTTACTGTTAAAAATATTTTACATACAAATGACGTGTGCTCACGCCCTTCTAAAATAAATGTAGTGATTCTTACATATGCAATACACCAGAACCAATCATGTTTTTTTATGCACAGGTATAGATGGCACACATTATTTTTCATATAACCTTTTAGCAATATCCACAAAGAATAACAGTATTCAAATGGTAATAATAACAGTTTTTGTTTACATTTTTAGATCCAATTGTACTACTATACCAGTGTCGCTTGACAATTATGCTATACAATAGCATGCTAACCCCACTGCTGTCCTTTTGATGTGTATTTTGAACACTAGCACTGGTCAGCAGAGTGCAGTCGATCCAATGTTTTAAAAGGCAATAACTTAAAAAGTAATCGAAATGACTGTGCTACAATATATTTATACATGGCATTATTATCTTTACAATCACTTAGAACAGAAATAAAATTCAACAGTTGCAATGTCAGCTATGGCCTTTTGAAATGGTGAGGCCTCCACAACAAAATCTACAAACCACCCCAATGGGCCTGTTTGTACCTGTTACTACATTTCTGCTCTTTACAAGCAACATTGGTAAGATATGTGGAGACATGGATGAGTAAACAGACAGACAGACAATAACACAGTGTTTTATAAGAAAGATGTGTAGGTCTCATTCATGTTCTTGCCAGAAACTACTAATAAATAAAAAGTAATATGAAATGCAAGTTAACCAGCATTAGAGATGAAAGTCTTGCAATGCTACATCAGTTGTAACTGGATACACCTGTAAAATGTCTTATTAACTCAAATCTTGGATTCATTATCAACAGGGTTGGCACGTTTTTCCCACCATGGTAAATACTGCCTTTGGAAAAACCCTCAACTAGTGGTAAAAACCTGGATAAATGGGAAAAACGTTTAAAAGTATTATATTTGGAGCGGTATTGCAATAAAAGCTACTGTACCATCACCAGAATGATACTGGACAAACAGAATGTAGTTTGACTGAAAACAGCAACAAATAAAAAAGTTGCCATATCTGCTTATATTGCATAACCCATGGCACTGCTGTTGGCTACAGTTGCCCACTGAACCTGGTAGCCTTTGTTCATCAGTAGCCCCCCTCCCCACTCTTTGCCCAACAATTGGCCATGGTCCCATTCTATGATGCAAGGCTTCCTGTTCTTTCAAATTGATCTTCTATGACCAATCATTTTTTAATGGATATGGCTGTTACTGTGTGTTATTGATTAGCATTTTCATGTCACTCCATCTTTTGTTGACCAGCTGTAGGTGGCTGTCAATAGTCTGGCATCAGTTCAGTCTCTATTAAAATGCCTTGAATTTGGTACGTCATTGTGTATGGACCCTGATAAGTACCTGCCAATGTCAAAAGCTCAACATTTCTTTGTTCTTTAACTAGATTGCAAACTGACACCTGACAATATGAGTATTTTGCATTGTCCCCTGTGAGAGTGACAATGACATTTATTTAATAACTGAAAATTTTACTCTTTCATGTCATGGACTTCCTGGTGTACACAAACACAAAGATTAGGCCTGGACTGGTAACCAGTATTTGCTCTCGACATTGATTATTTTTCCAACTGGACTAGATTTAATTACAGGAACTAACGAATGTTAATCTCAGTTATGGACTTATTCCCGTTTTATGCATTATTTCCGGATATTACTGGTAACTACCGGGTATTTCCCGCTGCCCCGTCTAAAACCATTTTTTCCCAGCAATGAGCCAACCATGGTTGCACAGCAGTTATTACAATTTTGACATAGTTCTTTTCAGCAACTCAGACTGATTTTGCAAAAATAAAATGCACATTTTTGCAACAGTTAATATAATATACACAAATAATACAACCACACATCTCCTTCAGACAGTTAGCCATGATCAGTGCTAATGGCAGATAAGTCTGCTCTGTCCAGTATACCTCCAGTCCAGGCAAGACCATGCAGCTGATGGACTTGGTTGTTTTCAAGAGTCAATCATATCCAATTATATTAATTTATTATTTGTTTGTGATATTTACATATACATTCTTGTATGTCGAGTCTTGTTGCACCTGTGTAGCAGTCCAACTGACAATACATGTCATTGTGTTTATCCAACATGGTCTTGGATAAACACAATGGTCTGATGTGTATACACTTGTCATTGCCGCAGTGCTTTCAATCTGAAAAATATATAATTTATATATATCTTATGCCATGTTGATGTAGAGTAATGACTGCAGTACTGTTGTCATGTTCATATAGAGTAATGACTGCAGCACTGTTGTCATGTTGATGTAGAGTAATGACTGCAGTAAGCACTGTTGTCATGTTGATGTAGAGTAATGACTGCAGTACTGTTGTCATGTTGATGTAGAGTAATGACTGCAGCACTGTTGTCATGTTGATGTAGAGTAATGACTGCAGTACTGTTGTCATGTTGATGTAGAGTAATGACTGCAGTACTGTTGTCATGTTGATGTAGAGTAATGACTGCAGTAAGCACTGTTGTCATGTTGATGTAGAGTAATGACTGCAGTACTGTTGTCATGTTGATGTAGAGTAATGACTGCAGCACTGTTGTCATGTTGATGTAGAGTAATGACTGCAGTACTGTTGTCATGTTGATGTAGAGTAATGACTGCAGTACTGTTGTCATGTTGATGTAGAGTAATGACTGCAGTACTGTTGTCATGTTGATGTAGAGTAATGACTGCAGTAAGCACTGTTGTCATGTTGATGTAGAGTAATGACTGCAGTACTGTTGTCATGTTGATGTAGAGTAATGACTGCAGCACTGTTGTCATGTTGATGTAGAGTAATGACTGCAGTACTGTTGTCATGTTGATGTAGAGTAATGACTGCAGTACTGTTGTCATGTTGATGTAGAGTAATGACTGCTGCACTGTTGTCATGTTGATGTAGAGTAATGACTGCAGTACTGTTGTCATGTCCGTGTAAAGTAATGACTGCAGTACTGTTGTCATGTACGTGTAAAGTAATGACTGCAGTACTGTTGTCATGTCCGTGTAAAGTAATGAATGCAGTACTGTTGTCATGTCCGTGTAAAGTAATGACTGCAGTACTGTTGTCATGTACGTGTAAAGTAATGACTGCAGTACTGTTGTCATGTACGTGTAAAGTAATGACTGCAGTACTGTTGTCATGTCCGTGTAAAGTAATGACTGTAGTACTGTTGTCATGTCCGTGTAAAGTAATGACTGCAGTACTGTTGTCATGTCCGTGTAAAGTAATGACTGCAGTACTGTTGTCATGTCCATGTAATGTAATGACTGCAGTACTGTTGTCATGTCCGTGTAAAGTAATGACTGCAGTACTGTTGTCATGTACGTGTAAAGTAATGACTGCAGTACTGTTGTCATGTACGTGTAAAGTAATGACTGCAGTACTGTTGTCATGTCCGTGTAAAGTAATGACTGCAGTACTGTTGTCATGTCCATGTAAAGTAATGACTGCAGTACTGTTGTCATGTCCGTGTAAAGTAATGACTGCAGTACTGTTGTCATGTACGTGTAAAGTAATGACTGCAGTACTGTTGTCATGTCCGTGTAAAGTAATGAATGCAGTACTGTTGTCATGTCCGTGTAAAGTAATGACTGCAGTACTGTTGTCATGTACGTGTAAAGTAATGACTGCAGTACTGTTGTCATGTCCGTGTAAAGTAATGACTGTAGTACTGTTGTCATGTCCGTGTAAAGTAATGACTGCAGTACTGTTGTCATGTCCGTGTAAAGTAATGACTGCAGTACTGTTGTCATGTCCATGTAATGTAATGACTGCAGTACTGTTGTCATGTCCGTGTAAAGTAATGACTGCAGTATTGTTGTCATGTACGTGTAAAGTAATGACTGCAGTACTGTTGTCATGTACGTGTAAAGTAATGACTGCAGTACTGTTGTCATGTCCGTGTAAAGTAATGACTGCAGTACTGTTGTCATGTCCATGTAAAGTAATGACTGCAGTACTGTTGTCATGTCCGTGTAAAGTAATGACTGCAGTACTGTTGTCATGTACGTGTAAAGTAATGACTGCAGTACTGTTGTCATGTCCGTGTAAAGTAATGACTGCAGTACTGTTGTCATGTCCGTGTAAAGTAATGACTGCAGTACTGTTGTCATGTCCGTGTAAAGTAATGACTGCAGTACTGTTGTCATGTACGTGTAAAGTAATGACTGCAGTACTGTTGTCATGTCCGTGTAAAGTAATGACTGCAGTACTGTTGTCATGTCCGTGTAAAGGGTTGTGGTGTAATAATGAAAAGTGATCCTAAAAGTGCATGTTTAAAAAATGCAAGTTGTATTTGATCAAATACATCACATGTAAGTTGTAAGTGGTGTGTATTTGATTTATTTATATATATATATATATATATAAATCAAATACACAATACAATATATATATATACAAGCTCATGGAATAAGTTGAATACAAATAAGTAAAATCAGCATATTAAAAAAATATATATCTGATCCCATCTTCGGTCACCTTTTTGTTACATGTATAACACAATATTATTAATTAGCAATATTCATAGTGCAGTGTAATACCCTTATAAACAATGCTCGAAGATACCAAACTACCCGTGGGAGGTAACAGATGTTGCTGATGAGGAGTATTCATGCGACAAACCTGCGACTGAGAATGTCCTCTTTCTTGGCCGATGCCGCCTCTGCCTCACTGACCAGAGTTGACTGGCCGGGCTCAAGGTCAACGAGTTGGTCAGTAATCTCAAGGTCATTCTCTGTGGCGACCTGCCTGACGAGAGCCTCCACCTGGTCTTGGGGTGTGCTCAGTGTTGTCGCTGTCCCCATCGCCCCCTCAATGGTCTAACAAACATATGGGTTCACGTGTTAATTTCATGCTGATGTATATTTGAACTGGTTTGAAATGCTGTAATTCTAAACTACAATATTGTTCAGCTGTTTCTATCATATAGATGCTTTTATGTAACTTCAGTCTACTCTTAATATTTCCCATTGAAGCATAGTCTAATGTAGACACTCACATCCTACCCACCAGACATCACTGTCAGTACCCCTGACAGGCTGTCTTGTGAAACACTGAAGTTAAGCTACGCCAATGATATCGTTTGGCAGAGTGTCTGACTTAGTTTTTTTGTTTCAGCCAAGAAGTATGCTCATGTAACACATAATGTTCAGGAAGTAGAAGTCATTACTTGAATACACAATACCGCTCGGTCGCTCGTGAGAATGGTCAAACGGTTGTTTATATTGGGATTCCCCAAAGTCACTGGCTTCATCTTTGAATTGAAGGGAGGGGGGCAGATGTCTGCATTGTTCTCTCAATTTGATTCAGCTGACATGCAGACATTGCATAGGATATATGCCAGGGGTAGTGTACGTAGGCCAAGTCCGTTGTGGATGGACAAGAATTGTGATTGACAGGTATATTTACCTGTCAATGCAAATGCAACATGGTTATATGAAGGGCGTTCTTAATGGATATGATCTCAACGGACAAACATTTAATCCTATATGAAATCTTGCATTGAAGTCATGTTTACAGTGGATGCTTGCTATACGGACTTAAGATGTAAGTACCAACACATGGGATTATTTAAGTTTTAAAGGAACTACTTTTAAATATTATTCTGGCCTGCAGAGTATTATATACCCATGGGAATATCAAACATATGATACAGTCTGACCATTTCCCAGCATGTTCCTTATAGCAATAGTCCACTGTAGAACAACTGTGGTCGCATTCTGAAAATTACAGTTCAGAGTTCAACAGGAATTTAAACAATCATTTATGTTGAAACTGTCTTGGTCATACTTACCGATGTTCGAACATCCAAATCTTCAAATTGCTTCTCAAATTTCTCCATTATCTGTGTTACCTAGAAAACATGAATCAGATGAGAAGATGGCAGCATGAACCACACTACAAGGCATACACACTTACTTCCCTTGTCATTAGTAGGATTGATCCTCTTTTTAAAAAGTTTATATTTCCATGACTCATGCCTCAATTGTGAAGTAGCTCATCTTATGCATTGTTAATAAAATCTGTAGTGTGTGAATAGTTTAATTAACAGAAAGTTAATTAATTGAAAGTTGTTTAAAAAAAGACAATGTACCAGGTATTTAAAAACATCAAAATAATTTACTTTTATCATTAGACTGAGTAACCAGTGAAAGAATGAATAGCTTATGTCAGGGTACAGAGCTCAACAACATTTTTTTAATGTCTTTTTACAGAGCTAACTCATCTTATTCGATATTACATGTTTGATTTTTCATAAAATGAGTAAAATGAAAGGAGCAAAAAATCAAATTGAGCAAGGATTTTACAAAGTTCCAACTCTTAGTGCACCACAGTTGATGTCTTGATTAGTTACATTTGCATAACTTGGTTTCAATTTAAAATGATACCTACCTTCTCCAGGTCCATACTGTTCATGGCTTTGTCAAGTGCCTTTGTTACTCCTTCCATGTTTTTCATCACCTGGTATGCAAAAACAATAATGCAGGTAAACTCGCACAAAATCATTTTTAGTTGTACGTATGAGGGGGGGCATGATAGCACCCTCGCATGCCGGGGGGGACAATGCTGATTACATGAGTCTCGGCACCCCCTGGCAGATCACTGTGCGAAATGCTGAAGATAAGTTCAGTCAATGATGTCGTTTGCTGGAGTGTTGGGCTCGTTTTCGTCAACAAGGTTGCCCAAGCTTGTGTAACAGTCGGGAAGTAGAAGAAATTATTTTAATATACAATACCGCTCAGCCACTCGTGTGAATGTTGAGATTCCCTAACGTCGCAGGCCTAGTCTGTGAATTGGAATGCAGTTGGGGCGGGTGTCTGCACTGTTCTCACGACATGTAGTCATGACCAGCAAAGACAATTACTATTCTGAATCGGCCGACTTCCATACACTTCCATACAAACCTATACTGATACTGCACTAGTTGTGACCAAAGCTTGTTTTAATAATTTATTATTATTTTGATAATGATAAGCACTACTGTATGTCTAGGTGAACATATAAACCAACATTATTATTGTATTAACATTTGCTGGCATAATGAATTGTAGTAGTGATAACTGCATACTGGACTGGTAAATAAAACTACACTGGTAAGGTCTTGTTATGTGTAAATACAACACCTCATGTTGCACATGAGAGACTGGGTTGTACGAGAGGATGCTGGAGATGTACGTACTCCCTTCATTGTGAGTGCCGTCTGCACTTTAGAAGCTACGGCATCAACACGGGCTGCCATTCGCAAATAGGTCAACCCTTCGTTCTTCTTACGAATCGCATTCTCCGCATACAGTCTGGCGCTCTCAATATTCTTCTGCTCTATCGCCTGTGGAAATAAGCGCTGCCATAGTAACGTGCCACACAAATGACTGAATTGTGATACGCATATTTCATGATGCCGATTTTTTTATATGAAAGTTATTTTATATTCAACAATTACCTAACAATTATTGCACCTTGACTGAAAGATAATATTCATACTAACATGACTTCCATCAAATGTGTACTATTGTGTAGCTTAACCTTTAACACAGAAGCAGTGGTAGTGAAATGTATTTGGGTAGCCTAAGGTATTCATATTAAGGTTTTATTAAACACAAAAACATGCGATACTCAATGACATTTCAACATAATTTCAGAGAGATATTCATGTTTTCAAACGTACCTGCTCGCGCATAACAGCTGTGTCAGTGTCAACACAGAAAGTATATTTATGTGGAAGATTGGAATAAAGAAATGAAACAAAATATTTGTCATTACCTCTATAGAAATTATTTTGGAATCCAGTCATTAAATATACAATTAGTTAGTACTACAGGATGTCTACCAGAATGCGTTACTATCATTATTACAGTATCATTTACTGCTACACAAGACAAGCAGTAACACAATTCAACTACAGCTGAGCAGTGCTGATTCAAAATACACTGCTGGAAGATAAAAACTCACCTTCTTCACTTTTGCTTGTTGCACTTTCTGATCTTTTTCCGCTTTCTTTGCAAGTCGCTCCATTTGTTTGCTGGTGAACTGCAAATAATAACTCAATTACAGCATACTTACAAAAACTGCAAGAAATACACCTCAAATTATGTCTGGTTTTTTCATCTTATTGTGCATTTTATTTCCTTCCTTGATACATTATGATTATACATGGACACTTTTTAATACTTAATTAACATTGAAGCCCTAGATAGTGGGGAAATAATATATTAAAATCCATGTTTCCAAATATTAAGAAACATGTAACCAAAATCTTAAAGTTGATGCTGTAGTTTAATGATAATGAATATCAATTGACTTCTAATTACGTCGAATGCAATGTATAGTTATTAATATTTAAATCTATACATACAAATGGCGAATGAATGAAGACACAAACAGATACTCACCTTTAGGTTGAACAGTTGGTCTAGGGAAAAAACAACAAACGTTTGTATTAGATTCAGTTAACACATGATAAACATAAGGAATGCAGGCAAGTACATATAACCGTTTCTGTAGGGGTTTAGAACTGGGCACTATGAACTCTTAATATTAGATTCTGAAGATCTAATCATTGAGGAACTAATTGGATCCTGCTGAGAGAGTGCGTTAGTGTAGTGTCTAGTACATCCACTTGGCATATACTCCGAGTTCAAAACCCACACCGGACATGGAACATTTGGTGTAGAAAACCGGGTCTCATGTTAATGTCAGTCCCATCTCAAATTTTCAATTTGGGAAGTAAGAGAACTAAGGATGACAAGCACCCTGGCAATGACCACCTCCGGTGGCAGCACAGACAGGTCAGTTAGCTGATAATGTTCTGAAAAAGGTTGACCAGTTGAATGAGACCTCGTAAGACCATAATATTCTAACTACAATATATACAGACTAATCAGTTAATAGAATGTTGCCTAGCACTGGAAACAACTATAACTATAATCAGATTGGCCATAAGGTATGAACTGGGAGATATTAGCTACTGTTTGTTAATGTAGAAGCATGAATGATTTGAAACAAAACTGACATTTATTTCACAGGGACAAATTACTCAGCCAAGATAATAATTGTTGGACGCTTGATGAAATTATAAATCAAGGCAGCAGTAGTAGCTTCCTCATCCATTTGCCATCTGTGTGTATTGTAAGTATGGTTGTTTTTATATTATAATTCAACATAAGATAACTGTTTAATGTCATCTCACAGTTCCACCATGTTGTGCTGTGGAACACCTGTTTATAACCAAGTGAGTCATGCCTGGTGTCAAATCTTGATTGTCAATGACTGAGTCTGAATCACTGAGTGACAGTGTCAGTGAGTCTACAACTTGGTCATACTCTACTTATAAATATATACATAATTACAAAAAGTGGTAATTAAAGTAAGAGTTTGACCATTGTCACGAGAAGTATGTGACATTACTCATATAACTACATTTCAAATACCGGTAATTACTTTCAAATTAGGAGATACGCAATTGAGTTATTACTCATAATCAATGTATTGTAGGTCTCGCACATCGTATAATATCGCTCAACTGGTAGCCCAACTACCGTCATTTATATGTTAAAATAAGCGTATTGAAATTCAACGTGATTGTCATGATGCTTACCATCCATTTTAGACGACATCCTTAGGTTGATATTGTTTAACAGTTTTAAATGTTTAGAAATTAAGGAAGGCAACTTTGTTGTTGAAGCTGTTGTTGCGGAAAGCAGTGCTGCCGTCTACTGGTGAAAGAATGACATTGTTCCGTAGTCTTGGTCACCCAGGGCTTGTAAGTGTCCATACTCTAATTGCTTTGCCATACTTATGATACTATACGTGTCTAGATTTGGTTTGCACAAACGCTGTGCTTTGCACGGGAAGATCCAGAGAGGGTAGTCTGGGGAGGGGGCAAAAACCCCAATTGCACCCCCTCCCCGAGGCTCGCAAAACGGGGGCACATTAGACGTTTACAGGGGCTCGAGCCCCACCCAGGTAACACCTATTGCTTTCGCGACGTTGCTGGAATGTTGTATTAAACTAAAGTTATGTTAGAAATAACGTCGTGGCAACGTTTTTGTTATGGTCCATCTTCCTCATTTATCAAATAGTTGTGTATAATGTCGCAAAAACGTTTTATTAAACCGTTTCAATCAAACGTGTTCTAAACGTTGTGATGAAACGTTATCGATATGTTGTGGGAATATTCTTCCAAACTCAGCAGACTATTAAAAAAGGATAAACATGCAATCTGTTCGCCGTTCTTACCTTCATATATTTATTTAAAAAAAAATTCAACACCACTCACCGAGATAAAATGATCAATGTAGTTTTATACTATAGGCCCTTTAGTATTCCTGATAAATGTTTTGGTCTAAATACGATAGCCTGTAGGATATACGCGTTGAGGCAGAACCCTAGGTATTATGAAGGACAAAGGATACGCTGCGGAATAGAAATAGGCCTAACACGTAGGTCTAAACGGATAAGACCCGAGGCGGTTGATTTGCTGAAGATAAATATCTATCACACTTCTGTTAAAAATAAATACAACTTGTCTAACTATAACAATTAAAGAATTGAAACATAAAATGGAGACTGGGAGTTATTGCTGGAAAAAAGCATAATTCAGTCATGTACATTTTCCAATTACACAGCTGGTTAGCAGGTCGTGTAAATATCCTCGCAAAACCAATTCTCGAGGCCAATTTGTGGTGGAATTGGCCGTGGTTATAGTCCCGATTTGATTAATTCGGCCGATATGTTGAAGCAGTGACGAATATGTGCTCCAAGTGCGAATCCAGGGGAGTGGGGTGTGTGCTCCAACCCCCGTTTTGCTTGAACGATCGTCAGTGGGGGATTTTTTGGTGTATTTTGCGAAGACAAGGTGTGTTGGGAGTGCATGCACACTCACACACCTGTTTTGGCGTCAGTGGTGAGTAGATGCAGGTTATATACGTGTAGCGTTTGCGGCGAGCGGTCGGCAGGGAAACATAGGGGCCACAGAGGGCCTCAAATGTAATCAATTCCCCCACTCCAGCTATAGCCATTTGCATATAAATTGGCTTTTCGGGGCACTACAACATTCAGTAATAAAGAATATCTGTACTATATATGTTATCGTTCTAAATTCTCTACATATGAACCTCGATTGGGGATGCATCTGGAGGTTTTGGGTGAGCCTCAAGAGATGATATGTGGCTGAGCTCCGTTGGTCAAATTCTAGATCCCCTACTGTGACGTTTCATGAAAACTTACATCGGGAATAGCGCGAGTCAATTTTTAGGTCGCTACTAAATACGTTGTTCTTCCCGGCGATGTGATGCAGATCGGGACGGACGTGATGAAGAAATAGAGAATTGTATGAAGTGCAAGAGAATACGTGGTATATGTGTGTGCATTCATATAGGACCCACTATATAATTGAACCTACTGGGTCCTATGTGCTCTGCATGTTTTCAAAATCTAATACACACATGTCAGAGTATTCGTATTTGGTTGATGTATGCCACATATTTCATTGTTTTCAACGCGCACATATAGAAATTTGATATTTGGAAAATAATGTTAATATTTTATGAAAAGTGTGAAAAACAATCTTTTTCAGCCACATATTTAATTCT
Source organism: Escarpia spicata (assembly GCA_963995525.1). NCBI lineage: Eukaryota > Metazoa > Annelida > Polychaeta > Sabellida > Siboglinidae > Escarpia > Escarpia spicata. Next base: position 51,062,540 of record OZ023214.1, on the reverse strand, counting down.
TTTCAACGTGCACAAACAGCAATATGATATTTGGAAAATAATGCTAATATTTTATTAAAAGTGTGATAAACTATTTTTGAGTTCACCTGTTAGAACTTGCGTTTCGCGCTTCCGACTAATGTTCACTAGTGGCCATTTGTGAATTACTTAGCAGTGCTACTATAAATTTTGCTGTATACAATAACGCCAACTGGCTGGGACCCGTTTTGATTAGCTCTCGAAAATGCATAGACTATGAAACGGTTCTGAGAGAGATACGGATGCAACAGTGAGTTGGGTGGGGGTTTCGAAGCATAATCTATACGTTAGGGTGGTGGAATCTATGTACGTGGAAACAAAATAGGAGAGCAGTTGTTGAATCAGGAATGTCGTGTAAAATTCACGTTTACAAGAATCGATTTTAGACAAGGAACGTTGCTGCATTATAAATTAACCCGTTTCTCTTCATCAAATTAAATGACGAAGATTTGCAGGAGGAAGATCGGTATAGGAAAGGTGTCAACGTGGCCAAGTACGATTTACAAGACGTTCTGTTAAGGAAGGAAATAGGTGACCAAAAAGCGTGGTCTAAGTTTGAGCATAGGGGAGACGAGAATCACATAGGTTGGACGTGGACACGAGTAGGGGAAAAGGTGATGATGCAAACAGATGATGTTGGGTATTGAGGAGGCTCGCGTTTCCGTTTCTGAGGAAAGTGAGGGTCGGGCCGCCAACAATATATTCTTTCAGTGTTATTTGGATTCGTATGAAACTTAATTCCAATAAACACAAGCAATAAACACGAATGTTATGTATAATAAATCAAATATAGAGTATATGGACATATTACCATATAACCGGAGAAACCCAGAAACTGTGGCAAATTGGAGACATTACCATCAGACCCGTTTTGTTCTCATGCGTTCCCAAGATTGGTTCGCTTTGCTTTTATGCAAATTGGTTCTTTTAAACATACCCAATACGTGAATTTACCTTGCAGAGGCTTTCGCCGATGTGACGCACCAACTTCATCAGTTCATGTGACGTATGCATTTATCGTACATGCGAAATAGTTCGTAATTTCCCTCGTCTCGATTGATTGATGTCCTTGCCTTTCTGATCCATATGGCTTATTTTATTTGTCGCGTTCTTCTGTTGTCTCCCTTATCCACTATTTTCGCTCTCTCCCAGTCTATGATATGATTTTGTGTTGTTGCGTGGTCTGTGAGGGCGGATTTGTTGATGGTTGACATTGATCTTTTTTTCGCTCCTCGTGTATTTCTCTTTCCTTGTGTTGTCAACATCCTTTCTATGTTCCTCAAGTCTCATTTTGAACAATCTTCCCGTCTCCCTGATATATTCAGCACCACAATTCTTGCATGGTACACCAGTTCGCTTTGTTCTTCTGGCTCCACTTTGTCCTTAGGGTGTACCCACAGGCGCCTGAGGGTGGTGTGGGGACGCATCGCGCATGAACGATGACGTCATACGTCATATGCACTAACGAAGTTGGTGTGTCACATCGACGAACGCCTCTATAAGGTAAATTCACGTACTGGATATGTTTAAAAGAAATAATTTGCATAGAAATTAATTATCCTGAAGAATGTTCAGCGATCGGCTTGCTTTTAGTTTCATAAGTTGACCGAGTTACCTCGTTTGACAGCTGTATCCCATACGGTTTGTCTTTAAAAACGTGATCGTTTAGGGTTCTCTTTGCACCAATGGTGGGGGCAAACTGGACTTGTTTCCGTGTGTACACTACATTGTTTGGCACTGACGTATCCAGAGGCGGATTAAGGGGTACTGGGGGCCATATGGCAAGTTTGGATTGTGAGCCCCCACCGAAAGCCGATCCCTCTTTTTTTTTTTTTTTCTTGAAATAGAACATTTTATGTTATCTTCCAGGCAAATACAAAATTTTCGTAATGTTGCCATTATGACAACGTTACAGAAATAGTCATAACACAACGTTGGGATCGCAATACGACTCTGCCTCTGCCCGATGGTGTGTCATTGCAGTGGAGAACGCACATTTTCGCAGCAGCACTGAACAGTGAAGCAGGAAATTATGTTAACAGAGTGCGATGTTCTAAGGAAAATTGTCTTTGCCTAAACAGTTGATGAGGCATAGGCGTCTGTGTTTGTTGTGGAAAGTCTGGACGTGTTATTAAATTGTTTTGTATAATTTTACTCAATTTGCCGTAGTATTTCCAGTGCACAATTTGGCCACTTGAGTGGGGGCTGTAGCTCTGGACCCTGGAATGATTTTTGTCTCCCATGAATGAGGCCCCCGTGAGCTTTTGGTCCTGGGATTTTATTTTCACCTGCGTGGACCACGGGATCTCTGGGCCATGGAATAAATTGTATTTACATCTGAGTGAGGCCATGGCATTTGTTTCTCACTTGAGTGGTGCCCCGGGAGCTCTAGTTCCTGGATTTTTCTCCGGGGCCCCGGAGCTCGGGGCCGTGGGGCACGTGAAGTGGATCCTCGGCAGAACATGTTTCCTGATTACCTTCGTCCTTGTCTTCTTGTTATTATTATTATTAACATCAGTATGATTACATCCCTTAATTGTTGTTGTTGCAGTAAACAGCCACCATGGCATCGATATGTGCAACACGGCGCCGGGAACTTGAGGAAGGATTGTTAGCGAACTTCGACCGAAAGAGATAAGACGTCAGACAGTTGTCAAGTTGCATATCTTTAGGGACTCTTACACTACTCACAATTATTGGACGTTAAATGTTAAGGTGTTAACGTGTTTGGATCGTTAGTTGTAATTTATTTTAGGTAACCATGGTTCGGAGGAGAGTAAACTCATTTCGTTTCGCTGTTGAAGTACCGTAAGGGAAATCACACCTCCTCCTCCCCGACAGGTATTTCAGGTTGGGTGGCCGGTTTGCAGATTCCTTCCGGGGCTTACCCGCCGTCTTCAACTGTCAATCATTTTAACCGGATATTGTTTTTATCTAAAGTAAATGACTGGTTGATTGCTGACGGTGCCTTTTTCGACATTCCATGTACCATTTCGTAAATAAAACTGAAAACCAATGAAGTGTTGTTTTGTTTCTTTCACACAGTTGTACAGTAAAAGAAAGGTAGGTAATAGTAACGATCGAAACTAGTGACGTTATGGCACCATCCATACAAAGAGGGATACGCTAGATAATAGACACCTATACACTGTTCGTAGTTCACAATTCCCGAAATGCTTCACGCCAAGCAATATATAAATTTCCCTATGATATTAAAGGAGTCGTGCTAACATTCATCCCTAGGCTTTGTGCAGTTTGATCCATCATGCAACCTCTGTTCCGTATATGCATATTGTTTCCAACACCACGATGACCGAGAAAGGGCCTGTTCAGGTTGTAATGTAGTGACCCGAGTTGAACAAAACCAACCACTGCATTTCATTTAAGTATGATTATTTCAAAACCTGTCTATGTTGGACACAATAATCGATCACTTGGTTAATATCACACAGGACGTACGGTCAAAATAGTTTTCGCTGTTAGCAGTAGGTGGGTGCATATAGGCCTACTCTAGCTGTGAACATAGGAAAGGAGAACTTCTCAATAACTGTCCTGGTGAAACTTGAGGTGACCGATGGTACGCGTGTAGATCCAATGGCCGAGTTATTTTACTATCTTTGCAAACTCATGGCTACAACAAAAACGCAGTTTCAACGATAAATTTACAGTTAATTTTTTTAATTGGGACACATTTCTTCTGTTTCTTGACGACATTAAGCTCAGAATAAATGTGTAGTTTATTAGCTGAATTTAGCTCTCATGTAGATTTGCATCGCAACTGTCAAATTATAATGTTGATTGTGTAGTTATGGGACGTGTGTGGGTGCTTGGACGCTTATAGAGGGTTTGAGGACCATGACAGAATTGTCATAGGAAATACGGGCTTTGTAACGAAGACCTCGCTTGATTGTGGGGTCAGTCCCAAGCGTATTCTTGCAAATCGTCGATTGTATTCCAATTGACAACCAACTTGAATGGTCAATATATTACAGTTAGTGCAAAGATTCAACGAGATCAGGCCGAAATGAACGCGACAGACGGTGGCCCACTTAAGGAGTTTTCTGTTAGCACCAGGTGGCGCCACAGTTTTGATCACTGCGCCGACAGCATGAACATGATCGTAAATCTAGTCTCGCTTAACCAACTCTCGCCTGGGTGTGTGACTTCGCCAGGAAGATAGTCTGATTCAGAACCGCCTTTTGAATATTATCCGATAAATGACAATACTCATGAATTAAAGCGTCATCAATTTATGAAGTGATATATGTATGTTTTTGATAACGAAATGAAATTATGAAATAGTGCCCGAAATAGTATAATACAAAATAAAATTCATCTTAAGTTAAATGAACACAAACAACAGTTTCGAGTACCCAATTTGAAGACGGATAAACGACTTCTGGGAATCCCAATATATATAATGACCCATTCGCCCATTAGCACGAGCAACTGCATGAGCGTTATTGTGTATTCGAACAATTGCTTCTACTTCCTAAACATTGCATGTAACACGAGCCACGGTTGGTTGAAATTAGTTTTATTATGTGTTGTGATTGGATAGCAATAGGTGTCTATCGTGAGACATTCATTAGTAATTGATTCGGCGTGTTGTTAATGACAAGATCTGGTGATGAACAAGAACCATTGATAACAAGTTCGCCTCCTTCCACGACTGTCTGTGTGTAGTAGGTAAATACTGTATTTATTTTAATCAACCAATTTCTGACCCGGTCTTCACATTCCTGGTTTCATGAACACAACTAATTCGCTGTTTTTCTGTTATGTTCACTATTTGAAGACAACAATCGGTAGTCGATGTTAACGTCAATTAACTCAATTTTGCAATCACGACACATAATGTAAATCATGGAAATGTTCATTCCTTCGTTCTCCCTATCATTATAATCTTCTTCCAGACGTTTGTCAATGGGTGTTAGCCTCTGAATATTATCATCGGGCCTTTGGCAGGGGTAGAGAGGAGGGAAGACGAAAAAAGAAGAAGAAGGAAGAGGTGGAAGGAAACAGAGAAACAGCCGTTCGGGGGATATCACAGACATTTCACATTGTTGTGGTTCCGTGTGTCGCATGGAACCACACATTTACGCAGGAATGGGGTTTACGATCTGAGTTTAATTTTAAGGCAGCAGACGATATGGCACCAATTTCAACTTGTGACATGTATTTTAAATAAGTACGTATAGCTACAGAGCGTGATGAATAAATGTGAAGAATGTCTTCCTGCAGTAATTGCAGCGTGGCTGAATGCTCGCCAGAGAACTCGAGATGGTGTTTGATTGAACAGGCCTGTGTGGCGTGATGTGTAAATCACTTTGAGTAATCATAACGAATGGGTGCCATGTTATATATATATATATATATATGAATAATTCACGCTTACATGGTTGTATATCCAGTTGAGTACCAGCGAACCTGTATATTAATAATGGATAACTCTTACATATAATAATCAATGGAGTCCAGATGATATTCATAACGTATTCTACTCATATAACTTTGGCGTTGTATTTACATCTACAACTGTTTCTCTCAATTTAAATCTACTCGTCCGGACAAAATGCTCATAATAACACTGTCAATTAGCCATGCATTGTACTCCTAGTTTTATTGCCATGACGTTTTAAAACTGCTTTAATTTATCGTGGACTTGCATAAAGGATATTGGTATTTACAGACAATTAGAAGCAGACAAAGTAATTTATCTCGAACATGTTTATTAACAATGATGACAGTTACAGCAGCTGTGTACAAAACAGCCCACATACACCATTGATATGTGAAAACAGAAATAAATATATGAAAGTCCCACACTTGATGTAGTAGTTGCAGAGACGATGCAGACTGTTCATACGAGGAACACACGGCTCAGCTGGGACCTCGTGCGAGCACGCTGCCAAGTACGCTGCTGATGATACGAAATGTTAGTAAACAGTTCCAGCGGGTTTATGTATAAATTATTTTCTCTTGACGCATTTCCGCGTCTATGCCTCCTCTCCTTCCTCCTCCTCCTCGTCGAACTCTCCCTCCTCCTCGGCGGTCGCGTCCTGGTACTGCTGGTACTCGGACACCAAGTCGTTCATGTTCGACTCGGCCTCTGTGAACTCCATCTCGTCCATGCCCTCGCCCGTGTACCAATGGAGGAAAGCCTTGCGGCGGAACATGGCCGTGAACTGCTCCGAGATACGCTTGAACAGCTCCTGGATGGCAGTGCTGTTGCCGATGAATGTGCCGGACATCTTCAGACCACGGGGTGGGATGTCGCACACAGCGGTCTTCACGTTGTTCGGGATCCATTCCACGAAGTAGCTGCTGTTCTTGTTCTGGACGTTCAGCATCTGCTCGTCGACTTCCTTCATCGACATGCGGCCACGGAACATGGCAGCCACCGTCAGGTAGCGACCGTGGCGTGGATCGCAGGCAGCCATCATGTTCTTGGCATCGAACATCTGCTGTGTGAGCTCTGGCACGGTCAGGGCTCGGTACTGCTGGCTACCACGGGAGGTGAGTGGAGCGAAGCCGGGCATGAAGAAGTGAAGACGTGGGAATGGCACCATGTTCACAGCCAGCTTCCTCAGATCAGCGTTCAGCTGACCAGGGAACCGGAGGCAGGTTGTCACACCTGACATGGTGGCCGAGACGAGATGGTTGAGGTCACCGTACGTGGGTGTGGTCAGCTTCAGGGTACGGAAGCAGATGTCGTACAGAGCCTCGTTATCAATACAGTATGTTTCATCTGTGTTCTCAACAAGCTGGTGGACAGACAGTGTAGCGTTGTAGGGTTCTACAACTGTGTCGGACACCTGCAAACAGAGCAATGTTGGCGACATGAGGAAAAATCCAAGTAAATACAATATAGCATTTAGTGTACGAGAGAAACAATTATGCCACAATAACACCCAAAACGCTACCAGTAACTACCAAGACTATCAATTAGCAATGCACAGCGTCTTGTAGACCCTACCTACACCGTTGCTATCTAGAGGTTAACATCTACGGACCACGGCAGCCCATCCTTGCACCTGTTACATGTGTCACACAACGAATATGTTGGCCAATTTTGGATATCCAAATATGACAAAGTAATTAATCATTGTTTATTGACGTTTCCTAAATAATATTTGAATTCTGCACTCTGTGAAAATATAGAGGTTTAAAGAATCTTCTGTAAGAGTGTCGTTAGGGAGAACAACGTTTATGACAACATTGGGAGTTTGGACATCTTGTTAATAATCCCGTACGTTTTCTTGTATTTTCCGCTAAATTAATCTATAAGTGAAATATTACATTAATTATTTTAAGTCCTTAATGTACCTTTGGCGATGGCACAACGGAGAATGTGTTCATGATCCTGTCGGGGTACTCCTCTCGGATCTTGCTGATGAGAAGGGTTCCCATGCCGGAGCCGGTTCCACCACCAAGTGAGTGTGTCATCTGGAATCCCTGAAGACAGTCGCAGCTCTCGGCCTCCTTGCGGACGACATCGAGAACGGAGTCTACCAGCTCAGCGCCTTCTGTGTAGTGACCCTTGGCCCAGTTGTTTCCAGCACCGCTCTGACCGAAGACGAAGTTGTCTGGCCGGAAGATCTGTCCAAATGGGCCTGATCGAACGGAGTCCATGGTGCCGGGCTCAAGATCAACCAAGATGGCGCGGGGCACGTACTTGCCTCCTGCAAAGATATGCATCAACTGATTAAAACCGTGATCGGCAAAATTTAATTATTAGTATTTCGCGAAAAAGCGAAGCCATCTAGTATTGACTTACAGCATGCCAGCTCGTTTCTGCCAATTTTATTTTATGTGTAATTATTTAAAATATATTCACACACTACAGATCAGTAACGCACCTGGTTCGCAATGGGTTAAATCAATCGAGAATGTAGTTTTAAAAAACAGCATGTTCTCATCCTTAATCTGGCTGCAGTGGGTGTTTTTTTAACTGTGCATTTTTTTTTCGAGAAAAACTTTATTAATCGGTTGAATTGCTCTGTTGAGAATATTGTTGTATTGTTTTTAAAATTGCATCGTACTGCCCCCTACCTGTGGCCTCATTGTAGTAGACGTTGATCCGTTCCAGCTGCAGGTCGGAGTCGCCATGGTACGTGCCGGTCGGGTCGATGCCGTGCTCGTCCGAGATTACCTCCCAGAACTGTGGAAACAGAGGCAACACATGTAGGGACTCGGTCACACGGTAAACAAGTGGCCTAAGAAATTACACGTTTCGTTATTCACTGCAGGGAGTTACAAGTTAATTTCCATCAAGCTTGCGAAGAGATGTTAACTATGACCAAAACGAGCACTCTGAAATCTAAATGGACAATCGTCTCATTGTTTGCACAATAGCCTGCATGTGCGAAGGCTCCATTTATAATTGATTATTAATCATTACTTTCACACAAGAGTTGTTTCACACAGACGCGGACTTGTGCCATGTTGTACGACGTACAATAGTATAAGCATTACAGATCGGTACAATATATTAAGAATGGTAGATCTAATGTTTGATAAAAGGGGACAGAGGTTTGGTTAAGCTGTTATGTGTAGGAAATGAGCACCCAGTGTTTGCAACGCAGGCACAATTACCTAACCATGCATCCGAAATGATAGTGAACATGTAATGCCCCTGTATGCTCGGAGGCGAATCGTAATGACCGGGGGAGTTGAATCAATGGGATATTTGTCACAGGAGCCGTAGGATAATCCAGGGCCAATTGTACATAGTTGACTGCATATCAAGATACGTTGTTAGATCAACAATAACCGTTGGATATGTAATCATATGCCTGTTCAGTTCTTATCACGTATCTATGTAAAGAATATCTTCTTAGCGGGTTATCAGACGCCATAAATCTTGATGCGTCATGCCTCTAAGCGCTCGGAAGTATCGATTAGCAATGGTTAACGGCGTTTGATAGAAGAGAAACGAGTGCCGGATCCACAGTATCACGCTGTTCCCGTACTCGTGTTAACGTTTCCAATTTCGTTACGATGCTGATTGTGAATCATTTCATCGATGGTGTACATGGCGAGGTTGAAAACGAGAGCCCCGATCATATCACTGGAGTGTATACACATAAGCCCTATCCTTGCCGTGTCGGGTTTAAAATATGTGTGGAAATACTCTGCTGTACGTTTTACATAGTAGGTTACAGGTAGACACAGGCTTATGCTAACCACCGAACCCCGGCCTAGTTCGGTTCACGCGTACGTCTCTGACATGTACGAGGCGCTCTATCGACATAGGGCCCAAGGGCGTCTGTGCAGTGAATCAACAATTAAATCGCAGTGAATAACAATTCACAATTAAATTCGACAGAAACGTTGAGTGAAATAAGCTCACCTTGGCTCCGATCTGGTTGCCACACTGACCAGCCTGGATGTGTACGATTTCACGCATGTTGGTTTGTTAGTGCTTTATCGAGTGTACAAACTGCCACCTTGTCTGTCTACCAGCTGTGTTGACTGTTACCATCCGCGCACCCGCTTTTATACCGCCCGATACCACGTGACTTGGCCGACGCTGTAACCATGCACAAGTCCACCAAGCGGATCTACTTTACATCCGCGCAGTTGTGTCTGTCGTGCGCAGTCAATCTTACGCATAAATACTGACTGAAAGCTGAATGGTGATTTGCCAAAACGGTTGTATTCGTGCAGCGTTGCAGGGGCTTTGTTTCCATAACTACACCTTGTATTTACTGTCTAGAGTCGCCGCTACAATTCTGTTGTGGCTGTTTTGAATATTATTTTGCTAGTTCAGGAACACGACACCACTTTGTATTTGACAAGTATAGAGTACTTATGTATATTGTAGTTCACACACACGCACGCACGCACACACGCACACACACACACACACACATACACAGATACACGCATACACACACACCCTTCTCTGCTAAGGCTAAATTATCTACAAAAACGATCTAAACATTGACGCAACTACACCGACAGTCTTGTTAAGCTGTGCACTGTGCACACATGCCCCAACAGAGAATGCTTTTTGTCTCAGGGCTAATTAGTTCTTTCGGCGCCAAGTGGTCAGCTGTTCTGTCTGGCGCCACTATTGACAGGATTACTCTGGTATCTCTGCTAATCATCATAGGACAAAACGCAGTAATCATGATCTAGAAGTGCATAATGGCAGCCGTCTACACACGCGCTTACGTACGCAGTCGATGCTGTTACATTTTGACATACTTGCATGAATTTACAAGTCGCACAACGGCGAAGTGTGGTAATTGAGTGGGTTCGTGTCATGGGTGCGTTCGCAAACACAACATTGGTTTTGGGCCACCGCGATGTTTCTACCATGAAGTCTCAGAAATATCGATGTACCAAACAAAACCTATGTCATTTAACATTAAATCCCTCCGTTATCCCTCCTTTACATGAAACGTTGTGTTGCATTCGTTTGATGACACAGAGTCCGCATTATCACAATCCTCCATGTCAATTGAAGTCAACACCCTTATGAACTGTCATCGGAAAATATTGTGTCAATGATATCGATGTACGACGCTAAAACAACTTGCTGCGACACTTCTTCTGAAACCAATTTCTTGCAGTGGCGAGGATTTCTGTTTTGCGTGTTGAGACCGTCCCTAAACGGAACAGTCGTCTACCGCACATTGCAGGGATTATCGCGTGCATTGTTCGCGAATTTAATTAAGCTCGTTCTGCCAAAGATTAAGTTACCCGGGCATTGACGTTGCCCAAGTTGTTCCCATTGAAGTCTAGCTTTAGATAAAGCCATTGCTTTGTTGGTCTATTTAATAATGACATGACCAAACAGCTCAGCGCCGACAGCTAGTCCATAGATTCTAGCTCGTAGACGAACAAGTCTGGACGGGGACGCCGAAGTGACACACCTGTTGGCGCTATTGAGACTGACCAGTTTTAATTGAGTTACTTGCAATTGACGGCATTAATGGTTATTATCTCAAGACATTGTGACACACAGAACCCGTCGCTGCTTCATTAGCGCTGTTTGACGCGGTCCCACAACGAACCCGATACCCCCACAACACACTCTCCGTGCCCTGTATTATTCATGCCCGACGCCCCCACTGGCAATCCAGTGTTAACAATGCAAATTAATATTTGACACACACACACACACACATGGAAAATCCGCGTAATCAATATCGTTCAAAGAGATTAGTGTAGATGTGCCAAATTTCCTGCATTGATAACTCATTGTTGTTGCTAATGTTATCATATCATAGCTCCTCTTTTCCAAACTACTCCTCCTTTTCAACAAATTCCACACGTTTTATCAACAAGTAAATGGCAATAGCACGACATCCTAGTGTCCTTGATTAACAATAATATTTGTGTGGATGAAGATACCTTCTCTCACGCTCTCCTGTCTTAATTTGAGTTCCTGCAAAATAATATGTTCCTCTGGTGCTTTGTAGGTGCCTACCGAAATAGTGAACGTGTTGTGTTGTTCAACCGATTCCGGTGTTTTATCTGACTAGTGGTTTCGTGTTTGTCGTAAGTTTGTATAATAAATGTTACATTAGTGAAGCGAGGTTGTCTGTTTCATTACTCCATATCGCCAGGGGTAGTAATTATCAACCGGAAGTTCTTTGAATAAGTTGTTTTGAATGTGGGGAATACCAGAATGCGCCCAACAGCAAATGCCAGAGCGTTTCTAGAAACTGAATGTTTTGTTTCCAATCTAACCGTCTGGCTGGCACACCATCCAGATTTCAAACGATGTTTCGGGATTATTAAATTACATTAGTCATAAAATATATCGCTCTCCTCCCTGAAGTCCATGAATAAGGCTGGTTTTGATATTGGTCGTCGGTCTTTTTCTTCAAAATCTTTATTCGAATGTTAAAAACATTGTATTAATGTTTTTAAAGATACAGTCTCGGTTTAAATGCATCCGACATTTGTACGATGTCACTTGCGACGAGCGAGTGTGTTGTCGCGGGCCGAGACTTGTTGATGGAACGTCTCGATTACACCGACGTGGCATATGCAATAGGAACATAAGTGTTTCACCAAACATTCAATGCCTAGTCAGAAAACCTGTCCGGGTGAATACGTTTATTCTGGAATTTATGAGTGTAATGACCGGTGACGTGGCAGTGTTCTGTACACACCACGATGGCTTTGAGTGTTACAAGTGCCGGTGCACGCGGCTCAGTTAGTCGTGTGACAACTGCGCGTAGGTAATTGCCGCGACGTTTATAATGACATCATGTAATGCATTCGTTCGACAAGCTGTGACACGAATGATCGTCGATACACACAATGACTCCCTCCCTCCCTCCCTGGAATGGAACGTCAGCGGCGCCACTCTATCCCCCGCCTGCAGGTGTCAATGTCGACATTCTAATTAGAGTTCGGCAGACCCATGTGTCGTGGAAGTGAACTATCAAAGGATGTCGACCGCCAATTCACCGGCGGGAAATCAGACTTCTGTGCTCTACCGATAACCGAGATATGCTATCTAACGGGTGTTGTGCCAGCGGCAGAATATAACAGCACTGCATGGCTCCTCGCGCGGATAACATGAGTGTTACTAAGTAGGTGGGCTCTGTTTACAACCCCCGATTGTAAACTCGGAGGACTCGGCATGGCAACGCTGAGGTGTGTATGTTTGTATGACCGCTAAACACACGGACATTGTCCACGACATACCATACACTGTACACATCCGTCCACTCCAGGCTGCGATGTCTAACATTTAGGATGTTGAAATATATTTATTATTGTATGCATATTAATTAATTCCACTATAGTATGGTAGTAATTATTTTTTCTAATAGTCTACAAATCACTAATGTTAATCTAACTGGTCTGAAAATTGTCTGACTTGTTTCACGAACCCATTTGAACTAAGACTAATCTGTAGAGGTCTGTACATATTTCTACCACCACAAACCACACCCTCTTTCAGTGACAAGTTGGTGGAACAATATCATGTAAACTCGTCACATAAAACAGCTAATATATAATGAGCGGGAAATGTATGAAGAGTTGAGAAAATCATCCAACAATTTGACCTTTTCCTTTTCTATCTACTATTGATGGTAATAGGGACAACAAAATGTGCCACGTCACGACGTAGGAGTATCAGTCGGAGTACATATATGGCTGTGTAGGAATAGTCACGCATGGCCGCGTACGTTGTTAACCGGCCACACGTCACCAAAGCGACCAGAGAAGGCAGACAATCGATATCGCTGTCTGACACGGTCGATGCTCACGCATTAGAGGATGGTACAGTAGCTGTCCCAGGGGGGCTTCCGAGAACGAACGGGTCGATCTCTGGGAGATGGAAGGGGCAGTCGATCTCAAGAGCAAGCTGTCCAGTTTCATAGTGCAATAGGGATCGTGATCTGGGTACAAGTATGTAGTACGTGACAGGAAGTGGGAAGTGGGAAGTGGGAAACGGGATTGGTGGGAGATGGACTCACAAGTGATGGGAGTTGGGTGATTGGCCCCCAGGTGAGATGTAGGAGGAGTTCGGATCCCCTGTCAAACCCTAAATTATTCCAAATTCTGTTATCACTTCCTCTAGTACCACTAAATCTGTTTGTGATTGTAAAGAAGTGGATTTGGACTTAACATTAGAAAAAATATATAATTATTATTATTATATTTTATCATTTTATTTGAAATAAAACACTATTGAACAGATTTACTTTTAATTTATTTAGTATATGCACAACGTTATTACATTGTACTATTATTATGCACGAACAAAAACAGTGACACAATCGCAAATAAATTTTAAAAAACAATCAGAACATTAAACGAATTAAATGCTCACAACGCTTACACTTCACCTCCATTCACGTTATTTACCGCAGTCTGCAGGCAATGCCTAACATTTAACACACAGAGACAGACGCACGCACGCATTCGAGCGCGTTTTTGTAAATAAATGGGGTTATACTACTTTTGTCCTTGCTCTTCTTGTTCCTGATTCTGAGTAACGTAGCCCTACGTTATCACCGACTGTATGTGTTATTGTTTATAGATTGTTGATACGGATTAGCCACCACTGTTGACATAGTGCGGTCTATCTGTGTGTCAATAACTTCTTCACCTATATGCTATCTCGTGTTTGTGGTTTTGGATAGAAATCTTGTTCGGTCTTGTTAACATGGCGAGGTCATTGCTTAGTCGACCTATACCTATCCCTCATATGACCTACTGCCTAGCAGCACCGTCCGTCAAGCCGTCAAAACGTGTGAGTGCGTGTGACTGTGTGTGTGTGCGTGCGTGTGCGTACGCATGTGTGCGTGCGTGCGTGTATGTATATTGTGTTGAACGTGTGGCCCCACACGTTTTTCTTTATGAACTTTGCCTCGCCAACAACATCTGTGCATGCAATATAATGAAAAGTATCATAAAGTATGTAATGGTGATAATAATGTTCTACAATGACATTAATGTATTCGTTTGGTCGACATTGGCTAGTGGATATAAGACTATGAACTGCGTATGGCGTTTTAATTAATGCTGACTATTATACCGAAAATATAATTGTTTTTACAAATCAAATCTGCAAAGGGTTACGTGTAGCGGCATATGTTGGTAGTCATTATTTGAATATGGTATGTTTGTCTCGGACCCTTTTACCATGTTGATGGACCTGTCCAACGGGAATTAATTTTGTTTAGGGGGGAATTTATCCTACATCGAACGTGATGCATCAAACCCTTGGGCTACACATATATGGGCCTTATTATCTGGCCTTTATACAGAAGACCAGTAAACGAAGCTCGATGGTGACCGATTACCAGCCGCAGATCTCTTGACTGGATGAAATATGGAAGGTATATTTCGTCAGTTTGTTTTTCTTGTTGATAGTAGTGCGACTTTTGTATGGTAGGATAAGTGACGAAATGCAGCTGATCGTCAATATATAGGAAAGGTTGATTATATATGGCATGACGATGGACGTTTCAAACAAAATGTCTTAAGCAGAACTTTTATTTACAGTAGATTGTGTTTTCTTTACAGAAGATAAAGCAGCACAGACTGCATGTCGAAAATAGTCCCACTTAACGTGAGATCATGGTGCTCGTGTGTTATTCGAAAGAGTCCAAAGAGTCCAAACTGCAGATAGATTACTTCCACGATATTTGTTTAATTTTTGCATTTTAAACTATTGTCCCACGGAAATGTTCCCTTGTTGGGTTTATGCCTCCTCTCCTTCCTCCTCCTCCTCGTCGAACTCTCCCTCCTCCTCGGCGGTCGCGTCCTGGTACTGCTGGTACTCGGACACCAAGTCGTTCATGTTCGACTCGGCCTCTGTGAACTCCATCTCGTCCATGCCCTCGCCCGTGTACCAATGCAGGAAAGCCTTGCGACGGAACATGGCCGTGAACTGCTCCGAGATACGCTTGAACAGCTCCTGGATGGCGGTGCTGTTGCCGATGAATGTGCCTGACATCTTGAGACCACGGGGTGGGATGTCGCACACAGCGGTCTTCACGTTGTTCGGGATCCATTCCACGAAGTAGCTGCTGTTCTTGTTCTGGACGTTCAGCATCTGCTCGTCGACTTCCTTCATCGACATGCGTCCACGAAATATTGCTGCTACAGTGAGGTAGCGACCGTGGCGTGGATCGCAGGCAGCCATCATGTTCTTGGCATCGAACATCTGCTGGGTGAGCTCTGGCACGGTCAGAGCACGGTACTGCTGGCTACCACGGGAGGTGAGTGGAGCAAAGCCGGGCATGAAGAAGTGAAGACGTGGGAATGGCACCATGTTCACAGCCAGCTTCCTCAGATCAGCGTTCAGCTGACCAGGGAACCGGAGGCAGGTTGTCACACCTGACATGGTGGCCGAGACGAGATGGTTGAGGTCACCGTACGTGGGTGTGGTCAGCTTCAGGGTACGGAAGCAGATGTCGTACAGAGCCTCGTTATCAATACAGTATGTTTCATCTGTGTTCTCAACAAGCTGGTGGACAGACAGTGTAGCGTTGTAGGGTTCTACAACTGTGTCGGACACCTGCAAACAGACAACATGAACATATTTTGAATGAATAGCAATGACTATATTATTTTCCATTGTATTCCACAATAAACACATTACAGACAGCGTCATAGACGTTTATTAGCGCTAAGATATAAACCCTAGGGGAAGGTTTTGCTCCATCAGTTTTTCTTAGACGTGTCTGCGTCCATGCTCACCTTCGGTGATGGCACAACAGAGAATGTGTTCATGATCCTGTCGGGGTACTCCTCTCGGATCTTGCTGATGAGAAGGGTTCCCATGCCGGAGCCAGTGCCGCCACCAAGTGAGTGTGTCATCTGGAATCCCTGAAGACAGTCGCAGCTCTCGGCTTCCTTGCGGACAACATCGAGAACGGAATCTACCAGTTCGGCACCTTCTGTGTAGTGACCCTTGGCCCAGTTGTTTCCAGCACCGCTCTGTCCGAAGATAAAGTTGTCTGGTCGGAAGATCTGTCCGAATGGACCAGACCGGACAGAGTCCATGGTGCCGGGCTCGAGATCAACCAAGATGGCACGGGGCACGTACTTGCCTCCTGCAAAGACAGAATAAACATGTTTATAATATTCGTCTATAATGCATGTTTACTGAAGAAAATTTCATATATTTTTCACCTCACATCATATCTTTGTCATAAAAATGCCATTTCCTATGGAACGATATTAGGGCCATAATTCCACAATGCTACATTGTTGATTTCTGACTTTCGATTATCCATTTATGCCGAGATTGTCGAATTCTGACTTTCGATTATCCGTTTACGCTGTCATTGTGCAAGATTGTTGTCAAATAATTCACTAGAATGGCGTTTGGTCAAATATTTCTCCAAAATATTTTCTCCAAAAAATTGTCTCCAAAATATTTTCTCAAAAAGAAGTTCTCGAAAAGATAATCTGGCACAAATTGCACTCAGTGACCTAAGCTAAGCAACTTGCAAATACTGAAGTATCCCTTGCAAGTCAGGCCAAAGCAATTATATAATTGCTTTGGTCAGGCCTTGCGCTGTCATCACCAACGTCACGACGTGGTGTACAGAATACTTATATCGATCATTTTTCACCCACGTTATGAGCTGTTTTATCAAAGTTATAGTTTAAAAGAACTCAAAGTCGATGAACGGAAGAAACGAAGTGCCAAGCAGTCTGCCAGAAAACGCGAATTGTTTGTCGGGAAGGTTGGTACTGTGTGTGAGCGATAATTCATGATGTTTCGAAAACTGTCAATAATAATATTTATTCGTACTATAACGTGTACAATTCAGTGAAAGTAACGTATACATCCATCTAAAATGTATATAAAACGGTCATTGCAGCCAGTCTCGTCTACGAAGCGTGAGCGTCTATGTCATGAATGGGGGAGGCTGTTTTTAAGTGAATATTATTAAACTTTAAAGATAATAAGTGTGGAGTCTCCCATCACACAGTGATTTGTTTTGAATTTTGTTGACATTATGTAAATTGTTATTGTAAAATTTGTAGCTTAGTATTTGTTTTCATATTTTGTAGTTCTAGTTGTCTCCAGCTCTTGGCAATGTTCTATTAACTGACTAGTCATTCTTTATATACTGGCACTGAGGGTGGTCACTACCAGGGTACTTGTCGTCCTCAGTGGTTCTTTATGTCCCAAATTGAGTCGGGACCGACGTTAATGTGATCACCGAGTCACGAGTGATATGCAGTCCCCAATTTTGAGAGCCAGATTTTTACACCAAATATCATGCCTGCTTGGTCCAGGTTTCGAACTCAGAGCACTGGCATGCCAGGCGGATGTGCTAACCACCTCACTAGCCACACTCTCTGTATAATTTGTTTCTGCTGTTGGGATAAATAAAATGTATCCTTACCTTACCTAAGATGGGAGTGTGTGTTTCTATATTTCATAAAAACCAGCACAAACCCTTGGAGTAACATACACTATCGAGAGGGATGCGGGGGTACCAGCCCAGCCTGATCACAGTGCTTTCTTCTATATCATGAGCAGTCTTACTCCAAACCCACTATACTTTATTTTAGTCACATATTGAACATAACTTGGGATAATGTCATTGTTTTTCATTTTACAGGTTAATGAAGAGGAGCTCAGCATGAAACTGCCGCAGAATAACATGTATAGGGACGTACATGGTGGTATGCACCAACTACCCAAATTTACACTGGGGAGTCTAGTGGAATACTTATCCCAGTGCGGAAAGAAGCTGGAGGAAAAGAGCAAGTCTCTATACAAAGAAAGGCGAGTTATCTTAACATTAAACTAAAAGGACTGTAGGATTAAAGGTAAATGCGAATAACCATATGAGCTTAGTAGTTTGTACGTCCCTGTCAAATATGATACTGCCTTGATGAAATATTTTTCTTTGTCAATGGATACCAGCAGGCTTATTTGTAAGAGGTTTGGCAAATTTCTATGTGTTAAATGTAAGAACAAACATTCGAAACCTAACAATAAATTATTCAGGACCAGTATTCAGGAATATCCTGCCTCATAAACTTTGAATACTCCCGACCATTAACCAGTTTAAAAGAAACCTAACAGCTCCTTACTCGTGAATTATTATTGATATTACATTATATACATGTCTGGGTAAATATATATAGGTGAAGCACAATACTGGGCCAAAAAAGGACTGGACAGCAAAAACAAAGTCTTAGATGGTAACCAAAATACATCTACACCTAAAATTAAAGATGATAAGATATTTTTACTCACTGTTATGTGACGCAATGCCAAGTGAAGTTCACGATGTAAGTTACATGGCGTCTTTTAACAAAAATATGAGAATGTGACACTTCAGAAATCAAAATTTGCTTGACTGATGTATGCTAGTACCTCATCAGAATCCAACCAAGACTTTTAAAATGTTAAGAATGATCAGAGCACTCTGGACGTGAAATGGTGGACACTGTAACTTACGTTATCCACCAATTTTTTAAACAACAATAAACAGGCAGGATGCATTTTTTTGTGTCTCTTCTTTCTTCATGGGCCTAAGATACAGCACAAATGTTATCAACAGGAACTCTCCACAAAGAAGCTTCTTATGGAGTTAATATAGCGTATTTTAATGTGCACATTTAAATATACATTTGTTTTCATACATTTTTATAATAATAACATCTTGGACATGAAAAACTAGGTTAACTGCACTTGTATATTATACCCAGCGTATCAACAAAGACATATTAATACACTTTAAAAAAGTATTTAGCATATGGCGATGACTCTAAAATAAATTTATAAAATAAATGATTCATTCTTGAAGAAGGTAGACATACATATTATGAACCTTTGAATACTTGACGAGGAAAATACACTGTTAGAAAATACACCTCATCTTGTCATTTCCAACATACACTTTGACCATTAAACTTCAGGCTTAAAATGTCAAACATGAATATGTGTAGTAGTTACACATGGCAGACAGTTACATGAATTTATATACTGAAAACAAAACAAAAAAATATAAATGCACTTTACTGATTAGCAAAATTAAAATCAGTCTATAATATTGACTAAGATCAAGCGTCACTATAATGAAATTGAACAATTTAAAATTGCTGTAATGACAATGAACACCTAGTAAAGAAAAATAGTTCACATTTTTCACCGTTTTGAAAAATAGCATAATCCACTAATGTCTGCATGCTGTATCAACCCACCCCCTTTCTCCACCCGGTAAACACTGACTGTTCCCAATAAGTAAGATATCAAGATGTATAGATGCAGCTGTAGTAGAACATTTCTTGCTGCCTTTTTTCTTGTGAAATGCTGCAGATCATACATGAAACATTATTTTATATCTACTGATTATGACAATGAACAACTCCATAGTTATTTCCTCCCAGTGCTACTATGATGCATGTTTTTGTTTACTGAATATATGCTTTTCTTTACAGGAGATTGAACTAGTGTGCTTAGTACTACTAGCTCTCCAAGTTAATATGGCATACTGGGCAGTTGTATGTCCAGGATCTCGGACAAGATTCTACAGCCATGCAATACGCTGCATATTAACAGTTTGTCATGTGAATGTCCACCGAGTGATCCCAATTGTGTGTCGTGAGTTGCATCCATGACAGATTCCCCAGTGCCAAGGGGTGTACACTGGCTTCCAGATCAGTCAGTTAGCTTGACTGACTGGAGACCAATGTAGAATGCAGGTTGACATAAGAATGTAGTGACGCCTGACTAGCTCTACAATTGGTGATGGAATGGTGGGTGCCAGGGTCTGGCAGTTATGGCATGAGTCTTCGGGCAACAACTTTCAACGCTGTGAGAGAGGTTCAGTGTCGAGCATTCTTCGGTGAACTACATCGGTTTAGATATCAATGACATCACTGTATGTTTTCGCTATCTTTGATGGTACTGCATACCAGCTTCCTGACTTTTTGCTGTACATCTGCATCTACATATACCGAAGAAAAAGTGACAATTAGCATGGCTCTGACATGTATGATATTTTTATACGTGACGACACATTTATCAAAAGTCAATAATACAAGGTATTTGTATTCAATTCAACTATAACTTTTACCAGTGTCCTTGAAAAAATACGTGAATTATCCAGCATTGTTATAGTGGTAGGGTTTCATTGTCTTTGTGTTGCTGATAGTCAGTGGCAGCCAGCTGAGTTCTTGCAACATACACCAAGCACTTGTTATGTACAACACAAGTTTGTGATAAAGTAGTGGTATTGAAAGTCTTTTTACATTTTTCTGCAACAGTCTGTTGATACAATGACAGCAGCATTTTACTTGTTTAAATTATGTATGAATCATGAGGACTGTTATATATTTTTCATGCCACGTATCATCTTTCTAAATTATTCTTTTTATCACTATTTTATATTTTAACAAATAATTTACATTACATTTTCATTTCACATGATAATTAAACAACACCTGAATAAGGTTAGTTCTGATATTGTGTACTATCCAGTCCTCAGGATTGCTCAAAGCACTTTACAGGCTCCCTGGCAGACCTGTTAAATCGAAAACACCATCTTGACTTATGTGGGAAACATTAAGCTGAAATTAATATGCGAAGACTATCCACCACTGTCTGTAGCAGGTACACTTCATACAGCTGAGTAAACTGGAGCAATGTAGCATGTAGTGATTGTATATGTAATTCTCAGTCACATAGGGATGACCCTGTCTAGTCTCTATTTTAAGTTCAACTAAACATCTTTCTAAGTAATTTTTTCTCATTGGTTTACATTTTATGGGTATTAAATATTAATTTTTTTAATTAAATACACATAATTGTTTAGTCACTAATTTTGTGAGTTGTAAACATATAAGACATGTATAAACTACAACTAGCATTTGATATCACATGTACTAACTAGTTTTGTTTTTTTGCAACAAAGAATCGTGATAAAAGTAACTGGTTTTTTTTTTATGTACCTGACATTTTTTCAACCTCTTCCTAATTTTTGCTTCTATTGTTGCTTTGCATATTATGTGCATGTGATGTGTATGTGATATTAAAAATTATTACATTATGCATATCAAGTGCAGTGATTGTACCTGTAGTTGTATTGTACTTTTCATAATTTTGTAGTCAATCTTATCAAATAGTTTCAATAAAATGTTTGTACGTTACATTGTCTTTACTTTAATTCACATGCATTTCTAACAACAATATGCAATTTAACGAGGACACCCATTACTGCAAAATCCTTATGCAGACAAACAAAACATTCACATACAGGGGTGGATCCAGAAATTGAGCCTGGCCGAACCAAATGGTGTAGTCTAAATTTTTGCACTACCGTGCCGCCATAACTATAATTTCGGCCGCTTGGCTGGAGTGGTGATATCGGAAGGTGGGGGGGGGGGGGGTGCTAATGAAACATACTTGCACTGTATATACGAAGTTATGTTTGCAACAGAAATATTCCAAATTAAATAAATAGACCATTAAGTTCAAGAACTGAACTGCAAATTAAATGTAGAATGCAACTGAAAGTTTCACAAAAGCCGTATCGACCAAAGATTTATCAGAATAAAACAATTGTTAAAACCAATCGCATATGTTTGCATATGTTCCAATTATTATGCTATGATTTATATATATATATAACATTTGCATAGCAGCATCAATTAATACTTACGTTTGTTCTAACTGTCCTGAGCTGCATCCAGCCTCAGGAAGTGACTGGACACCTGAGCTGCCTTTGCTACGATCACTGATGCTCGATAGAGCCACCACAGATCTTGTCATATGTGACAGCTGCAGTGGTGTTGAGGTAGTTCACGCCTTTGTGTTGAAGCTGTCGAACAGAGTCATAAATTGGAATATGGAATGAGTAAGATTATTTGTGAAAATGAACACAGTTTGACAGGACTACTACCCGTCAATATATATATATATATAATATGCATGTGTGTGGTATGTAACTTGTAAACTTTTTAATTTCATTAACAGGTAAAAATATGTTGCCCAAAGGCCATTTGCCCAGCACTCACGAGTGAAAAGGTCATTTGCCCAGTTGTGAAACAATTACAATGATATGAGAGTGGCAAAGTTATTATTGTATATATATTGTAAAAGTGTAGTACATAACAAACAACTAGACAATTTGCAACTTATTAACTAAGTACAGGTAGAACACAGATGGGCTAGAAAGAAGGTTACAGGAAATAAAGTCAAACTAATTTTTATTCAAAAAATAAATAAAAAGTTTTGCAATTTGTCACTGATTGTTCAACAAAACAAAGTTTTAGGAATTCAATAGTAAACCATGCAAAATACCCAATGCCTTAGTTGTGGTCTCAATGTGTCATTCATCTAACACTGCTAATTAATGAGGAGGACATTTGGCTGGCAGTGGGTGAACCCCTGGCAGTATCCACACAGTTCTACTGTTTACTCAGAAGGTGGATTACCAGCTGTTACTGTCCAATGATCAATATCCCCTTTGTTCTTTAGCTGGACTGCAATGTGCCACTGGAAGCTGGCTACACTTGTCTAAAGGCTGGCTGAGTCACTGTAAGTCTTTAGAAGAAGATTCCAGCAGTTAGTCTCTTATGAGAGCAACAAAGGCATTCTATTATGGATTTCCTTGCTTGATTTAACAAACAAAAATGATTATGGCCTTTCAACTACTTGCAACTGTGGTTATTAACTAGAGGTTTCTGACTGGGAAAGTATGTTCCATGAAGCGAAGCCTCTGTGGCTTCAGTGTCATCAACGTGCAAACAATTTGTAAACTGTCCTGTCAGAAACCTAGCTGCCAACCCTGACTGTATTTGAATTGAATCACCCAAAGTGAGATGAAGTGAATTAATTAAATGAAACGGAAAACAACATTTACAAAATTTGTCTACAAAATGTATGAATGTAGAAGTATACATTACCAAATGCATGTTATTGATAAATTGAAAGACCAAAATAAAAAACAATGAAAAACAGAACTTCTATAATTTACATGTACAAGAGGATTTGTAACTTAACAAAACATGGGCTGCAATTCTTTGTATAGTAACGGTAATTCTCTGCTCTCTCACATAAATCAGTTGCAAGCTATCGATACATGTTACGAAGGCCTACATGTTATTGTTATGGACATTTTCACAGTATTGAGGGGTGGTGGTTTTGTTAACATAATAAGCAACATAATATTATATTCATATGAATAAATATGCGTTGAATATATGAATGAACGTTTATTCAACAACAACAACATAATACATGCACAGTATGGTTTCCTGCTGCTGTTGAAAGGACACAGCTGAAGTCTTAGACTTATGTGTTGCTATGCCCTTCTTGAACTAACAAAAACTGAATAAATACAACACAAATTATATATAAATTACAAGATAATATTCACAACTCACATATAAACTTTTTAGTGCTTGTGTTACTATTACAAAACGTCACCTTCAATTAACAATTCACAAATATGTAGAAAGTAATGAGAACTTGATTGCTTTTTTAAATTGTGTTAAACTTGGAAGCTGAGTGAGTTTATTTGGTAAATTGTTCCACGTTTTTATACCCTTGACGGTGATGCGTGGCTCAGGCTGACTACTTTGAAATTACTAACTTCTCTAGAAGAAGTTTTGCGAACGCTGCATCTGTCTTAGTCTTACTCCAGCTCTTTCTTTTGTGAGTTGTGTTGTTCCACAAATCCATACTGGTTTTTCCCAAATAAACCATCTGATGCGAATACTGACTGTCTGTCGTTGTCTGTGTAATTTGGCCCTTTTTGGCTGAGTCGGTGGCATATGTCCGGGAACATCCCATCGCCGGCGTAAATGCCATAAAATAAGAACGTGTTGTATAAACACTTGCGAACACTGTACAATCAACAAAAACGGCTTGATCGAGGCACCAATCTTGAGGGTCAGAGGTCAGTCTCGCCCAAATTCGTAAACACGATATTATATGAAGTTTCCACTTCCAGATGCATGTCCAAGTGTTGCTAGTTTTGACTCCTAGTCGACTCGAAACCAAATTCTAAATAGTTCGCAGTTTGTTTATTAATTTCAACAAAACAAAGTAGCACAAGTGCACCAATGAACTAAGATATTATAGTGGATACTTGATAGCTTTGCTTTTTTGGGAAATTAGTCAGAAAACCGAGGAGCATAAAAATCTAACTGATATTGCAGCGTTAAGCTATATAGTTGTATTATCACCAGATATTAATCGCAATACAACAAACCCCCTCTTTGTTTCAAGTTTAACTTTGTTTTTAGTTTCAAATGAAATGCTCAGCTGCATTGCACAATGGTTTGTAAGTTGGACTCTGTGCTGTGACAATGTAATGTTTATAAAAAGTAATCACTTATATAATAACGCAGTATCCAGTCCTGATGACTGCTCAAAGCACTTTACACTTTACTTCCTAGCAGACTTGTTTGATCGAGCACCATCTCAACTTCTCTGGGAAGCATTCAGCCATGCCACAATTAATGCACAAAGGCTATTTGTACACGAATATCCACCACTGTCTACAGCTAGGTACTCATTCATATGGCTGAGTGAACTGGAGCAACGTAAAGTGAATGAACTTGCCCAAGGTTCAACACAGCAGCACTGAATTCGAACCCGGGTTCTCTTGATTGAGAGTCCAACGTTCTAGTCACTGAGCCAATGTAACCGTGTGCACTATTTCAGTGGAGCACATTGTGTAAATACATATGTATGTATGTATATTGAATTGAAAAGCATGGAAATAACTAACCATTTCATCTTTCAAGTACTGATCTTGTGGAGTTAACTTCAAGTAGCTGTGGTCGTTGGCAAGGGCATGTGGATTGGCAGGAGGGAACAGCTGCATCACTAGCATTGACCGACTTTCCTGAAATATGTATATGTAGAGATATAAGCAACATTGTATTTTTTGCTTTATACATAAAGCCAGAGACTGCACTAATGCCCATGTTTTGACAAGTAACTATTTTTCAATTGGTCTGTAAAAAGAATATAAGATTTGTTTCGTCAAATAGAGTGAACCTGTCTGGTGTAGTCGTTCTGCAGTTGCTCTGATCGAGGATCATATATAAGGTCGGAATTGTCCTTCCCACAAATTGCATGTAATCTGCTGGACTTGATAGGAGTTCCTTTAAAAGGTATAGCATGATGGAACGTCTGGCGGTCCTGCAGGTCAAGTCAAAATGTACATTCAGCTACATATTTATGAATTTTATATACATTTTAACCCTTTCATTTATTTATTGTTGCTGATATGTTGACAAGAGCGTGTCACATTCTTGAAACTACCCAGCTTATTTGTACAAAATTGGGATAAACTAACTGCCATTTTTGTGTGCATTGACAATTGCCCCAATATTTGTACATAATACATTGAATGCCGAAAATAAGTGTTTTTTTAAAAACGTCTTACCTGTGTACATGTCACTTCTGTCAAGATAGTTCCTGTCTGACAGTAGTGTCAGGCTGAACAGAACTGCTGCAACATGCTTGCAGTGAGCTGTAGGGCCCAGCCCAGCATGACATTCTGCTTCTTGCACCACCGCATCATTGTTCATGGACACATCTACTTTATAAGAGGCAGACTTCCTCATCTCTGCCCACACAACAGCTGACACGCATATACCGCAATAACCTGAAGAAAACAATGTACAATATATATAAAAAATTGTGGAGTCGCACAATACTGGGCCAAATTGGTGTCCTGTAACTTACGCTATATTTACTCCATAACCAGCTTCGTTTGCGGACAGTTCCTGTTGATAACATTTGTGCTGTATCTTAAGCCCATGAAGAAAGAGGAGACACACAAAAAATGCATCCTGCCTGTTTATTGTTTGAAAAAAATTGTGATTGTGGACAATGTGGTGGATAACGTAAGTTAGTGTCCACCATTTCACGTCCAGAGTGCTCTGATCATTCTTAACATTTTAAAAGTCTTGGTTGGATTCTGATGAGGTACTAGCATACATTAGTCAAGCAAATTTTGATTTCTGAAGTGTTTCACATTCTCATATTTTTGTTAAAAGACACCATGTAACTTACATCGTGAACTTCACTTGGCATTGCGCCACATAACAGTGAGTAAAAATATCTTATCTTCTTTAATTTTAGGTGTAGATGTATTTTGGTTACCATCTAAGACTTTGTTTTTGCTGTCCAGCCCTCTTTTTTGGCCCAGTATTGTGCTTCACCTATATATATTTACCCAGACATGTATATAATGTAATATCAATAATAATTCATGAGTAAGGAGCTGTTAGGTTTCTTTTAAACTGGTTAATGGTCGGGAGTATTCAAAGTTTATGAGGCAGGATATTCCTGAATACTGGTCCTGAATAATTTATTGTTAGGTTTCGAATGTTTGTTCTTACATTTAACACATAGAAATTTGCCAAACCTCTTACAAATAAGCCTGCTGGTATCCATTGACAAAGAAAAATATTTCATCAAGGCAGTATCATATTTGACAGGGACGTACAAACTACTAAGCTCATATGGTTATTCGCATTTACCTTTAATCCTACAGTCCTTTTAGTTTAATGTTAAGATAACTCGCCTTTCTTTGTATAGAGACTTGCTCTTTTCCTCCAGCTTCTTTCCGCACTGGGATAAGTATTCCACTAGACTCCCCAGTGTAAATTTGGGTAGTTGGTGCATACCACCATGTACGTCCCTATACATGTTATTCTGCGGCAGTTTCATGCTGAGCTCCTCTTCATTAACCTGTAAAATGAAAAACAATGACATTATCCCAAGTTATGTTCAATATGTGACTAAGATAACGTATAGTGGGTTTGGAGTAAGACTGCTCATGATATAGAAGAAAGCACTGTGATCAGGCTGGGCTGGTACCCCCGCATCCCTCTCGATAATGTATGTTACTCCAAGGGTTTGTGCTGGTTTTTTTATGAAATATAGAAACACACACTCCCATCTTAGGTAAGGTAAGGATACATTTTATTTATCCCAACAGCAGAAACAAATTATACAGAGAGTGTGGCTAGTGAGGTGGTTAGCACATCCGCCTGGCATGCCAGTGCTCTGAGTTCGAAACCTGGACCAAGCAGGCATGATATTTGGTGTAAAAATCTGGCTCTCAAAATTGGGGACTGCATATCCCTCGTGACTCGGTGATCACATTAACGTCGGTCCCGTCTCAATTTGGGACATAAAAGAACCACTGAGGACGACAAGTACCCTGGTAGTGACCACCCTCAGTGCCAGTATATAAAGAATGAGACCTCATAAGACCATTACATTGTAACCACAATAATACAGACTAGTCAGTTAATAGAACATTGCCAAGAGCTGGAGACAACTAGAACTACAAAATATGAAAACAAATACTAAGCTACAAATTTTACAATAACAATTTACATAATGTCAACTAAATTCAAAACAAATCACAGTGTGATGGGAGACTCCACACTATTATTATATTTAAAGTTTAATAATATTCACTTAAAAACAGCCTCCCCCATTCATGACATAGATGCTCACGCTTCATAGACGAGACTGGCTGCACTGACCGTTTTATATACATTTTAGATGGATATATACGTTGCTTTCACTGAATTGTACACGTTATAGTACGAATAAATATTATTATTGACAGCTTTCGAAACATCATGAATTATCGCTCACACACAGTACCAACCTTCTCGACAAACAATTCGCATTTTCTGGCAGACTGCTTGGCACTTCGTTTCTTCCGTTCATCGACTTTGAGTTCTTTTAAACTCCAACTTTGATAAAACAGCTCATAACATGGGTGAAAAATGATCGATATAAGTATTCTGTACACCACGTCGTGACGTTGGTGATGACAGCGCAAGGCCTGACCAAAGCAATTATATAATTGCTTTGGCCTGACTTGCAAGGGATACTTCAGTATTTGCAAGTTGCTTAGCTTAGGTCACTGAGTGCAATTTGTGCCAGATTATCTTTTTGAGAACTTCTTTTTGAGAAAATATTTTGGAGAAAATATTTTGGAGAAATATTTGACCAAACGCCATTCTAGTGAATTATTTGACAACAATCTTGCACAATGACAGCGTAAACGGATAATCGAAAGTCAGAATTCGACAATCTCGGCGTAAATGGATAATCGAAAGTCAGAAATCAACAATGTAGCATTGTGGAATTATGGCCCTAATATCGTTCCATAATTTCCAGGCATAGTCTACGCCAACATGGTTTATCTTCTGCTCTGCGTAATAAGTTCAGTAGGCTTAGGCTGGGTTCACAATAGTTTCTTTAATTATAAAATGATATTACATGGTGTCCACAGTCGTGATACTACAAAAATCTCCAAAGAGGTTTTATAAGCAACAAATCTGTTATTGTGGTATTGCAACAATTAATATGGATAGAACATCAGGTGTTTTTTTTAACTTCCACAAAAAATAAAATCCCTTTAAATTATATAATTATATGCAACATTGGAATGATAAGCTATTGTTTGTGTTAATCCACCTAGAGAATGTCTCCTGTCGTATCTGTTAGCATGGCGTTATGTTTTGTTCCAAACTGTAATCATTACTTTGAAAGTCATACTTGTAATTCTTTATGGTTTCCATAAGCTGAAAGTTATCAGTGCAATAAGTAGCTTGCGTTACAAAATTATTTTCTTGTTCCAGAATATTAAAAATACCAAATTTGTTTCACCCATGTCTGCATCTCACTTTCAACTTATGGGAACAATAAAGAACTACACGTATAACTTTCAGAATATTGATTACAGCGTAGAACAAAACGTAACATCATGTTAACAGATACGATTGAAAACATTTGTTGGGCCGGTTGCTAAGGGGTGTGACGTCATCACTCGGGTTCTCTATTATATATTGTTGTATGTACGAGTTGCAACTTGACATGGTGCTGCCCCCTCCCTACCTGTGGCCTCATTGAAGTAGACGTTGATCCGTTCCAGCTGCAGGTCGGAGTCGCCGTGGTACGTGCCGGTCGGGTCGATGCCGTGCTCGTCTGAGATCACCTCCCAGAACTAGAAGTGGATAAAGACCTATTTATTTTATACATCTCGAGATAGTAAATTTCAATTATTCACTCCTACATTTTGAACAGTATCATTGGCTAAGGTATATAAAAGTTACAGCATATCAATCAAAGATCGTCTTCTTCGTAGACCAAAGTCACATTTTAACCAACACGTATAAATACAACATATTTTTACTTTCACAGTTGTGAAAGAGAACAAAATTGCCATAAAACAGTTTTGAGTAAATAAACGCATTGAAAAAGCGTCACGTTGAGAAACGTGCCCGATTCGCTGATGCCTAGCTTGATACGTCACCAAGTAATCAATATATTTTCAGAAACGGCCAGTGGCAGTTTCATAATGTATAACTTATAGCAATAATTCGATAGGCTATATGTCTATAGACGTGTATAATTTGGAATATGGTGTTTCCTGTGATATCAATACATGGGGTAAATTGTTGATGTAACGCTGAAGCATGACGTTTTCAATGTGGATTTCTCCCTTGACTTAACAGCTGTCCTTGGGGTATGGGCACTGACGTCTGACTACTTACCAAACACTGCTTCAGTGTTATGCTCGTTGTAAGATGTAGATAAAGTTTCAAAGCGATTACATATTATAGAAAACCTGTATATTGTACCATACTTTTAAAGCAACGGTTGCTCAAATTTGTTCGCGAGATAGTCACCAATGTATATATACAAATAAGTCATTGCACACATCTTCTTCTTTATTCATTTTCGTCTTCTTTTTTATTTAGTATTTCTTTTTCTTTTTTTCTTCTTCTTCTTCGCCTTTTGTTCTTCTTCTATTTCTTCTTCTTAATCGCATTGTGGCGAAACCTATTTCCCGGTAATATTTTACAACTTGGTTCGGTTGTACTTACGATGCGCACACGTGGCATAGTACAACTATTTCATTAAATTATGTATCCTGATAAAATAAAAACAATTTGTCCAGGCTCTCTGTTGTTTCTTGTAAGTAAGCACCGTCTCTGAATGTTCAGAGTTGTCTGAATGCATGTCACGTTGGTGATATATTGCGATCAGTCTAGCTTCGAGTAGTGTCAGTTATCTGTCAAACATGATGCTATGGGGAAACAACAGCACGCCTCTGGAGACTAGTTGTCAAGAGCCAGTCGACGTCAGAGTCAGGGCCTACGCGGGCACGATGCAGACCATTAGTTCCACGAAAGACTCTTGATCTGAATTAACCTGACCTGTCATACGATCGAGAAATCGATGAAAGACGAATATCTAATGTCCTAAATGCTTTTGCCCTCCCGATACAGTGTGTGTGGTATTGACAGCGTCTGGTACTGGGAAGACGTGTCGTCACTCAAAGTTAGTTAATTTGCATACAGCACCATTTGTTCCATGTCTTCTACAGCATACTAATTAGAGTAGAGCCTACAGGCTCGGGATCAGCTAGGGCCTACTGCAGTGTTAATTAACCATCCTAATTATGTGTTTAATGAAACACATTTTATATAAATTGTCTATCAAGCTTGCCGTTTTATCTTCAGTGTACACCACATTCGAGTTGAAACATTAAAAAAATCCAACAAAACATCTTTGAGAGTTAAATATGCTAGAATATATATATTTTGTACTATATAGTATGATTCTGCGAAGAAAACGTACCAGTCTTTGTAACTTTATTTGATTTAATCGACAACAAAGCTCACCTCTTACAAAGCGGTGAGCTCGACGAATTTATGCTATCGGTGGGGATAATCTCTGTGTTGGGATGACGTCTTTGCATAGGCGCGGGAACAGGGGGGGCAGCTCCCCTGGAATTTCTCGGGGGGGGGGGAGACATATAGTTCTACCCCCTTTAAATGTGAGCGTGAATGTTTGTTTTGTGGCGAGTGTTAATGGCGGATGGAAATAAAAATTTTATGAGACGATTAATGTGTATTTTTGTCGCCTATGAAATGTGTGTGCAATTGGAGGGCAGACATGTGATTTTCTGCCCCCCTCACAGTAATAGGCGGCGCGACGTAAAAAATTACATTTTTAACATCATTGTCTCTGATAAAGTAAATTATTTTTGTGTTTTAATTAGTTAGTTATAATGGATATTGCTGCTTGTCTAAAACAGCATAAAACTGTGCCGGATAACGCACATAAGGCCAGAAGACCAACGTAATTAACAGACGATTGGGCTGCTGGCGGAACCGTGTCAGACTGATATGCATATATAATGTATAGATTAGCCAGTAGAACTATAAAGTACACGCTGGTAAACATAGGCCTACATAGTTATAATGATGTTTACACATGTAGATGGTTGCAAATTCACAAACAGACGCAAGGCGATTGATTGCCCCTGTTGGTATGATTCATACAATTGAATGTTACTCCTGATTTAAGGTTTGCAAGATGAATTAATAAACGTCTTCTTCTGTGGAAAGAAAATATATGAGGCAACAAGGTCAGCTACAACTAAACCGGTATCGTTGAATAGGCAACCGATAACTAACTAGGCTCTACAGACTACACATACAAAATTTACACCATGGTAAACAAGGCAAAACATGCAAATAATTCTCTTCTTTAAAATAATGTATAATTATGATCTCGAGATGTCAACATAATAACACTGCCATCATCAATATATAATGTCTGCCTCCCTACACTGTCACTGGCGACACTTTCGGCTCGCCGTCTCGTCACGGCTGAACTTGAAGGGGCACGCGAAACACCGCCAGATCGATAACTGTGCAATTAATATTGGATTGGCAGGCGACGTCAGAGAATCGGTGACTCACGCAAGTGCGCTATTCACAGGGCGAGCACCATCGTGCCCGCACACTGTGCGAGCACTCTATATAGAGCCGGTATTCTTAATTCCTCCATTCAGCAAGCCATATCTACGCCACCTCTTTGTTTCTCCAATCAATTCTCAACAATGTAGTTTCCGGTAAAACACACAAAGGAAAGGTTTTACTAGTGGTTCCAATAGCAACCAAGGTACGCTTGATCCATTACTTCACTTGAAACACAGCTGTGTTCTCGAGAGGTAAATAATTTAGAGAGCGCCTTGCTTGCTAAAGAAATGCCCTCAATCAATGGTGGACCAGTTAGTCTGATACCGTATGTCCATACGCACAGGCCTACAAAGCCACACTACGTCGGCCGAATTGAATTGAAAATTTTGCTCACCTTGGCCCCAATCTGGTTGCCACACTGGCCAGCCTGGATGTGCACAATTTCACGCATGTTTATAGGAAGAAAGGGAGTCTAGCAGTATGCTGAACAAAAATTACTATATCAGAAGTTCTGATACGTAGCACGCCGTCGGTTTCGTGTCTCGAGTGACGGTTGCTAAGCGCGGATCTTATTTTATAGTGCCATCTCAACCGCGTAACGCAGTTGTAACATTCCGCGCGGCGCATTTTGCTCACCGGTAACCTTGCATAGAAACGACGCTTTTTGTAAACAGATGCGTCTAGTTTTTGTCCTGGTTTTATTGACTGCACGTTTATAGTAGCCTTTGGATGTGGGGAACTGCTAACCCGTCTACCAGCTTCTCGTTTCCAAGGAGACCATCATCACCCGACACCTCACCCACCCTTTGTTAGACATATTCAAATCACACATGACCCGTTTGTCCCGACATGTTCCCGGGCCGCACCGAGCTTCGAGGTCGGGACAATTGAACGGGTCCCGGCTATCGGGCGGCCCCGTGACACCTCGTCACCTCGTTACGCCGTACATTAACTACGTCTTAACCTGACTTAAGTACATGTCACGGTGACGTGTTAGAAGCAATATACATGCTATGTGGCGTGTTGGATTGTGGCCTGATTATCACAAGAATTACATTCGCCATTGTTCGATTTATGCCGAATAAAGAGAATAACGACCATTTCCACAACCTTAGGATATATCATTCATTATATGGCGTGTTTTCTTAACGCCATTCGCTGGGGTACCAATTATAGTTGTTACACCATGTATACATGTGACTGTGTGTGTGCGCGCGACCGTGCGCATACGTGAATACAAGTGTGTGTGTGTGTGTTTTGTTTTGTTTGTTTGTGTGTGTTTTGTTAATTAGTTTGTTTCTTTGTTTGTATATATGTGTGTGTGTGTGTGTGTGTGTGTGTGTGTGTGTGTGTGTGTGTGTGTGTGTGTGTGTGTGTGTGTGTGTGTGTGTGTGTGTGTGTTTGTGTGTGGAGGGGGGTGTGTATTTTCGTGCGTGGGAGCATGTGTGTATGTATCTGTATCGGTGTGTATGTGCGTGCGGGCGTGAGGACGTCCGTGCGTGCTTGTGCGCGTGTGTGGGTGCGCGTGTGCGCGTATGCGCGTGTGTGTCGTATTTGTTACAGTGTCAACTGCATGGATTGAACGAAATGTGACAGCCTGAAATCACTTTCCACAGTTTTTAAAACACATAATAAAATATATCAAATAGTTACTATTATTACTAAAAACATTTAGTAGTTTCTGCTTTCTGATTTGAATGCAATTTCGTGTGTGTTTGTTTTTGTGTGTATATATGTTTGTGTGTGTGTGTGTGTGCGCGCGCGCGTGCGCGGGTGAGTATGTGCGTGCGTGCGTGCGTGCGTGCGTGCGTGCGTGCGTGCGTGCGTGCGTGCGCATTTTTGTGATTTATATTAAATCGACTGGCTGGAACCTACGTGCCAACAAGCCTAGATTCGCCCCTGCGTTTTGTGGTAGATTTGCAACAGATATCAACTGAGGGACGAACAACGCCGGTTGTGTCATGCGACTCCATATTGCGAATATATACGTTTGTTATTATATTAAAATAAACCCCAATCGAATAATCGTACAGGAAATGTTTTTGTTCATTACTGTACCTTATATTATGTAGCTGGTTCAATATACTGGGAACAAGGATCAGAGAAAGGTTTTTAAAACGTGGCGCGTTTGGGCAAATTTCTTGATTAGAACTTACCGTGGCACATTGTTGTTCTGCAATCTTTATTTCGCTGTCGTTTGGTCTTATTCGCAAATGCCTCAAACTTACCTACGGGGTACCTGCAAGACAGACTTAGGTTTAAAGCAGCCACCATATAGTATAACACTGGAACAGGTGCATGACTGTGCATATTGTGTACAGGGTGTTACTAGATAAGAGCTATTAAGAGCCTGTCTGCTTTATTAACACAGTAAACCTCGTAAAGTTGATTATATTCTGCTCAGACGTATTATATACACTGACAAGAAAAACAACCAGGTACAACAATCGAATAATGCACCGCGTAATACACCTTTAATTAGGTTCAGTGTAAATCTTTCGAAAGAGATATGACGGCATCAATAAGTGCACACGAGCGCGTCAAAACATGCCGGACGGATCAGAGCCAAGATATAGGATCGTCGGGCGGTCAAAGTTTATAATAAATCAACCAACCGTGAAATAAGGAAGGACTAATTATCACAGAATGCATATGTAATTATTCTTCAATGTATGTGGTGATACAT
The DNA here is from genome assembly GCA_963995525.1 of Escarpia spicata. Classification (NCBI taxonomy): domain Eukaryota; kingdom Metazoa; phylum Annelida; class Polychaeta; order Sabellida; family Siboglinidae; genus Escarpia; species Escarpia spicata. The sequence continues at coordinate 51,027,607 of OZ023214.1, read as the reverse complement.
GATATCAGTTATTTGTTCAGCCGCGTGCATTAGCGGCTACAAGAACGCGGCAATATGCAGACGAGCATAAGCATGACATACCAGTTGTCATACATAGGTCCTACGGATAGTGGCCTATCATCTAAGATTCCGAAGTGGGCTTATTATATCATTAAATGATAGTATATGTCATCGCATTCCTACTAGTACATTTTATATAATTATAGCTACACGCTGTACACATGCTATAATCCCATCGTCGTCGTCATCTTTATTACGATACTATTTAATACCGTTGTAATTATGATTGTTGTCATCATCAGTATTGTCATCATCAGTAGTGTCATCATCTTCAATACCATCTTTGTTATTATATTATTTATCCTTTGGCTTATTAAGAAGGTCGTGTGTGTGTGTGTGTGTGTGTGTGTGTGTGTGTGTGTGTGTGTGTGTGTGTGTGTGTGTGTGTGTGTGTGTGTGTGTGTGTGTGTGTGTGTGTGTGTGTGTGTGTGGCGGCTTAGGAAAACCAGTCGGAAGTCGCCAGGCGTAATTGTCCGCAAACTCGTCATAAAGTTAATTTTGCGTCATCGGGTTGATTTTGAGATTTCGCTGCGATCTTTTAGCTAACATACTTATTTATAAGTTCACGAAGTAGTTTCCTGATTACCTAAGTGAAAGTTGTACTTTTTTGAGTTTTTGTAACCGTGAAGTTCGTCCTAGGTTGCAGCGTTTTAGAATTAAAAGCGCTCTATTTTGCGAACGCTTAAAACCTAGGACCGAAGTTCCCATGCCCATATATGACATACCGTTCGAAAGCTATTTAGAGCAAGGAGCCTCTATCTGGACAGGAGGCGTCACTGAGCGAGAAAATGGCAGTCTACAGTGAAGGTTTTTGTCAGCCATCCGGGAGGCAAGAGCATGCGCTTGCGGGACCGGCAGCGCGCGATTTTAGCGTATTTGTTCAGTCACCTCATTTCATCAGAATAATCACCATGCTGTGATGCGTCATATAAAATTAAAGATATTGAAGTAATCCTCGAAGTTTTTTACCTATCACAATTCAAAATAATGAAATTTCCAAGCAAATCACGTAGAAACGTTGCAATTAGTTATTGAGCCAACTGAACTTCGTCGTGTTTCATCAGAATAATCATCAGGCTGTACCACTTCTTATATAATTAAAATATTGATGTTATCGTTTAAAATGTTGAGCAATGATAATACAAAGAACTGCATTTTCTGCACGCGTATGGTCTGGCTTTGCGCAACTCCAGAATGGCGGACGAACTGCTTACGTTCTTTTCTCGAACAATGTAGATAGCGCGCGCTGCACCGTCTTGTATTGGTATACGGTCTTTGATTTAGAGCACGCAGTTCCCTAGCAGCAGTACGCATGAATACGTTGGAAGAAAATTGAGTGCGCAGTGAAAGTTAACGGTATTTTATTTCGAAGTTGGATTGGAGTTGTTTGTGTAGTTCGATTAATTATTAGTTTAGTTTGATGTTGCTGTAGTTTATATCTGTACACATTTATTAACAGTTTAACGTGTTATCGTACCGTATTTCGTTGGAAATACAGACTACGGGACGAATTTCGTTTCGTGTTTACGATCTTCGAAAACTCAAAGATGGCTACGCCCATAACCATGGCATGGATGGACCGAAGACGGCGAAGTCGAACGATCTTGCTCGGTGTTTCAACGCATTGGCATTGGCATTGCTCAACATGCAGTATATCGCTCGGTGTTTCAACGCATTGGCATTGGTCAACATGCAGTATATCGCAAGTGGGGACGTCCTCAACGAACTTGTGAATGACTACTTTGTGACACACCCGATCGGCAATGATGATAATGATTCGGACTTGTCTGATTCGAGCGAGGACGACTTCGACCCGGATCTGGCAGAGGAAGTGAACGAATCTGTCAATGGTGACAGTCAAATATATATATAATTTTATTGTTAATAATAAGTGATAATAATAACAAATTGTTGGTCAACAATAGTATAGTTGCACCATTGTGTAAGTACTGATCGACTATAGTACGTCTATGTAGTTACGGAGGTATCTGTTTAGAACAGTCTGGGATCAACAACGATCAGTAATTTAGTGATGCTTGATTCAAGCGCATGCGCAGTTGCAACGTGCGTGCGATAAATCGACTGAGCGTAATTATACCAAACAGAGTGAGACGTCCCGCTGTCCACGAACGAGGCCGGGGTCTGTTTGCTGTTGTCATCGGCCTAGCCTGATGATCAATCAATTATTGAGATCCTAGGTCTGAGTTGTTGCTAGGAACACACGCCTACAAGGCCTGTGAATCACGGCAACACACGACGACGGTCGGCGTCCATGGAAACATGTTGTGACTTGCCTAGGGGAACGTATACGATAAATTATTATATATTATTATAATGTGCAGTCTAGATTTATAAGCACAATATCTATGTGTAGGCCTTTAGCTAAAGTAGCGTCGGTGTTTTGCGAAGAGGAGCCCTGTAACACCCTGGGTATAGAGTAATACTGTCTTGGTGACCGCTGTTAGCATCTAGAGTCTAGACAGAATGTGCTTTAAGTTTAATATTGTTGTGGTAATGGCTATTAATGGTTATCGACGGTTATCCATAGGTAGTGAGACATGATCTGGGGTATCGATTTGAACACAGGTGTTTGACTAAGTGAACAATCCATAATATTATAAAATTTTTACCACCACCCAGCGTCAACCATCGATACATAGCCTACTTGTTTGAGCTGCGATTGTTGCTATAGCTGGATTGGCGTCGGAACGTGAGGATTATTCGGGGTTGAGGTTCACCAAAAACTCCAAAGTTGTGCACCCGCCTTGAGGCTCACCAAACAATCCAACATCCCTCTTGCCAAAATATTTGGTGGCTAAGCCTATCTCCAGACCCAACCAAAATTATTGGGGGCTCAGTTCCAAAACCCTGCCGGTTCATACGACTAAAAGGTGCATGCGAGTACAGAGTATATTTTATAGCATGCTTAAACCTATTTTCAACTCACAAGACTGTCGCTATTGTCTGTAACCCAACCTTCCAAAGTTGGAGCGTTTTATGTAGCAAAAACATTATTATTTTCATGATATTTCAGAGCACAATAGAGGGGGGTGGTCTGAAGTGGAGGGAGTGAGGGTGGTCCTAATATGGTGGGGCGTGGGAGGTGGACTCTCACAATGGTGGAAATTGGGAGGAATTAGCTCCTAGTGCAGGAGGGAGATGAGAGGTTGAGATCTCTGCCACACACCCATCCGTAGGAGACGCCCTTCCAAACTATTCCATTGCTCAGACAATGTCAACGACACAGTAGGCAGCAATTGCAAATGCAGCAACACCGCGTTCCCTGGTTATCTATTCAGAGCACGGATATGCGGCAAATGAGTGAACTACAGGATATGACGTGTGTTTACAAAGCGTAGACACTAGGCATATTAGTGAACGGTGTTGATTTATCTCCACCCAGCTGTGCGAGCGCGTATTATTGGACTTCCACCCAACGGCAGGACATGGAACAGTGGCTCCCTCTGGTGATCGGGGTTATTGCTATCTATCAAACAATAGCCCAGCCGATAGTTGTATGAATTGTGCATTTTATGATACAAGCGTGACATTTGGGACACACTTAGAGCATTAAAAACTAAAATATTTGGATATAGGGCCATCTCAGATTTTTCGCTGAAAGGCGTTGGCGGCCATTTATCAAGATGGCAGCCGAAAACCTATTTCCCCTTATCTTAATAATTACGCCACGTAGAGGAGTCATTTTTGTACCAAAACAGGTTTTCGAGGTCGACGATTTCGAATATGTTACTTTTGACCTTCTCTGACATTCACATCCGCCATTTTTAAAGATGGCGCTCGCTAAACTCACTGTCCCTATATCTTAACACATTTGGCATATAAAACCGTAATTGTGGCAAATAAGTTACGGTTGGTCTTCGTTGATATTCTTATCCGCCATTTTTAAAGATGCGGCTGTTTCAAATATGCTACTTTTGATCTTGTTGAACATACGTATCGGCTATGTTTTCAAAAATACTATAAACAAAATATCCATAAACATCATTAGCAACAATGTTGAAAAATTTTGCAACTTATTTTTGAAAATGGCTGCAACATGGCCAGCATTTGTATCATGGGGCAAATCAGTGATTGCTCTACAGCCAAAAACCCAGTTGTGAACATTCACTAACTGTGTACAAATGTCCGCACAACTCCGTCGTTATGTTTAACTTTATCACTTTCCTTTTTTAAGGGAGCCATCTTTAAAAATGGCGGATGTGAATGTCGGAGAAGGGCAAAAGAAACATATATGAAATCGTTGACACCGAAAACCTATGTTTTAGTACCAAAATGACTGGTCTACGTGGCGCAGTTATTAAGATATGGGGAAATTAGGTTTTTCGCGGCCATCTTGAAAATGGCCGCCAACACCTTGTGAAAAATCTGAAATGGCCCTATATACAAATATTTGTTGTTGTTATATGCTCTAAGTGTATGCCCAATTTCATGCTTGTATCATAAAACGCACAATTCAGCCATATTTTGTCACATATCGGCTGGGCTACAAGTTCTTGCACCGCTGCCTCCGGCTGTCTGACTACATCTCTACACAATACCGGTATAAATAATGTGTGTCGCTCTGTTTCTTTTCTTCTTCGTCGTCGTCTTCTTGTTCTTTCTCTTCGCATTTTTTCTGGCGTATCTTTTGTGTGCCGTGTTTTCATGTAGTCCCTTGTGCTGCGTCGTGTATATAATTCCAGTCAATTTCACCTTTGCATTGAGTGACTTCGTAATTACCTAAGTGACCTGAATCCGGGTTCTATCCAATCGCCGTTACGATGCATTGCTGTTGCATGTTATAGAGACTTATTTGCAACCCAGAGTTTATACAAATGTAGATTACATAATAATTATTTTTTATTCCTGGATTGCAAGGAATTAAACCTACTGTTGTTCTAATTGGGCATATGTGGATCCAGGGGGCGTGAGTTACAGGTTACAATAAGATGAAGTTACGCCGACGCGGCGGCGAACTTTTTTTGTAACAGCCCCCCTCCATGTTACTCGCGGAGAAGCTGAAGTTATGGGGGCGCGGCAGCGAAAAAACTTCTACACCATTTGGTTCGGCCGCCGTGGATGTTTTTGTGTCCCCCCCCAGGGTACCCTCTCTGGATCCGCCCCTAATGGGTATCTGTACTAAGTAGACTGTCTCCCCGACCATACAGTGACCCCCATTCCAAATGATGGATCATTATTATAGTGACATATGTGGAGGTATTGAACCTTCCGCGGTCTACACTTTCCAAAGAAATAGCAATTTATTAATGCCTAACGCGTACTTTTATTATGTGTGCATAGCTAGTCAGAGACAAACCATTCGTTAATGAGATTTCTTAGCACGATACTAGAGAAATACACGTTACAATAAGTTAACATTAAGCGATTTAATGTGCCAAAATTATTCCGATGCCAGCAACCAATTAAATGGTTCAAAATATATTTCAATTGTATTCAGTAGGGGGCGATACCGAATACATGACGTCAAAAGATGGTCCAACGATCAATATTCCATTTGTTGAAATCTAGTTAAAATGTAGTGAGGACAAAAAGAACGTGTGGGTGAGAAAATATTGTCAACGTCAGCATAAAGTCACGTGAATGGAATGTCATTTCACTCAAGTTGACAAGAGTGCCCAGAACCTAATGCGCCACTCTACAACGGGACGAAGCGCAAAGAAAATGTACTGCACTGCACTTTCATCTAGTCTTCACCCTCCTCGGCTTCGTAGCCGTCTTCCTCGCCGTCTTCGCCGTAGAACTCTTCGTCGTCGGCTGTCGCGTCCTGGTACTGCTGGTACTCAGACACCAAGTCGTTCATGTTCGACTCGGCCTCTGTAAACTCCATCTCGTCCATGCCCTCGCCCGTGTACCAATGCAGGAAAGCCTTGCGGCGGAACATGGCCGTGAACTGCTCCGAGATACGCTTGAACAGCTCCTGGATGGCAGTGCTGTTGCCGATGAATGTGCCGGACATCTTGAGACCACGGGGTGGGATGTCGCACACAGCGGTCTTCACGTTGTTCGGGATCCATTCGACGAAATAGTTGCTGTTCTTGTTTTGAACATTCATCATTTGCTCGTCGACTTCCTTCATCGACATACGGCCACGAAATATCGCTGCTATAGTTAGGTAGCGACCGTGGCGTGGATCGCAGGCAGCCATCATGTTCTTGGCATCGAACATCTGCTGGGTGAGCTCTGGCACGGTCAGGGCTCGGTACTGCTGGCTACCACGGGAGGTGAGTGGAGCGAAGCCGGGCATAAAGAAGTGAAGACGTGGAAATGGCACCATGTTCACTGCCAGCTTCCTCAGATCAGCGTTCAGCTGACCAGGGAATCGGAGACAGGTTGTCACACCTGACATGGTGGCGGAGACGAGATGGTTGAGGTCACCGTATGTGGGCGTGGTCAGCTTCAGCGTACGGAAGCAGATATCGTAGAGAGCCTCGTTGTCGATGCAGAATGTTTCGTCTGTGTTTTCTACGAGTTGATGGACAGACAGTGTGGCGTTGTAGGGTTCTACAACTGTGTCGGACACCTGCAAACAGAATGTTGGCGTAGTTTTCAGAATGTGTGACGTCATCTCTTTGAAAGGTCTGAGAGAGAGAGAAGAGAGGGGGAGAGAGGAACCCTTACAACACACATGACAATGTGTATCGATGTACGGCGTACCTTTGACAGTCTGTCTGTATATGTCTGCCTCTATGTCTGCCTGTTTGTATGTCTGTCTGTCTCTATATGTCTGTCTATATGTCTGCGTCTGCCTGTCTCTGTGTCTGTATGTATGTAGGGAGGAAGATAAGAGAGGGGAGAGGGACCCTTACAACACACACATGACAATGTGTAACGATGCACGGCGTACCTTCGGCGACGGCACGACGGAGAACGTGTTGAAGATGCGGTCCGGATACTCCTCCCGTATCTTGCTCATCAGTAGCGTGCCCAGGCCTGATCCGGTGCCGCCACCTAGCGAATGACACAGTTGGAATCCCTGTAGGCAGTCGCAGTTTTCAGCCTCTCTGCGGACGACATCAATAATGGCGTCGACGAGCTCGGCGCCCTCCGTGTAGTGCCCCTTCGCCCAGTTGTTGCCTGCGCCGCTCTGACCGAACACGTAGTTGTCAGGCCGGAAGAGTTTGCCTAGGGCGCCCGATCTCACCGAATCCATTGTGCCCGGCTCCAGATCGACCAACACGGCCCTCGGTACGTACTTACCACCTGCCGGATATGTATTCATCTTAGTGTCAACATTCATACACTATGCTACAACATCGCAAGTATAAACTCATACACAATTTTAGAAAAATTATGGTGATGAACTTGATCAATGGAAAAGTGTCCGAACAGGAAGAACTGATGACGACACTCCATGTAGGTGGCCTATGATTGGTGGCTTATAGTGACATATAGCGTGGGGAACTCGACAGAAGTCTGAGAATACATTGCAAGAATTGAGTAACCCATTCACAGAACTTGAGTCTTGCGAAGACTGAAGCAATATGGATAGGGCAACAGGAGGTGGACATGTATGAAGTGGACAGCTGGGTGTACTTGGCCGAGCAGTGTGGTGGTGCAAGGGAAGCAAAGACGTAGAGAGGAGGGTGCAAGCAGGAGCTACAGCATGGCGGAGGGCAGAAAGTATTGTGCAGGAAAGAACTTTGAAGACACGGTTAAACTGAAAGGAAAACGTGTTGGAAGCTTGCGTGGTACCAATTTATGTATGGGTTTGGAACACTGGCACAGCCAAGAGGGGCTACACACGTAGCAGAGAACAACTGGGTTCGAAGATTATATAAAGTGAAAAGAGAATAGACGGAAGATGTGGTAATTAAAAGAAGAACTATCGGAAATGAGAAACACAAAATTAATGTAATTAGAAGCAGACTGCGATGACCAGAACATCCAGAGAATGAATGAGAAGAGAGTGCCAAAGAGAGCATGGAGTAAAAAGTGGATGGTACATGGAGAAGAGGAAGACTAAAATTAAGAGCGATAGGGACAAGAGAACAAGGGAGAACAGTGGAAAATGTATAAAATAACACATGATCACTATAAGTAGAGACGACTCGTCGAGAGGGCGGGACACATTAAGTGATGCGGCCCCCAGCTTGCAAGGGATCAAGGGCAGAAAAGGATACAATAAAAAAAAAATGTGTTTAACGTTTTGCTCTATAGGCACATACAACATACGCGGTTGACAGTGCCCCATCCATTGATAAATAAATAGGACATAATAATAATTATATACTTTTGTCAATGCGAGCTCTTAGTCTCTAATTGCTATCTACTTTATCACACTGTTGGCACTAATTAAAAACTGTTGCTATTCGCTTATCACGATTCATCCAATTTAGAGTGAGAGAGTGAAATAGTCGATTACTTGATGCGTCGTTGAAATAGACACTGATCCTCTCCAGCTGCATCTTGTTGTCGCCGTTGTAGTTGCCATTGGCGTCGATGCCGTGCTCGTCCGAAATCACCTCCCAGAACTGAGACAAGAGGAGAAAGCGTCATTACGGAACACATGTACATTTACTGACCAAGGTTAGCAGACATTTGCAGGTCGGTAAATATCCCTATTCTATTTTTGACCAACCGAATATACAAACAAACAAACAAACAAACGTACTTACAGACTGGTTAATGGAAGATTGAAATATGCTTATTTATGAAGACAGACATTTGCTCATTACATAAATCGGACATTTGTTCACTAAAAAAACCCAGACATTTGCTCACTAAAAAACCCCGGACATTTGCTGGTCGGTCGGCAAGTATCAGTTTTCCGTTTTCAACCGACTGACCAAACGAACGAACAAATGACCCACCAACCCACCGGCCAATCTAATTCCCAGTCTACCGACCGATAGATCGACTGGTTAATGCTCAGTTATAAAAACGGATATTTGCTCTACGGAAAACGGACACTTGTTCACACAAAAATGGGCCAAGTGGCCCTGAAGTCCTTTGGACTAATATGTCTATATGTGACCCCGGCTGACCAAATGAGTGATAAGTCGGAAAAATTGTAACATTGTTTTCTTACATCCTTGTAAAAGTTTGGTAGGGTGCTTTATGCGGTTTCTAAAATTATGACTGCCACAAAAATTGGCAAAGTTATGGAGCATTGAACATGGTAGGGGTCAAAAAGTGAAAATGAAGAAAACGGCTGTTGAAGTTTTACATTATATATGCAAATGGATTGCATGGAAATATTACATGCACAACATTCAAATGTGGCACGCAGTATGTAATATGTATGTTGTGTTGCAATGATACACTGGAAGTACAAATGTGCTGCTACAAAGACTTATCAAGTTATGCCAGATTATGTCTTCATGTATAAAACTAAGAGGACAGATTATCTGAGAGCAAAAGGTAGACTCACTGTTTGACACAGTTAAAACCTACAGGTAACTGTCCAGTTTAACAGGGGTCTAGTGGCTTAATGCTGTCTGTTGACACAAGCTACTGCCAGTGAACAATTACACATTAGTCACAGTTTCCATCAAACAATAGCAGGCAGAGAATATTAGCTCCACAGCTGGGTGTAATACACAACCAGAGCCACCACTGATTCATGGTCAAGTAGACTAGCTCAATGCACCAACTAAGACAATACACAACACTGTGAGTGACAGTGTCCAGAGTGAGGCCTAAGCAGTGTCATCATTGCTGAATAGATCAATTAAACCTGCCAAGTGGGTGACATTCTGCACAAATGTTCATTAATCCTTAGTGATTGTTCAGAACACCAGACTGACCAAATACCTAAACAAAGCGAATGTAATAGGTGAAGAACAGGCAGTGTTCAAATAGGGGTATTGGTTGAATTGTATTTGTCTCGATGCAAAAGGCTTTATTGTGCCTTCATCGATTATAAGAAAGCATTTGATTTAGTAGACCGGTCCTCCCTGTGGTCTAAGATAATTTCATACGGTATTAATGGTATTGTGTTGAAAGTTGTATACAACATATACAAAAATGCTAAAAAATGTATAAATGAGGGCCAGGCTGTGTCAGCCTTCTTCTCACGTGTAGAGGTATGGCAAGGAGAAAACTTGTGTCCTTTGTTATTTGCTATTTACCTGAATAATTTTGAACACTGTTAGTCACAATTATAACGGACTTGACATGGCAGCTGGTGAAATTTACAACAACCTTAGGGATGATGATGTAGAAAATGTATGTTCTACTATATGCTGATGACACTAGAATGATTCAATCAAATACAGATTTCTTGCTTGTGTATAGCGGAACTATGTCAACTCTTCTAATGGTTGACATTTGGTTGTTTCAGGTGTCAACTATATTGTGAATCTGTAATTATTAGTCTATATTGATACAATTGATTTACACAGTACCATGTCTACACAAGGCATGGCAAGCGTAAACAGAACAGTAGAATGCATTTGATGTTAATAAAGTGTAGGATATTTCACTCTATAGTTGTCCAGAATATTAATTTTCTATGTTTGTCACCTACAGGTGACAGAATATTAATTTTCTATGTTTGTCACCTACAGGTTTCTACAGACAATACATCTTTAACCAATAGACACCACAGTCACACCATTTTATAATAATTAAATGAACATCAAAATAAACACAAATTACAGTTATAGAAAATCAATAGTTTTGAAGATACAGTTTAAAAGTGTTAGGCAACTGTTCAGTCTAACAGGGGTCAAGTGTGTCTACTCTGCCTGGCACCTGTCACCAATTAAATATTAGTCAAGGTCTCAATGGACTAGGCTGTAGAGATTAGTCACAGCTGTTGACTTTGTGGCACAATACACAACATCTACTGTTGGGGGTGGTCTCAAGGGCCCTTCTCAAAACCACATCACCAGATAATGTAAAACTTTTGCACTTTGGGGGCCCTTAGGTGCCCTTAGAATGATTCAATCAAATACAGATTTCTTGTATATAGTGGCAGCACCCTAAGATACATCTATGCAAAATTAGAAAAAAAGTTGCTGAACAGTTTTTGAAAAAATAGGCCAAATGTTACATTTTTACCAGTTTTGGGGTCCTTGGAGGCCACAGGGAGCCCTTAAAATGATTCAATCAAATACAGATTTCTCGTTCATAGTGGCAGTGCCCTAAGATGTGTCTATGCAAAATTAGAGAAAAAAGTTGCTGAACGGTTTCTGAGATACGTCAGCTAACGGCGGACGGCGGACGCAGAGTGACGGCCAAAGGACTAAAAACCGACATTTGTTGGATTTTCGGCAAATGGTCCATTTTGCAACGACCGACCGACCCACAGATTTTGACACAGGCCCTATATATCTCCAGAGACATGAATTTAAGGGCGACATGTGTGGGTTTTGGTGTAGCTCCCAACCATCTTGCCCTAACCGGCTATAACGTAAACAGGATACTCTAGATACTATATACAGACTTCCGGCGTGAAACAGAAGACCACCAAGCAATTGTGGGTGGGGATTCCTAGATACGGAGGAAGATCATGACTGTACTTCCGGTTCGATGATAGACGAACGAAATGCCAGACAATATTGTTCACTCTACGGCAGATCGGTGGCAATCGTAATTTTGTGCACGGTGGAGGATTGTCTGGTTTACTTTTATCAATCCTATGAATCGGAAAATCAATACTTCCTCTATAGCGATATATGTCTGGATATTCGTGTACTCCTTTCATTGCAATAGCAAACTTGTACTATACGGATCAGAAACATAGGCAATCATCCAAATATCTGAAAACCGGATTGATGGTTGCTACATCCAACTTCTGCGACGCGAGCTTGATATAATATGGCGGGAACATATGGCTATCTGCCAACATGGTACTATTGGGTGTACCAAGATGGAGACGGCTGCACTTGTCTGGTCACTGTAGACGTCAGACAGCCAACCAGTCGCCAAACTGGTGTTCTGCAACAGCCTGATCACAGATATGTGGCCTGGTGGTACAGCTGGCCAGTGCAGACAGCCGCTGATGCACAGTGAACTACCTACTCGTCAGATTTGTTTTTTTTTACAGATCATTAGCCAGCCGAGACCACATTCGGTAATGCATAATACAGCTATGTGGAAGGCTACCTTCGGTAATGCATAATACAGCTATGTGGAAGGCTACCTTCGGTAATGCATAATACAGCTATGTGGAAGGCTACCTTCGGTAATGCATAATACAGCTATGTGGAAGGCTACCTTCGGTAATGCATAATACAGCTATGTGGAAGGCTACCTTCGGTAATGCATAATACAGCTATGTGGAAGGCTACCTTCGGTAATGCATAATACAAGTATGTGGAAGGCTACCCTCGGTAATGCATAATACAGCTATGTGGAAGGCTACCTTCGGTAATGCATAATACAGCTATGTGGAAGGCTACCTTCGGTAATGCATAATACAGCTATGTGGAAGGCTACCTTCGGTAATGCATAATACAAGTATGTGGAAGGCTACCCTCGGTAATGCATAATACAGCTATGTGGAAGGCTACCTTCAGTAATGCATAATACAGCTATGTGGAAGGCTACCTTCGGTAATGCATAATACAGCTATGTGGAAGGCTACCTTCGGTAATGCATAATACAAGTATGTGGAAGGCTACCCTCGGTAATGCATAATACAGCTATGTGGAAGGCTACCTTCGGCAATGCATAATACAGCTATGTGGAAGGCTACCTTCGGTAATGCATAATACAACTATGTGGAAGGCTACCTTCGGTAATGCACAGTACAGCTATGTGGAAGGAACATATTGAAGCGTCTTCACATCAAATAAATGTCCGCTTAGACACTATACCCTATTTTAAATAATAAACATCATTTTTAATTAACGTTTCAAGTTGACAATCCGCAGACTCTGGTTTGAAGTCTTAAAATTGGCATGTGAAGATTGTTCTGCGATTTTAGTATGGGTTTAGGGAACGCCTCGCGCATAATGTGAAGTTGTGACTTAACAGTTTGTTCAAGACTGTCACGTTTCCATCTCAAATCAACGCCTGATGTCGGTCCATCTCAGACAAGTCGGCTGGCGTATTCATGAATAGACGGGACGGAACATTACTGGAACTGCGGGCTTTCTGTAACATATATTATCCAATTTCATCGAACGTATACGAGGTCGGTGAACTTTAACCATTCGATACTGGTAAGTCGATAGAATCCGACAGGAGGCATGTCTGACCGAAAGTGTCTAGACGGTCAATAATACGGCCTGCTATAGTTCACTGCAATTGATGGACAACTGCGATACTGTCTTTCAACCTAATTAGAAGGACGATAACGTATAATCGTTTACGTTACACATAAAAGCATTTTTTTATTACATACACATTAATAATTAGAGCTAGGTTTAATGGATATCACTTGTTTTTTTTTGGGGGGGAGGTTAAACCGCATACATGACATTGCTGATTTCTTGTAAAAAAAGCAATCTGGCCAGTATAACTATACTAGCCTGCTTATTTGACAATCTGGATATGTATACAGAGTGGATCTAGACGTGTGTACGAGGAAATGCGCATCGACAGTTTGATCGATATAATTATCCCTTTACCCTGCTCTTAACAGACAATTACACCTTGTCTGATCACATATTCTAAAATGCGATAGTCTACTACATAATGCAACTCCCATTAATTCGTATGCCATTATAAACACAGTTTGTTCGCTAATGACGACTGTGATCTGATAAGTGAGTAGATATGTCGTGATATGACTGAACGCAGTCACTAAGACTTGTCTAATGCGACCAGACTGCAACATACGCAAGTCGTGTCAGTCGATGATAACGACATCCAGGACGCGGTACGTCGTCGGCCTACTAAAGTATTCAAACCAAAAAGCGGATGTATATTAGGCCCTACAATGCGCGTGTTTGTTGTTGTTGTTGTGGTGTGTGTGTGCGTGCGTGCGTGTGCGTGCGTGTGCGCGTGTGTGTGTGCGTGGCGGATACGTGTTCACAAATGCATACAAACGACGTACATACGCACATACGTGTTTAGGCTATACATCAATATACATACATACCTATATGCATACATAGATCTACATATACATATGCATACATACATACATACATACATACATACATACATACAAACAAACACATAGGCCCTACACACACACACACACACACACACACACACACACACACACACACACACACACACACACACACACACACACACACACACACACACACGGTCTAATACAAACGACCTTGAGAGACGAGAAACTAATAAGTATTCCGCCTTTGACACAGACACATACACAGACAGATTGCGTAATTTTAGAACAGCGCGAGCCTTCAGATCGTTCAGGAAATGCGTACGTTGCCATGGTAACTGGATCCGCGCCAGACAGATGTATTACTCATAAAATGTGCAGCGAATTTTCCATTCGCCGTTTGCACACTAGGCCAGATGTGATTCTTTTTCTGAAACGTCGTCGCATAAATTATGTCAACACATGATCGAAACTCGAAATCGTAGACATTTGTGTGGTCTTTCTGTCATCCGCTTGTTTTTACTCATTACAATCATGATTGGCTTTACCAAGGTGTCGTCTGCTACACACATACTATTCCCGAAGTTCGATCTCTTCTGTTTTTAGATTAGTTAACGCTTTTAGTAGGCATACGAGGACTTGGTTGACGTCTTCAAGGTTGGCTTAGTTTGTTCTCCTCGGCGTCTCCTCCTTACTAAAAATAATTCGTTTTCTTTCGCTTCGCATAAGGATCCCCGACTTGCATCCATACATAACTTGTGAGTAAATCATGGCGTTCACGAGTAATCTCTTCGTTGCTATTGTTGCATCATTGTACAGCCTTATATTTTATAGCCAATCTTCGTCGAATTTTTCCATAGCAATCATACAAATTTCAGTTTTCGAACCCAAGAAAATTAACTTATCCCCTATATCCGGTCTCCGGGTTTGAATTCAACTATCTTTTCGTTGGCAGTTACTTTGGTGGTGTTTTTGATGTTCAAAGACCAACCTTCTCGCTGTCTGTATGTGAATAAGATTGATCACGTCTTTGCTCCTCGCAAACAATGTGTTGTCGTCAGCATGTCGAATATTGTTGATGTATAACCACCAATAGTATTATTATGACTCTTGAAATTGTGTCTAATCCTTCTTGTCTCATGTAGAAGTTGAAGATGCACGAGGAGAGAATGCAACCCTGTCTGAGGCATCTACTAATACCAAACCATTCCATCTGACAATGCTGTTACCTCGCTGTGGCTTCTTGCCCCGTGTATTCATAGAATATATCTACACCCAATCGAAAACGGTATGTAAGTACGCATGTCTGATAAGGTCTGTTTGTAAACCTCTGATCGCTATAGCGACATATATATATATATATAAATATATATACATATATATATATATAATATATGTATTATATATATATATAATATATATATATATATATATATATATCCGTTTTACATGTGTTTATTTGTTTTTAATGTAGGCAAATAATAAAATAATGTGTTTGAGTAATGATCTCAAATATAACAAAAATAACACACTAAGAATGCTAGCTGCTGTAAGTGGAATGCCGACCTCTGACGATTCACGTGACCTCGTAGTAAACGAACGTCTGCCGGAGATGGGAACCGTTTTTAACAGGATGCCAACTGTGTGTGCACGACCGAAATGTGGTCTGTTATGTTACGTGACGGCGACCCATCCCCTCAGCGGCTGTCAGATCGATTTTTGAAAAGCACATCGGTCGTTATTTAGACAGCAGCCATTTATGTCGTTCCTTTGTTAAAACACAATGCCTTATTCATGTTTAAACATTAAGGTTTGTCTAAACACACGGCAAAATAAATGCATCGACAGAAGTTAATATGTGTTAGATAAAACCTTAACAAAGTAAGGGACCATGTGTGTAGCAAGAATCTTACAACTATCGTCATCGAAACGACATGCATGCGAATGTGCGAGCGTGCGTGTGTGTGTGTGCGCGGGCGTGTGTGCGTGAGTGTGTGTGCGCGGGCGTGTAGACCCCTGTGCATTCTGTGTACGACAATGCAGCATACCTAGGCCTGCTCCCGAATGGCAGGTGAGTAACGGATCTGCATCGCGCGCTGTCAGGAGACTGGCTAATGACATTGGAGAAGCAAAGGATACAGCAGGATCGTAGCTGTTGCGATGGCAGGGAAACGCCAGTGATGCTTTGACGAGCTGTGATGAGACAGCGCCGTAGCTCGGCGCTGGATGACTCACATTCGATAGATTCGCCGTAATTCATGTCTGGGGTGTCGTTCAGTCGGCTTCAGTGTGCATACGAAAATAGTCCCTGGATCCCTGTAGCAGCTGTATCTGGACGTCAAAACTACACATGGGGTCCGACATACAGTTGCGTCTGTATGTGTTTCCAACAGGGACGCTTCCTGCGATTATTTTTATTTCGGGATTTAAAGCAATTCTATTCCATTTTAATCTTTAGTAGCTCAATGTCCAAAGTGCAAATTACATGTGTGTAAAATGTGGCGTTAGACGGACGCCACAACCACTACCTCTCTCATTGTATATAACAGATAGGTGCCTTACATTCTAATTGAGATTATATGTGGCCGGGATGTGGATCCATAGCAATAGTATATCTATAGAAGAATAGAAATAAATAATAGAAAGAATGCAAATACTCTCTCTGAATTCACAATTGCCCAAGAATATGAATCAGCTGGAATTAAAAGGCGCATTAACATTTTCGAGGAACGTGACGCAGAGTGTGACTTTTTTATGTGGTGTACCATACAAAAAACATAAATAAGTGATTCAGCTCCCTTTAGCGAGTCGAGCCTGACGGATGCGTTGTAGGAAGACGAATGCGAACATCATGATAGAATTCACGATAAATCACACATGACGCAGCCCTGGTGGTTTTCCGCACAGCCTCTGGGACGTCTCATCTCTTGAAAAAAACCACACCTCATTAGTAGTCGGACGTCAGGAGCGGGGTAACCCCATGGGCCAGTGCACATAATCGGCTAGACCACAATACTCCCGGAACAGCACCAGTGTCGTGTATGCAGACGTACTTATAGTATTCTAGAAGAAGGAATATAGGATCTAGACTACGAAGATGGCACTGCACTGCTTAGCCCCGTGTGAACCTACTTCCGGTTTCTAAACAGGACTGACGCTGGAGCCGATTCGTTCGGCAGTCTGCCGTGGTAGTGACATCCTCAATAGTCGCTGTCACCACAACTGCCACCGTCTCCAACCACTGCAAACACCCCACCCCACACCCCAATATGTTAACGACCGATGTGAGACACCTACCTTCGTGCCGATCTGATTGCCACATTGCCCAGCCTGGATGTGCACTATTTCCCGCATGTTTCTGTCCCACAGATACCCAGCACGCAGCAGCCAAGGACGTCTCGAGTCGACTGATGTACGGAGGGAGGCTGCTGCATTTATCATACATCCGGCGCTAATTCCATGGCGCGGGGGGCGCCACAGACCCGACGCACCAATGAGCTCCTAGCATCTCACTAGCTGTTCGACAAGACCGCCCGCACGCTGGCTGAATCGCATTACGTCGGCCAACCATAATTGTCTTTTCAAAGGAAACTGTCGTTTTGCAGCAATATTAATGGTTTCACAAAGAGATGCTCCGTATAATGTAGGGGAGAGTCGAGCAAAGCGAACACAACAGTTGTAGCAACGTTTTTCTAAGCATTTTAAAGCACTTTACACTCAGATTACTGAACATTCTTCAGGATAGTTAGAAAATCAGAATCAGAATCTTTCATTTTTCATATCCAAGATGTTTAATTTACCTTTCTGACTTTACACTCAGACTTAATATATAACATTGGCAATTGTTTACAAAAAAAACATCAGGTGATGTTCATATCCAATAACTGTCCACTGCTCATACTCTCGGCCAAAGGCAGAGAACACTTTGTATAATTGACCACGCTAAGATAAAATGCAGCCTTCAAATGAGACATCCATGAGCCGGAAACTGTGAAGTCCGATGAGCCGATTCATGGGTTTCTAATTCTTCAGTATTTATTTGCTTTCAATAAGGTGTGTTGGTATCAGTGTTCGAAATTACTGCCGACCCGGAGGCCCGAGACCGTCAAACATTTCGTCGGGCCGGTAACTTTAAAAAAAGTGCCGGCCCGCAAGACCGGCAGAATTTTAAAAAGAAAATAACGGCGTGACCTCCGTCAAGCTTCGACTTGCCAACTTTGTTGATAATAGTAATACAACTTGCATTACATTATCATGGTGGCATGACCCAAAATCAAGCATTCCCTCATACAATTCCCCATTTAAAAACGGCCTTGTTTTGTCATAAAGAAAAAGGTCAGATGCCAGAATGTAAACGACGGAATGTTCGAAAGCTCCACGCGTTCGGCATCCATTTGATGGTTTTACGGAATATGTGTGAACACGGCATTAACCAACATGGAATTTCGAGGAAAAACAGCATCACTTTTATTTCGAAGGGTCGTAGAGTAATCCTTAAAGCTTTGTTGCTCAATGTACAAACCATCTAGGTGGGAAACGTTAGCATACCCACATCAGTTTGATTATAGTGAGATTCACCCGATTAATCATTGATTAATTTATATAGTTTTCTTAGCTATTGATCTTCAGTTAAATTATAAAACCTCTGGACGTTTTGGTCAACCCCGGGAACAAATACAAACAAGGCATTTTCGGATGATCATAATTACATAACACAATGCACCAAGGCGTGGAAAAGGGCATTTATTTTATGCAGAAATCACCCCACCATCCCAGTAACGTATTATTTTACAAACCGGGAAAGACGCCTAAGTTATTTCTGTTTCCGTAGCATCTCAAAGCTACATTTTATTCACATCTGTGAATGCTCTGCAACTCGAAAACATGACAAGTGTGCCTGTTAAAACAAGGTTGTGGCGCAGTGGACTGGGTAAGTTAACACAAAACACAACATTGTCTGAAAGTTTCATTTCAAGATGTTTCAAAAAATCATAAACAGTAGGCCTATTAGGCAAGGTATAGGTTCACAAAGCTGTATTCGGTGTAGAATGATAGGCCTGTAAAAGAAAATGCAACGGTGAAATTATTGCCAGAATAGCAAAACACCAAGCGTGGAAATTAAACAAAAGTTAATCACTGAATACTTGGTGAAACAGCTGTTACTCTCACTTTCGTTTTATCAAATTTCATTAAAAAATGATGTGTACACTTCAGAACTGCAAGTCCACTGAAAGCACGTTTCGTAAGATTTTCTTGTGCATTAATGCCTTTTCCACAAGATAACGGACTCGTGATAATGCACAATCACATCCAGTTATTTCCTTTTAATAATGTTCGATGTTAGTGATGTTTAGTTTTCTTCAGCTTCCTCTTCCTCCTCATCAAATTCGCCTTCTTCTTCAGCTGTGGCATCCTGATACTGCTGGTACTCGGACACCAAATCGTTCATGTTCGACTCGGCCTCTGTGAACTCCATTTCGTCCATGCCCTCGCCTGTGTACCAATGGAGGAAAGCTTTACGACGGAACATGGCCGTAAACTGCTCCGAGACGCGCTTGAACAGCTCCTGGATGGCGGTGTTGTTGCCAATGAATGTAGCGGACATCTTGAGACCACGGGGTGGGATGTCGCACACGGCGGTCTTGACGTTATTCGGGATCCATTCTACGAAGTAGCTGCTGTTCTTATTCTGGACGTTCAACATCTGTTCGTCGACTTCCTTCATCGACATGCGACCACGGAACATGGCAGCCACCGTTAGGTAGCGACCGTGGCGTGGATCGCAGGCAGCCATCATGTTCTTGGCGTCGAACATCTGATGAGTAAGCTCTGGCACAGTCAGAGCACGGTACTGCTGGCTACCACGGGAGGTAAGTGGAGCGAAGCCGGGCATGAAGAAGTGAAGACGTGGGAATGGCACCATGTTCACAGCCAGCTTCCTCAGATCAGCGTTCAGCTGACCAGGGAATCGGAGGCAGGTTGTCACACCAGACATGGTGGCAGAAACGAGATGGTTGAGGTCACCGTAAGTAGGTGTGGTCAGTTTCAGGGTACGGAAGCAGATGTCGTACAGTGCTTCATTATCAATGCAATAGCTCTCGTCGGTGTTTTCAACGAGTTGATGGACAGATAGGGTGGCGTTGTAGGGTTCAACCACTGTGTCAGATACCTAAAAACAAAATAAGACAGTAATAAGCATTTTGCACAAATGTCTTGTCCATTGAAAAACAGGAGGGTAGATCAGATTTAGCTCAATAATATCTATAAAAAATTTCATTTAATGAAAATATGAAGTGCACAATTAATACTACATGTTTTTTGTAATCATGTCTGTAATAACGATCTATAAAAAGGCCCAAAAAAGTATTAGTGCATGAAATGCACAATCACCATTTTAGTTTGGTTGAAAGTGGAACTACTAAAGAAATTAGTTTGCTAAATATCACACCAGAAACATCACGCAGCTTCTAATTTCCCAAGAAGGTGCAATGTTGTATAAACTAAAATACACAATTCTAGCTTCCCTGGGGCCATCTACAAATTATTTATGTGAGGGGTAATGACAGGTGATGGTCGATTTGAATAAACAAGTGTTAGCCCAGGTGAATTTGCAAAACAGTCTAAATATGAAATCGTTCTGATACTGGATTACTGTACTATTATAACATCTTTCCAAATGGAAACATGACATTTTTCAAAATAAATTTCTTTCACAAATAGATTATTTCATTATTTTATTGATACATAGTACTGGGCATCAAGGATGTTACATCTACCTTAGGTGACGGCACGACTGAGAAGGTATTCATGATTCTGTCGGGGTACTCTTCTCGGATCTTGCTAATAAGAAGGGTTCCCATGCCAGAACCAGTTCCACCGCCAAGGGAATGCGTCAGTTGGAATCCCTGAAGACAGTCACAGCTCTCAGCCTCCTTGCGAACCACATCAAGAACGGAATCTACGAGTTCAGCACCTTCGGTGTAGTGACCCTTGGCCCAGTTGTTTCCAGCACCACTCTGTCCAAAGACAAAGTTGTCTGGCCTGAAGATTTGTCCAAAAGGACCTGATCGTACAGAGTCCATGGTACCCGGCTCAAGATCAACCAAAATGGCTCGTGGAACATATTTGCCACCTGGGAATAAGATAATTATATTATTAGATAGACAGTAGTTTCAACAAGACAACATACAATTCAAGAACCAACAGCATTTCTTTATAATGGATTTATGTTGACAGATTCACTCACTAGGGGCACCGCACATGTAACTGGAGTGTTTGCAAGAGCACAATCTCGACTCCCTTCCTGATCGCATCACAGGATCAGTTCAAGGTGCTTGAAAACACTCTATTGTCAGCTAACAAGTGCCATATTTCTGGTCTACTGCATGCATTCAACATCAATTGGAAAATTTAACAGTGAAGTTTAGTTGTCCTCAATGTATATAAACATTAAATACTTCACCTGACATTTTACCTTGACATTATTATAATACCATTCGAATCTCTGTCAATTGGAGGAATTCTGTTAGGTATACATAAACAGTTCAGCAAAATACATTGAGGAGACTTTCCCATTTTTTTAAGATTTTGTATTTCTGAGGAAATGTTTGCACATTGAGCGTGGGACCAAAACACAAGGAAGAAAACAACCACATCAATGACGCTACAAATTGTGGTAATGTACTACAGAATTTTTCTAACCTGTTGCTTCGTTGTAATAGACATTAATTCTCTCTAGCTGTAGATCAGAGTCACCATGGTATGTGCCGGTTGGATCGATACCATGTTCATCAGAGATGACCTCCCAGAACTGAAAGTGGCAGACACAAATTGAAAACATGTTCTACTATACAAAAGTAAGATTGCAAATATGACATTCACATATGGTAAATAATTTTCAAATTGCGGTAATTTTTTTGCAATGTAAGCTGAGTGGTTAATGGTTGCCTGTAAAATCAATAACCAAGACTCAACTTATACCGTGCCAGTAAGGAGACCATTACATACGACGAGAAACACAAGGTCGTGAGAATATCATACTTCTGACATTCAATAAAGAAAAGTTTGCATGCCAATTAAAAATCAAGTTGTTATTTTAATTCTACCACTAAAATTAACAAACAATTTTATTATTCATTAGCATGAACAGTTTCTTTAAGTTTATTGGATGTGTCAAAAGATTTTAAACAATGTAGTGGATGAATGGTTTAATATGTGCAGCCGGTTTAATAGGAGCACTCGTGTATTTGCTCATCGAAAGAAGTAACTTTTGCAAAAGTGTGAATATCCTATGACTATGTTATACTAAGGAACCGGACCATTTTTTTTTATTTGTTCACTTAATTTTGACCAAGCTCTGTACAAACAATTGTTATACAGTTATTTTTAATATTTCACCAATAAAAAATAAATGTCTACAAACGTGCTATAATATACTTATAGGGACCTAGGTTTCAAAACAAGAGTCAAGACCTGTTTCAGAATTATATATATTTTTACAAGTAAAAACCAATTTGTGGATTGACCTTTAAAATTCATGTTCCAATACATTACTGATATTTTAACGTATTTTATTTATTAGACGCCGATGCGAGCGCGTTCGTGGCAAAATGCACACACCATGGCCATGCCCATGACACACCAAACACGTGATAACAAATAAATAAGTCAATAAATGAATTAAATACCACAACATAGACCCTACTCAAATCTCAATAATGAATTATTTAGTACATAACTGATACAGTCTACATTTGTATAAATGCATCCATAAATCAATGAACCACTCCAATAACATGAGTGTCGTCGTCACTATGTGATGTCAGTGACAATGTGCGCAATTACGCCTTTCAGGAGCGCTGAGCGCTACGTGCAGGGGCCACGATTTCGAGTCACGAGAAAAACATTACGAAAGTAATTTTTTTAGCAATACGAAACCAAATAAATCGGTATTAACAAATCAACAGGTATATAACAGTATATATTGTTAATCATAAAATGCAACGTATTCTTTCAACAGAAAGGCGACAATGTCGTGTACCGATTGCCATTTAAATGGTCGTCCATTTTCTGTTACTAGTCTAGTGTTAGCACATCGTCCAGCACGTTACGCGATTAAATGTAAACACATTATTTACGATAAAAGCATGTTGTTAATACCAACCTTAGCTCCAATTTGGTTGCCGCACTGCCCTGCTTGTATGTGCACTATTTCACGCATGGTTTTTCTGTTTTATTTCTACAAACGTGCACTTTTCGGCTTAACAACAGCGATACAACGCCACACCTCACTTTGTGTTTTCTTAACTGTCAACGGTCTAACCGATTTACTGCTAATTTGCCCTGTGTGCGTTCTGATTGGTCGTTTCAAAACGACGAAACAATGACATCACATTATGGCTGTAGCAAAAAATAATCCCTTCAAATAAAACTCCAAACGCTAATAATTAAAAACTGAACACATAATAGAGGTCACCCACTCGTCAAAATAATATTTTAAAGCATCAAAGGGTATATTTATTACACTATTGCAAATATACCTTTGCACAATTCATGCGCGTGTGAATACATTGCGTTCATGGCGTTTGCCGCGTTTTCTGAGAATGGCGGGAATTTAAATGAGCTTCGGGGGGCTCTACGGGAGGGTCCCGCTTTACGGAAGGTGATTAAAGTACTAAGCTAAATTTGCATTCTGAGATTGTCCATATTTTAAATACAAATGTCCCGATTTCCCGTGACACAACATGCCCATTACACTATATAAACTTTTGTTCGCATAATATGCAAATTTGAGATAAAAGGGCGCCAAAGACACAATTATATCCGAATGTCATATATTTATTATTCCGCTGGCCGGACATGGAAACTGCCTTCAATGCTTCATCAGAGTTGATCGACATATAGCGCTAAATATATTACATGACGTGTTATGGCTGCTATTGCGCGAACAAAAACAGGAAAACATGGGCAAAGCTTGACGGTTTCAGCGTTGTTTACATGTTGGATTGTTGGCGATAAATGCTAATATGTCGCCAGTATAACATTGGGTGCCTAGCATTGCAGTTATGGGACTAGCGACATTGATTCAAGATACGCACACTGACGGCACACGCGGATTGTTTATTTCTCCCCTTCCCCAAAACTGGCAAAACTAAAGCACGCACACTTCAAAACTAAACTTCTAAACTAAAGTCTAAAGACAAGTGTAGCCCTGTACTGTAGCCGCTGTACAGGAACCCAGCCATGTAGTAAGCTGTACTATTATAGTTGTACCTTTTTAGTTGTAGTAAGTCCTAGGGCCGGCTTCACCAACTTACAACCAGTGCCTGGCACCTGAAACCTAGGGACAATTCATTGACCTTACTGCAGCTAAGCATGTTGATGAACATTTCAGATTGGATATCCATTTCGTTGCGCATCCTAAATTCGTGCACCGTGCAATTCAATATCCCCTGACCTTGCTTGGCTTGGACGTTGTCTCGTTTTTCTTGCTTCTTTTGATTGCTTCGGTGAATGTGTATGTTAAACTGACAGCTACAACTGCTAATAAACCTGGTTGGCGTGCCACCATTCAGTGTACGTCTTAGTTTTGAGAACAAATGACACAATACAGCGTTGCAAAGGAATTTCGCGTCGAAACGATCGCACACATACAATCGGCTGGGCCCTGGCCCTGAGAGGTTGCAACTTCATTGGGCGCTAATTATAAGTTGCTTATCCACCGTAGCTCCCTAGCGCCTTGACCCATCTGTTGACAACTGGAAAACTACTAATGGATTGTGAGGTTGACCAATCCTTTTGTTTTGATGCGCCTCTGAGCTTGGTTTCCAAGGATTTAGACGCAATAGAAGTTATCTTATTATTAATGTTGCAAATAAATATTAATTATTCCCCAAATGTGTGTGAAATCAAGTAATTTTATTCTGTTTGTTAACATTCCTATGGCAGCGTAGCCTATTAATGTGTACTTTTATTAAACTATGTATATGATGTATATCAACAGGCGACAATAAAAAACAAATAGAGTGCGCAGAAATCAGACCATCAAAAAAAAGCGAATGAGGACATCAGAAAGAACAAACAAAAGATCATACGAGAAACGATTATTTCATCAAAGAGCATGAAGAAAGCAAGAAGAACGCAGGCACTAGGCCGAGACAGACTGATTACACTTCTAGACAAGCAGGGTAGAGAAATACAAGACCAAGATATGATCAAGGAACGAATAGAGGAATTCTACATCGAGCTATATGACAGTGAACAGAGTACCATAATTCACATCGACCCGAAAGAGTTACCAGAGATAACACCATGGGAAGTGGAAGCTGCGCTAAGAGGTATGAAGAATGGGAAGACCTCAGGCAACGACTATGTAAACACTGAAACAATAAAAACAGGAGAAGATATCATCTCGAAGACACTGGCTAAGCCTAAGCTGTATACTAAATGCTTATCAGAAAGACGAATAGACTCTACCCACCGCTTGGAAGAACGCAAAGATGGTGATAATCTTCAAGAATTGAAATAAGAAAGTCTGTTATCAAACATCTACCAATTACTCACAAATATACTAACGAATAGACTAGAGAAGACACTGGACGAAAACCAAACACGAGAACAAGCAGGATTCAGAAGCAGGTACTCAACGACAGACCACATACACGTCGTAAACCAACTGCAAGAGAAGTGCCGAGAATATAATATCCCGCTCTGCGTCGCTTTCGTTGAGAATGCTTTCGACTCGATGCAAACTCAAGCAATACTGACCTCCCTTCGAGAACAGGGGATAGAAGATGTTACGTCCTCTAACTTGATATTGTATTCATAGATGGACACAGATTGAACTTCCAAATTTAATTCTCATCACTTTCCTTATACTCCGGTTCCACAACAACTAGGTCACTTCCGGTTCAACTGCCGTCAACAGGATGATAAACGCCTACACGACACCCCTCCTTTTCTTAGATTAACGTCTAACTACTAACAAAAACATCTAACTACTGCAACTCTAAATCTAAACGTTCTGTGAGTGTCCAGTGACCGCACGTGCGTATGTTCTTGTTGTAACATAACAGAGTTCATAATGAAATATAACATAGTTCGCATTGAAGGAATGTCTGCGGTGAGATGCAGGGCATCTATTCACATACGAAATCTTCAAACCGTTTCGGGATTCTCCTCTCGCGTTGACATCTCGTAGGCAGGACTTGCTTCATCGGCGTGCTCAGGTTGTCCGTAGATGGCACCACTGCAGCTGACGTCTGTGGAGTAGGCGCTTCCATCACGCTTGCTCGATCGTCGTGGACGTTCTCGGTCACGGGTTCCAGAAACTTCCGCACGTGGCTGGTGTTGCGGGAGTACCGGGCCCCGTCCTCAGCCTCGATCACAAGACTGTTGCCAGTTTTGCTGACTACGGTGAGTGGATTCGGGCTGAAAGGTGTGCTCAGTTTGTTGATTTTCCATTGCTGAACCAGCACCCTGTCACCCGTCTCTACCTCGGAGTAACGAGCACCTCGTCGCTCGTCGGCGTGTATTCTCGATCTGCCCTTCATCTCGCTGTCACGGTCTCGTAGGTCGTGGTCCACCACAGGATTCGATCCGAGATCAGGCAGCTTCCCTCGTAGTTTGCGGTTGTATAGTAGCTCAGCCGGGGTTCGACCAGTCGTCGTGTGTGGTAAGTTTCGATACTGCGCTAGGTACTTTCTCAGTTCCCTTTTCCAATCTTTTCCCTCCGCCTGCGCTATTCTGATGCGTTTAAGCAGTGATGCGTTCTGTCTCTCGACTTCGCCATTGGCCTGCGCCCACTTTGCCGTCACTCTCGGGTGTGTGATGTTGGTCTCGACGCAGTATTCTGCAAACTCGCTCGATCGGAATTGCGGTCCGTTGTCTGATTTGATTGTGACTGGCAGTCCGTGTCGACTAAACGCCTCGTCGAGACTGTCGATCACCTTGTCGGCTGTCGTAGATTTCAACACTGCGACCTCGTAGTATCTTGTGAAATAGTCCACGACGACCAGCAGCGAGTGACCGGATGGCAGTGGTCCCATCAAGTCAGTCGCGACATCTACCCACGGCCCGTCCGGCAATGGGGTCGGACTGAGCGGTTCCGGCGGGTCGGGCCTCGCCACCAGCTGGCACATGACCGTGTCTTTCTGCCTCACGGTCCATTGCAGGCCACCACACTTTGCTGCGTAGCATCGTCTTTGTGCCAACGATACCCAGGTGACCTTCATGTGCAAGTGCTAGAGCTGCTGGCCTCAGTTTAACTGGCAACACAATACGAGTACCGCGCAGAACCAACTGACCAACAACACAAAGTTCGCTCGCGATGGCCATGTAAGCACGACATTTCTCGAAGTTTCCTGTTTGAATTGCGCCTCTCACGTTTTGCAACTCCTCGTCTTTTCCCGAAGCTTCCTCTACTTCACGCGTCGACATCGCTTTTGGGGTAGCACTGACAGCAACAAACCGAACGTAGTCATCGGCTTCATTTTCTGTGTCCCTGCGTTCACCCTTGACTAGGCGTGACAGGGGATCTGCAATGTTCTGTGGTCCCGGGATGTGCACGACACGAAAGTCATACGGTTGTAGCCGCAGCATCCACCGTTCTACCCGAGCACACGGCCTGGAACGTGGGCTGTATATTGCCTCCAACGGCTTGTGATCAGTGACATGGTCGAACCGCATACCATACACGTAGGCATGTAACCGTTCACACGCCCAGACCAGTGCCAGTGATTCCTTTTCAGTTTGCGAATATCTCTGCTCACATGCGGTCAGTCCCCTGCTCGCATAACACACCGGTACCAGACTGTCGCCCTGTTTTTGAACTAGAACTGCACCCAGACTGACAGGACTTGCGTCAGCGAGGACCTGCGTAGGCGCGTTTTTGTTGAAGTATGCCAGTGTGATCGCCTCTGCGATGCTGTCCTTCAGTAGCTTGAAGGCTCGCTTTTGTTCGTCTCCAAACACAAACGGCTCATGCTTTTTTGTGAGCCTCCTGGATGGTTCGGATATCGACGAGAACTGCGGGATGAACCTGCTGCTGTAGCATACCAGTCCCAGGAAACTGCGTATCTCTGATGCATTTTCTGGTTCCCGCGCTTCCACCACCGCTTTGACTCGATCCTCCGTTGGCCCGATTCCGTTCTGTGACAGGAGTATTCCCATGAAGACGATGCGCTCGAGATTGGACTGACATTTTGCTCCATTGACTGATAGTCCACACCTTCTGAGCCTCTGCATGACAGCGTGTAGTCTTTCATTGTGCGTTTCTTCATCTGGCCCATGAATGACGATATCATCACTGATGTTCTCAACACCCTCAATCCCGGCAAGGGCGGCAGCTATCTCATGTTGATATTGCTCGCTAGCAGACGATACTCCGAACAATAGCCGTTTGTACCTGTAGAGCCCTGAGTGAGTAGCGAACGTAGTGATGTCTCTGCTTTCCTCCGTCAATTCCAGTTGGTGATATCCCCATTTCAAATCTATCTTGCTGAAGACTGTTGAACCATTCATATTTTGCAATAGCTCGTCGACCGTTGGAATGGGGTACCTTCCTCGAATGATCGCCTCGTTGGCGCGTCTCATGTCGATACACAAGCGAATGTCACTGCTATTTGATTTTGGCACAATTACCACAGGATTCACCCATGGTGTGGGGCCGTCGACTTCCTCGATGATATCATGATGCAATCAATTCGCTGATCTTGTCGTCGACTTTGCTGCGCAGGTTGAAAGGAATGCGCCTCAGAGGCTGCGCAACGGGTTTAACCTCTGGATCGATGTGAAGCGTGATTTTCCTACTGTTCAATTTCCCAATTCCATCGAACACTTCCGGGTAGTCCAGCTTCAAGATGCCTGCAACATCTGAGACAGCTGCGACATCAACGCCGATCTTCAGCACTCCCAGCTGAGTAGCGGTCTTCTTTCCGAGCAGCGGGACGCCTCGTCCTTTTACGACCAGAAACTCCGCCTCCTCGCTCTGTGTGCCGGCCCTGACAGTGCAAACGAAACTGCCTTTCACTTGTAGTGGCGTATTAGATGCGTAAGCGAACAGCTTTTTCCCACTCGCAGCTACTCGCGATTCACATTTCACCTTTTTTAGTTTCAACTTCTCCCACGTCGCCTCGTCTACGATATTGCTCGTCGCACCGGAGTCGACAAGCATCTTCAACGTCACGTTCCCGACATCCACCTGTAGCATGCTGGAGTTGTCCTCAGTTCCATCCAGGCAGAACGCATAGTCGGGGTCATTGCGGGTGGCGTCATCATTCACGAGGTTGACGCTCCTCTTCTGAGAACGACACACATTTAAAAAATGGTTCTTTCCCCCGCAGTTGCGACACGATTTCCCTTTGGCTGGGCATTGAGGATCATGCGCGAAATGTCCCTTTTTACCACATCTGTAGCATTCCCCCTTGCCGGTTGCCTTTCTCCTGATGTGCTGTCGCGCGCCACTCTGTTGATCTGTTCACTCTGACTTTCGTCGTTCTTCAGTGTCATGGCTGCCATTTGTGACTCAACGCTTTCACACTGTTGGGCTATTTGCAGTGTCCTCGCAAGCGTTAGTCCCTGCCCTTCTTCGAGTAGTTTGCGTTTCACGTATAGCGATTCACACTTGTTGAGAACCGCGTCCCGCATCTGATTTTCTACATCATTTCCGTACTCACAGTCCTTTGCTGCTGAGCGCAAACGCGTCGCAAATTGCTGCACCGTTTCACCCGGTCTCTGCGCAATCTGGTGGAAGGTTTGACGCGCAAACGCCGAATTTACTTGCGGGAAGAAGTATGAGTTTAGGGCTACAATGGCTGCCGCATAGTCACAACGTTCACCTGTGTTTTCCAACGTGGCGAATATGTCCTGCACATCGGCGCCCGCCTGGTGTAGTAACAGGGCACTTCTGCGCTGCTGCGTTTGCCGATCGCGCCGACGTTCATCCGCGCTTGCATCATCCAGTAGATCGTTGCAAATCAACCCTTTACTGTCCGCGAATAGTTCAAAGCTGATTAGCCAACGCTGCCAACGCGGGCCGATCGTTGCCGGTTCGCGAAATGGGTTGAATGTCGGAATAACGTTTTTGTCTTCCATCGTGATTTCGCACTATGATATGAAATATGTTCTTCAACTCGTCGCCAGTGTTACGTCCTCTAACTTGATATTGTATTCATAGATGGACACAGATTGAACTTCCAAATTTAATTATCATCACTTTCCTTATACTCCGGTTCCACAACAACTAGGTCACTTCCGGTTCAACTGCCGTCAACAGGATGATAAACGCCTACACGACAGATGTGTACATCGATCTCCTGAAAGACATCTACACCAACAGCTCAGTGACAGTCCACCTACACAAAAAGAGCAAGATCAACATCAAGAGAGGAGTACGGCAGGGTGACACCATATTGCCCAAGCTGTTCACGGCAACACTCGAAAGCATATTCCGAAGACTGACCTTGGAAACCAGAGGCTTGAGGATAGACGGAGAATAACTCAGCCATCTTCGCTTCGCCGACGACATACTCATTTCCGCTACTACACCGCAAGAACTATAAAACATACTGCAGGAGCTAACTGATGAAAGTGAAAAACAAGGTCTCAAGATGAACATCTCGAAGACAAAAATTATGCTAGAAAATGGCACTCCAATATATATCAACACGACGCAGATAGAGAACGTTGAAAGCTACGTCTATCTGGACAGCGATACAGTATCAGAGACAAAAAACAAGACAAGGAGATTCAAAGAAGGATCACTGCCGGCTGGACAACATTCGCCAAACACCACGACATCTTCAAGGGTAACTTTGGAACCTGCTTGAAGAGACAAGTCTTCAACTCATGCGTACTTCCAGCGATAACATACGGCGCGGAAACATGGGCACTCACCCTCCAGGCAAAGAACAATCTAGCAGTCGCACAAACAAAGATGGAAAGAAGTATGTTAAACATCACATATATCGGGAGAGAAAAAAACATCTGTGTAAGGCAGAAGACAAAGGTCATAGACGTGATAGAACAAATCAGAAGACAGAAGTGGACCTGGGCAGGGCACATCAACAGACTACGAGATAATCGATGGACATCGCGTATTACAACCTGGAGACCTTTCGAAGGGTAACGATCTAGAGGAAGACCGGTGAGAGACGGACTAGACGAGTATTGGAAGGGCACCATCTGGCAGAGGATAGCGCAAGACAGGCAGGTTTGGAAACGACATGCTGAGGCCTTCGCCCAACCACGGGACACTGCGGCTGCACAATGATGATGATGTATTGATTGTCTACTTGGTTTTAATTAAGTTTTGTATGTGTTGCTATCAAATTAATAATATGTTGACGATATTAATTATTATTGTAACGCAATTGGTTGGTATTGACAGCCTTATTATGTATAATTAATTCACAATTGTCCGTTATACCAAAACTAAGACCAAAACATGTATTTGCGTTAGATAATGTTAATTATTTCATAATTAAGACCATATTGTTAACAGTTTGTGCGTACTCAATCAATGACATAACTGTTAGTAACTTGGAAAATTGATTCTTCGCACGAAGGTTTCCTCAGATTTGTATACACACACACGAACGCACGCACGCACATAATAATAATAGATAACTGCTAATTATATAACGCCGTGTATAAAACATGTTCATACA
The DNA here is from genome assembly GCA_963995525.1 of Escarpia spicata. Lineage (NCBI taxonomy): Eukaryota > Metazoa > Annelida > Polychaeta > Sabellida > Siboglinidae > Escarpia > Escarpia spicata. The sequence continues at coordinate 50,995,888 of OZ023214.1, read as the reverse complement.
TTACACGCACTTAAAATACATAATTGGTCAAACATAATCTATATACATTTTATAAGAAATAACTTGTTACATTAAATAAATTATTGGATAAATAAGTATATATATACAGACTAAAGTATGTATTTAACTATAATAATATTAATATTTAGTTAATACAGCGCCATGTTTATTAATGCCCGTAGCTTTGCACATAAAACAAAACAGATAACAAATACAAACAGTCGCTTCTTTAAAATTAGTCAACTAATACAAATACACTGTACATAATTAAAATGCAAAAAAACATGACGTCAATGGCGGTATCTATTAAAAGTATCAGATATAATTATCAGAAATATATACAGATTGCTGGTCATATCGTATGTTGCAAGCATAACCAAACTGGACGACCACAATTCTGCCAGTTTCAAACGAATTTCGCACGAAGCAAGGCCGCAATTAATCGTATTAAATATATATTCGAGTATCTTTCTACGATTGCAGAATTCAGTTTTGCCACAGGGCTGTAATTTTCTAATAGTTTAGGTGGGGAGTGGAGATAGGATACGAGCTCCCCAATATTTAGGGAAGGTGGGTGGATCTTGGGATGCACTTTGAGACAGGGGTGGGTGCAAATGCTTTTTTTGAAAGCCTCAAGGTGTGTATTTTGGCAAGTCTCAAGGGGGTGTAAATCAGTTTCTGGAGTTCCTCAAGGTGGGTGTTTTGGCAAGCCTCGGGGGGTTGACAGATCGAGGTTTTTGAAGAGCTTCAATGTGGGTGGTTTTTGGCAAGCCTTAAGGGGGGTGGAAAAAAGGTTTCTGGAGAGCCTCATCGTGTTTTTGGCGAGTTTCAAGGGGGGTGTGCGATTTGAGTTTTTTTGGAGAGCCTCAGTCCCCCCCCCCCCCAATATTCACCATGTTCTGACACCAGTGACGCATGTATATGTATATTAAGCTTTTCCTCTTAAACATTTTCATTTCGGCTACATAAATTAAATGGGTTCATCTATAACTTCTCGGACAAAAAGGAATGCCTTTGTTTCCTCTCCATATTCCCCACTGACTACTACAGGTTTGTACTGTACTTTCAATGGACATAAATCAAATGTTTGCAATGTTACCCATGGTTTCTTTCCAAGACTGTTTTGAGCCAAGTAAACATTACCAGTAGTTACAGAATACAGATACTTCAGGAAACAGTCTTCTACATATGTGTAGCTAGCGGATGGGAATATTTGCTAGTCCATTTGAAGAGAACACCAATCTGAACTATGATAAAACAATTACAGGAATTATGAACATTTGCATGTAAGTTTACAGTATAAAAGATAACAATTGTAGTGAAACAAAATTTGTATAGATCAATATAAAAAAGAAAACATTCTCATAAATTCTTCAAATTTAATGTTTGTTGTGATTAATTAGAAAACCTATTGTACAGTAGAACCTTGTTTGTCACCTCAATAATACAGCCAACTCACAATTAAGGTCATTTTTATAACAGTAAAGTACAGGAAATTAGTCTTGCTGATACAGTGATACAGTCACCTTGCTATTCAGGTCTTTTTTGTCCAGGCCCGAGGGTGGACTTAATAGAGAGGTTCCATTGTACAAACATATATTGCAATTAGTCACTATGGGAGAACACCAAACATTATGACACAAAACTTGAAAGCCGTATTTACATGGCAAGCCGTATACAATGATCAAACATTGACCCTAGATGAGTTATAATTCACACATCTTTGTATAGTTCCCTATGGCTTATCTGGTTCCACTGTGATGTAGTCTGTGTTCTTTGGTTGCTTTCAATCCACTCCATGAGAGTTACAGCAACAGTCAGAAGGGTTTCCATAAATAACAGCAGGTGTTTCATTTTCTTCCAAAACGCACTAAAATTATATATATCATCCATGATAATAAAAATTCCAATCATTATGACACATTTAAATACTAAATTGGCATGTCACTATGAAGATACCAGTGCAAAGTAAAGTATGTAACCTTCAGAAATATTGAAAATTAGCTGCCTTTGTATCACCATCCCTTACTGAACCCACCCAGTTGTGGGAGATTTAAAGTAGCAACTGAGGAACAGCAAATTGTCCACATCCTATTCTTTCTACACAATGCATGGTAGCCCATATCTGATGGCATATCATTTCCAGACCAATCATTTTGCCACTGTTGTCATCCAGTGGATTTCTCCTCACATGACATTCTTGTGAAGTACTGACATGTGAATCACCGACATGTGAATCACGTGACATGTGAAGTGTGTCATGAAGTGCACAGCTAGATGTCTGAACTAGTCTCTGTATGCACAGCCAGCTGGGTCAGCCAATAACAACCACTGTCACACTTCGGTGTTGCAGCTTCACCATCTCTCGTCTTGGTTTGCCTAGGTTGAGATGTCCAGCTTGTTCTGTACATAATAAAATGAAAATAAATTAATATAAAGTTACATAAATCAGCGTAATTGGCCGAGACTCTGAGAATGGTCCCATGTGGAAGTTTGGAGGAATGTAGGAAAAAAGTCAAAGAAAGTCGCAGGAAAAAGTCAACTCAAAATATATATTTTGTATTTACAATTTAAGTTAAAACATTATACATTCGAGTGAATATTTAATAAAAAGTAACCTTTAAATCTCAAATATCAAAGACAATGTGCAAGATTATGACAAGTTTCTTCAGAAATATTTCCTTAATCATGCACCAAAGTTTGTTGTGTTCAATTATCAGTGAACGTACGTAAAACTGTTGCAGTTTTTTTCAAAATGTTCATTTTAATCATACAACTTGATTGTGTTCAATTATCAGTGATATTATGAAAGGCTTTGTATTTAGTATATATAGTATGAATAAAATATCCTGTGACTTTTCTCTAGTCAAAATTGTGACGTTATTTCCACCCTCCTGTTGCGACGGAGTAGGCATCTACAGAGACCCTGCCAGAAGTAAGCTGCTGCTGTAGGCACTGCTATTAAGATAGTTTCCGCTAATAATTATGTTTACGTTTAACATTTCAATTGTTAGAAAACATGTCAAGTATATACATAAATACAAAAACTAAACAAAATTATTTGCAAGAAAAAATACACAGTAATAACAACATGGTTACTCCTGGCATGGCCGCACTATTCGAGGTAACAAGGTCAAGCAGGTAGGTCAGGTTGTTCAATACTCCTGGTATTGGATACTTTCGGACCTTGACACCAGAAAGAATAGGATCTGCATCCTGACTGTGAGACATTTTTGACTCAGCTGGGTGCATGTGTACATGTCATGTGTATTTGTATGCATGTATACATTTGTGTTGGTCTTCATATACACATCATGTACATGTGGATACAAGCATGAATGTCCTGGGCAAAGTGAAATGCTGGCATGTTTCTTTACTCTGTATTTGCAGTATAAATACTGGTATGCAATATGTGGACACTTTTCTAGGATAATATCTAATTTAGTATATCTGCATTAACTAGCTTCATGTATAGATGCATACAATTATATATATATATATATAGATCTGTATGCGTACCAGAGCACACAAACTTTAACTTTGTTTTTTCTTACATTGGTTCAAATTTCTTTATTGTCCCATACATGAAAACAAACACAACATTACAAACCTCAGAACTTGTCAGGAAATGTTTTCATCTCTTCAAATAATCTTTTCTCCACCAGGGGGAGCAGCATGGGTTCAGAGGTCAAATTGCAGCTAACAAACACTTGTTTGTTGGTTTTTTTGGCTGAAACCGGATCACATCATGAATATAATAATCCCATGTTGCTTGTTAAAGGCATGCTGGTCACCAGGAATTTTCAACTTTCAATGTGCAGTCTATTTTTATTGACAAATAATCAAAAACTAATACAATACATGCATATATGAACCCACAGCCTAAAACAATAGACAATATGAATAAAAATGTCCTCGATTTAAAGTCTGCTTCATTTTTTGGCAATAAATTAAAAAAATTACTGAAAATATTTCAACAAATAAGGTATCATTTTAAATCTGTGAATTCAATGAGAGAAAACTTGAGATCGAAATTTTCCGACTTAATGCCCACTTTGCTGTGGCAGGTTACATACATGAGTTGCACCATGTTTTTTAAGCAAATACTTCAGACTACTCAGGAACTATTTTCTATCATAGCAGTCAGCTAATATATTAGTACATATGAAGATATATGACATATATTCACTGACAACTCTCAGCTATTTTACACAATATCCTGCTTATTAAAGTCAAATAAATCAATTTAACAAATCAAAATACACTGCCTTCATAAAAGAAACTGAAAATATAGAAATGATGTAAATCCATGAAAATGGAATTTTTTTTAACGAATGCGCAGTGAAAGATCTTGGCAAATTTTGCATGTACACACCTAACTTGTGTGCAAAGCTGGAAGAACTGGGGTCTGTGAGATCTCCCATCAGGCTGCTTCCCAGGGGCTGGCGCTCCTGTCACCAACAAACATTCTTATCAAACATGGAAAATATACAAAGCTCTTCCATGCTAAAAAGTCATCACTGAAGCTGTCTTGTACACTATTAATGGCCGACTGTTGTTATCTTCAATTATAAAAGAAAACATCCTTGTTAATATTACAATGATCAAAGGTTTGTTAGTGAATCTGTATTTGATTGAATAATTTCCATTTTGTACTTGTGTGGTTTAGATTTTTCGTTTCAAACATTCTGCACCAAAATGAGCAAAAAACTATTTTTCTTTTTAAAGGTTCTAACTACTTGATAGAACCAAAATTCTTCACACATGGGTATGTATGTGTCAAGCCACTTAAACTCATTGAGTTAAAAGACTTGAAGTTCATCTAGATGGAAATAAACCGAGTAAAGTTGGGAAAGATTTCCTGTATAAGAATATGCGAGTGTCTTCCATGTTCTTGCATTCCCTCTTGTTTCATAATATTCTATCTTCTTCAGCAAAGTTAATGTAATGAATTGCTCTGGCTTCCAATATTCAATACAGACCTGGGGCCGAGTACATTTTATGAGTACAAGTACTTTGATGATGGATGAGTACGAGTACATTGCTAAAAGCTGAGTACGAGTACAAGTACGAGTACATTCTCACGAGTACGAGTAAAAGTACGAGTACATTAAAAATATATAAATATTAAATAATAACGTATTTTAAAATTATTAATTAATCTAATTTATATAACTCAGCACAAGTGAATATGTAATGGCAGTTGATAAATTTGTTATGAGGAAAACTAAAAAACCTCTATTTCATCAACAATGAAATTCACTTCATTGGCATTCATTTCAGTGGCATCCTATGATCTTATCATCTATTTGCCATTGCACTGAATGAACATGAGTTGTTCACAGGTTGAGCCTTTCAGGCTGCACTGTTCAGGGCAGAATAATTTCTCGGTTATGCTAAATACCCTTTCAACTGAGGCTGATGAGGCTGGAATGCTGAGATGGTGAGGGACCAACTGAGCCAGAGTTGGAAAACTCAGAACTGCAGTGGGTCACTGTGACAATCTGTACATGGCTGACTGAGGTATTCGTTCACCTCACATTCATCTGCTGACGTTATAACTTTGCAATTTATATTTTCTGATCATAGACTACTAGTTGTTGAGAGGGTTAGCACATGTCCACATAACAGGCTCAGCATCCCCTTTGGACTTTTTAGCCAGGCTGCTGGCATGGGATTATACTAGTGTAGGAGACAGTCTGACTTGAGCCACCTTACTTCTACAGAGGAAGACTGGCAGGTCTTGTTCTTAGCAGTTAACACTGTCAGCCAGTGCCAAGTGGCATGGTCTCCATACTACATCAAAGGCATTTCCTGTCTAACTGGTGGGTTAACTGCTAATTGACTCTTTATGGCTTAATTAAACAAACAGGTTTATGGCCTGAACTGCTAGCCTACAATTATTGTTTGCTTAACAGGGTGTTTCTGACTGGAAAAAGATGCTGCCTGTTGGCATGTTTGGGTATCATAGTCATTGTTATCAGAGAATGAGGATGCACTGGGATGTGTAGGGATGGTAAGGTTGTATACTATCAGAAATAACAAAGTATTTTAAAAATAGTTGAACATTTAAATATTTCAGGAAAATCTCATTTTATAACCAAATATATTTATTTTCCCCAGTACATATTGAGAAAGTACTCAGATGTACTCGTAAAATCTGAGTACAATGAGTATGAGTACGAGTCCATGACCCATAAGTATCATGAGTACGAGTACTTCAAAAATGTACTCGAGTACACGAGTACATGAATACCGAGTACTTCGGCCCCAGGTCTGATTCAATACAAGTTTGTGGCAAATTGTGAAGAATCAAATCGCTCCTGTGCAATCGTCTTATTTGAATTTCTGTAGCGGACCTAAGGTGTTCAACAATGCTATAAACAGGATGATAGCACTTGGAAGCACTAAAAAATTTTTGCTCTTCTTTGAAAACAGAGGCATACTAGTAGTCCATCGCCACATTTGTAACATTATTTCTGGGATACTTCTCCCTGCCAATGGCATAGTGGTGTATTCATATATATGAAACGTACCCAGGGGTATCCATGGTAATGAATATGTGTGCCAAGAATTCTTGGTGGCATTTTGGGATCGTTTACGTCATAGGCGTTTGAACTATACACCAGGGATTCCCTTGGAGCGTGGAAACGTGTCAATGACGCATTGTAAGCTGGAATGCTGCATATTTTTTGCTGCATGTGCCCAAAAGACGCAAACAAAAACGTGTCTGAGAAATCTTAGAAATATAGTTTTGTGAAAAATGACACGTTGATGCAATAATTAAATCATTTCACATCATCCCAGGCATAGTTATGTTGTAAAAACTTTGCATCTTAGCCTTAGCGCATTTTGAGGCACAAATATTGCTCCAGTTTGCGCCCGAACATAGACAACGACCGCGCAGACAACAAACGGAACAATGGCCTGAATGGTGTTATTTAAATCACATTTTACACTGATGACTGGACACTGAGAACAGTCTAATCAATACCCTTGTGTCTTGCCTACCCCTTGCCTGTCGTTGATCACCCATTATCAACTTTCAACTGTTGCCGAACAAAGTGCAATCCGTTCATATCTATATAAAATAATACCCATACATACATGTACACTGTATGCACGTTTTTAATTCATGTATGCTTGCTAAGTATTACAGTAGGAGTACCCGGAGTACATTATAAACAAAAATAAACATTTTTAAAAGCATGTTTACAAATCATGCTCCGTCACACTCACAAATATTTTACAATTTATTACAAATGTCCCCGTCACCTTGGTCATAAACTTTGGAAAAAGACATGCTATGTTCTAGCCTTACGTATAATAGTCTTATTGTGTAGTATAATTTAATTGGGCTAATTTAATTGGGTAATTTCCCCACAACTTATAATAAAATTTCCTCTTAAAAGACTGCACCGATGCAGTCTCCACCACAGACTGAGTGAGGCTATTCCATACATCTGTTCAGTGAGTTTTTATGTTTAATCAACATGGTTCTTTGAATATTTTTAGTTGGTGCTCTCACGTATGTGAAACGTTGTTCCTCAATGTCACAAACTGCTGCATCGTATTTCTCAGTTAGAATCTCTCTATCTTTGGAGCAGTAGACTGTAATACTAGTAGCACGGCCAGTCCACGAAAAATGGGGCACACCTACACAGAATGTATATATTTTTAGTTTCAGATTTTTAAAAAAAACCTGAACATTTCTGAGCACTTTGATATTGGTGGTTATATATTTTGTACCCACAAATATGTCGCGTAGGCTGTCCTCAATAGAAATCAACACAAGTTAAAGAATAAAATGATTATCTGCCTAATATTTAAAAAATGTAATGCTTACATTATATTTTTAACAGGGTGAACAGTTGTTCTGACAGTTCTGACAGGACCAACTCGCTCGATAGGGATAGTCATGTGCGACAGGTGACGCCAGATCGTCATCCAGCTACTGAGTGCAAGAGAAAGATTTTGAATATTGCTACATGGAATATAAGAACTCTATATCAGAAAGGAAAACTAGAAAACATCAAACAAGAAGCGACAAGACTGAGGATAAATATAATGGGAATGTGTGACGTTAGATGGACAGGGGCAAGATTGATGACATCAGATAATAACACAATAGTTTACTCAGGAGGCAATAAACATGAAAGAGGAGTTGGAATTCTGTTGGATGAAGAAAGAGCAAAATGCTTACTAGGATACTGGACCATATCGGATTGAATCCTCTTGGTGAAAATCAGTGGCAAACCATTAACATTAACGTCCTACAAGCGCATGCACCAACAGCAGACAAATCTGATGAAGAGCACGAGACATTTTATAATGATCTTGAATTGGCAAAATCACATTGCAAATCACAGGAGTTTGTAATAGTTATGGGAGACTTTAATGGTAAAGTTGGTGCGGAAAGATGTGAAAACATAGTTGGACCATATGGCCTGGGAAGCAGAAATGAGAGAGGAGATAAACTAATAGAGTGGCCAAAATCTCTTGACATGATTGTAGGAAACACCTGATTCCAACAACACCCAAGAAGACTTTGGACTTGGCAAATTCCAGGAGACCGTACACGGAACCAAATTGATTATATCCTGGTCAGTAAAAGATTTAGAAATGCCCTACTGGTGGCAAAGACCTTTCCCGGGGCAGACTGCGATTCCAACCATGTGCGTTCCGACTGAAACTGAAGAAAAGGAAAAGAGCAAAAAGGAACACAAAACTACACATGAATATACTAAAATCAGATTCAGCGATCAAAGAGAAATTCAATGTAGCAGTACAAAACACTTTCAATGTTCTGAATGACATTCAAGATGTGGACGACCAATGGGAACAAATGAAGGAATCAATCACACAGGCTGCAGAAGAAACTATTCCTAGGCAATGCAAAAAAGCAAAGAAAAAATGGATGACTGACGATATTCTAAAGTTGATGGACGAAAGGAGGAAAATTAAGCAAAATCATGATGCATATGTAGCAATGAACAAGGATATAACGGCCAAACGTAATCTGGCGAAAGAGGAATGGTTTAATGAACAATGCAAAGAAACTGAACAGAAGCACAACACAAAATCCATGCATGCTAGAATAAGAGAAATCCCAGGGAAAAGAACATGCTCAGCTACAGGGTGCCTGAAATCTAAAGAAGGAAACATAATAATGGACAAAGACAAAATACTCCAGAGATGGTCAGAATATATTGGTGAACTGTACGATGATGAAAGGGGTGAAAGACCATCAATTAAGAAGAACTTTGATGGTCCTCCTATATTGAAGGACGAGGTTCGAAAAGTCATCAGATCAATGAAAAAGGGAAAAGCTGCTGGAGCAGATAATATTACTATTGAAATGATTGAGTGTTTAGAGGAATTTGGTATTGATATAGTAAGACTTCTTGAACAAAATATATGACAGCGGAAGAATCCCATTTGATTTATCCAGATCCATTTTTGTAGTAATACCAAAGAAACCAGGCGCAATTGAATGTGAACTACACCGTACAATTAGTCTAATGAGTCACTTCACCAAGATGTTGCTTAAAATTATTATGACCAGGATGAGAAACAAAATAAAACCGGAAATTGCTGAAGAACAATGTGGATGTGTAGAAGATAAAGGTACAAGTAATGCAATATACATCCTACGAACACTGATTGAGAGAGCACTGGAAGTGCAGAAAGATCTGTATGTATGTTTTATTGATTACACAAAGGCATTTGACAGAGTTCGTCATGAAGAAATCATATCAATGCTGGAGAGTTTTAACACTGATGGGAAAGATCTGAGCTGAGAGAAATCTGTACTGGGAACAAACAGCAGCAATACGAATAGAAAATGACATCAGTAAATTTCAAGAAATAAAACGTGGTGTAAGACAAGGGTGTGTCCTATCAACCGATCTCTTTTCACTATACAGTGAGATCATCTTACGTACATTAGAAGATACGCCAGGTGTTCAAGTAGGGGGATACAACATGAATCATTTACGATATGCAGATGACACGGTACTGATTGCTGAGAACGACATAGATCTACAACAGATGCTAGATACACTAATAAGGGAAAGTGAGAAAAAAGGGCTGTCCCGGAACAAAAAGAAAACAGAAACCATGGTCATCTCAAATACAATTTACACTCCAACATTCAATATGGTTGCATATGGCATTGTTTGAAACAAGTCCGAACGTTTAACTATCTGGGATTACTAATAACATCCGATGCAACGATGAAATCAAGAGACGATTTGCACAAGACAAACAGCTCTTCACAACATTTTAACAAACACAAATATATCAATTGAAGTGAGAAAACGTGTACTGCAATGCTACATAGAGCACATATTGCTATATGGGTGTGAATTCTGGACAATAACCAAACGTTCACAAAAAACGTGGAAGCCACTCAAATGCGGCGAGTGCCATGGACTGCAAGCAATGCGATGAAGTCATCCTTACGACAGCCAAATCAAAAAGAAAGAGCATCAACAAAGTTAGAACAAAACAAGCACGATTTATAGGCCATGTCATGAGAAAGAAAAAGTTACAACATATAGTAACAACAGGAAATATACAGGGAAAAAGACCCAGAGGACGCCAGAGAATAAAAATAATAGATAGTCTCTCAACATGGTGTGGAAGGACCACAACAGAACTGCTACAAATTACAAATGACCGAGCGGTTTGGAGGGCCATGATCGCCAACGCCTGTGAGAAAACATGGCACATAGAAGAAGATTTACTTTTGACCTTCGCCGACAGCCATTTTAAAACATGGCGCCCGTCAAAGCTCATTATTCTTAAGAACGACGTTACCCAGAACCACATGATATTGATGTCACACATTTTTTCAGATGCGACTATTTCAAATACAGGGTATACTACTTTTGACCTTCGTCGAGTTCTCGAAGGTCAAAAGTAGATCTATGCGAGATCATATTCACGTAGTAAAACAAACATTTGAATGCGTAGATTCATTCATGAGTTTTATATACTAATTATTGTTACTAGTATTACTATATGACAAGTAACAGTACACAACTAGCGCACATCGGCATATATAAGTTACATATGTGCACAAATGCCTAAGTGCAACATAGATTTGTCAACACATACAAATACACAATAGAGATGTGTTGCATCTTTTTAAATAGATGTACGTACAGTTCAAGTTGACAAGGAAACAAAGGATAGTCAAATATCACAAACAAAAATATGAACTAATAATGTCGACACTAATCAGCAGCATAGACATTATCTTGGTTGTCATAAAATCCAAGCAACAAGACAATATTTACATATAACTGTAAAACTAATCAACAACATCCTCATCATCCTCTGTATCTGATGTGTCAGAGTCGAGCTGCAGAAATGTCACAGAGGATTGAAGCAATCCTCACCATTTTGACATGCGCACAGGTTATATAAGCAATCATACTATCATGCAAATTAATTAATAAAAAATTATAATCAACTGCTTTGGGGCACATCAAATTTCGAAAAGGCACAAACAATGTAGTTCTATACCTGATGTGCCTGAAGGGCACTTGCATGTCTTTTTTTTCAGATAGATCCCTGCTACACTATATTACAGAGGAAATTAATCGAACCTCATGTCACCACAAACACATTGAAAGCATTATTGCATACTACCAATGACTGGCTCAGTGTTCATTGCCTCATCAATTGTCAAACCAAAGAATAACAATCTTTTATTTAACTGCCCCAAGTTATTAGCACATCCGCCTTGTAGCCATGTAGGTATTCCCATGTGGTGAGGCATAGGGTTAGGATCAGTACAATGACAACTAATTTGGGAGACTTAATAGTGGCCTTACTAATGTGGCAATGAAATGATATATGTTTGTTAATACTAGCCTTTACTTAATTTGATAGTAGTTCCAATGTATTATGTTTTGTTCTTCATCATAATATTTTCCACAGAGCTCTACGCTGCCTATAGGCAATCTAAGACTAAGACCTGCTACTGCTGGCATAAGACCACATTTTGTGTCCATCCATCATTACCAACTTAACAAGATCCTATGAAAATAGCATCTTGGTGTGATGTGTGATTTTTTAGCACTTTTACATGGGACATGTAATCACAAGTTAGTACAGTGAATAGTGAATGTACAACTGCATTAGATCTTTCACAAGGTAGCAATAAATGTACACTAGCTGCTCGCATATTCGCACAATGGCTAGTTTGCAGAATGCACCAATATTTCAAAACTCGTAACCAGATTGGGACGAAACTTAGGGGTATCAGCTGGTTTGGGTGGATTTTTATGAATTGTCTACACAAGGACATGGTCAGTTAATTAATGTTTCATGCGCTGAGAAAGTTTATAAAGAAAATGTATAGATTAATTTTCCGTCCAGCACAGCCACAGGATACGTTATAATGATTAATGACCGCCTGTGACTATGTAAAATCTATTATTGCTTATATTTGTTCCCAACAAATAATGAATCTAGACTAGTCTATGCCTTTTGTGTCAATGCACTAACATTTAACAACTTTAAAACAAAATAAAAAAATTACATAAATAACCACTGATTGGGGGCTATATATGAGCCAGTGGCAGTAAGCTCCATGCCCCAAAGCCACTGAATTCATTTGAAGGTATGATTCAAGGTATGAAGGTTTAGGATATTGCACGAAAACACCATATTATCGCCCTGTTCCACGAGTATAAGATCACTGTTCAATTATAGGTTTAATAAATTCCATAGCATCCCATATAGCAACATGTTAATATTAATTATTCTAAACACATGTTGTTTGTTCTGGAGCAGAATAAAAACTTACGAATCTGTTTTGTACAGCCACTGCGAAGTTCTGAAAATTTGGAGGCGAAATTCCTATCCAAACAAAAAAGCTTTCCTCCATCCGTAAAACTTGAAAATGGACCTGTGTCTCCGCTAATTTATCAGTAAAGCTGTGCAATTTTAAGCGACATTCTAGCGGCTGTAACGTCTTTTCTAGTCTGGCGGCATCTCCGCTGTCTCCTGTCATGTTGTTAGCAATGGAAGTGCTACCATCTGGCGAATAACAGGTAACTACATTTACAGGTTATATAAATTTGCCTTTGTTGCTCCCATATCCCACGCTGTTCCAGTGTTAATCAAACTAGGCCTTGAACTGTGAGACGGTCTTATCTTCTACCAAGTTTTGTGAGAACCCATTTCATTCGTCCACATCTCTGACAGAGAAAATCTGTCTGATCAGCAATCTTGTTCTTAGCTTGATAAAAGGTTTTTCGTATGTCCTCTTGTAGTTGTATTTTCACTCTCCTGGAGGCTGGAAAGGGTGGCCAGCTTCAGTGTTGTCATATCCCTTCAGTATTTTTAATGTTTAAATTAGGTCGCCTCTCGATCTGACGACTGCAGTACAATGAGTGTTGTCTCCATGCTTCCCAGAGAAGTCAAGATAGTGTTCGACTGAACAATTTGCTAGGGAGCAAAGTGTAATGTGCTTTGAGCAGTCCAACTGACTGGATACTGCGCTATACAAGAACTTACCTTTAGCTGTTGTAGTCGTTGTTCATATATTAACTTCACTACAACCTGATAACCAGCATACTTGCTTCGCACTGCACTTGTTTTAAGAATGTCTATGTCCTTTGCCAGATGTGGGCTCCATGTCTGAACGCAGAACTCATGGTATGGTCATACACATGCTCTATGGTGTCGCACTGCTGGCTAAAAGGAGAGTTGCCTGTTCGTCTTTTTTTATTAATGAAATATAAGTCAATTTTTTCAAAATCTAAACAAAACATTCAGATTATAAACAACTCTATTAGCAATTGACATTCTACCTGGTCACGATTCTTCCACATTCAACTGCAAGACAACCATTAGGCGGGCAGCCTTTTTATATTTACCAACTGGCTGATAACAGAATAGACAACATCCCTTTAAATGTTTCGAGTTCCTGATGTAGTTGATGTGGAAGTTCATTCTCTACCAGGTTGACTGCGGGAATTGGGGAGAGAAAGGGACAGACTGTTCTTAATGTCAGTGCCATACATATGGCATGTTGTGGACGATAAACTAAATTTATTTGAGTAAAATCAAGACGTTGGAATCTTGGAAAATACAGGGTAGATGTTGTAGATGTTACTCATATCAGTGATCCAGTACTAAATTGTCAGCCTTTTTTGCTAAATTAGCATGTTGGTGGTTATTCTGTGTTATGAGGGCTGAATTGTGTTTGTGATGGCTACAGGATGAGGAGGCACATACGGAGCTTTGCAACATAAGTCACAAACAAAATACAAGGCATGTTTAATTTACATAAGTATGTAATGTTTTAATATACAGTAACTTTGGGGCGTGTGGAGTGTCACCATTGCAAAGACAGTTAGTTGAGTGAACAGCAACTGTCATCGACTCTTTCCACGTCACTGGTCGTCCTCCTGTCTGCCATGCTGTCCTACTTCAGTTCCTCTCTGCCAACATGTCTCATGGTGAATCAAGCTCTGCAATCAGATGAAACCTCATGAAGGATTGCAGTAAACTCAATTCTGATTCGTCTCCCATGTCACAGACAATGAGCCAGACATGATATTTAATAAAATGAACAATTCTAAAACTTGGCCCACGTTCTGTTTTCTACAACTGTCATAACTGCTGCATCATAAGCGTTTCCACACACCAGGGAAATGTATTATTTGGGAGGAATATGGCTATATTTAGTAGCCATATTCTTATACTCGCTTTGAATATGAATGGTACAGCCTGGTTAATCAAGAAAAATGTAATTACCAGGTAATATGCATTTATATATACAGCTTACGCCTATCAGCATGGAATTCCAATAATAATTTAACACCTATCCATTTCTAACCGATCTCCAATTCTGATTCTTGAATCCTCCTTGAAGACAGAATGTCAAGAAAATTGATTGTGATTATGGCCCACCATCACAGAAGGGTTACAAAGGGAAGATGAACGTCACACCAGGTACTTACAGCTTTTTATGGTGTTTTGGATTGTCATTGGTCTATCACTTTTCTGCTGCAAATAAAGAGAACCACAGTCAAAATCAAAACTGGTAAAAACTACATTGCCAGATTTGCATAAATAGTTATGTTATAAAGTTCAACAGGAATGCAGTATCATGAAATGTAATGTAGCGGAAATCATATATAACTCGGGCGATATTATTTAGGTGAAGCAACATACCAAATTGCATATAGGTAAATCTGGCAAAGCAGCAAAACATCTGTACTGTAATATTAATAGTAAGGTAACTAAGGTACATGCTAATTTCATATTGTTACAACTTACATACTTGTACAAACTAAGGTTAGCACAAATAGCAGATCCACCTTGATGAAAGATAGTATGTAGAGTGAAAGGTCACCCGTGGGACTGGACCAATGTGACATAAATAGGAAGACCGTTTTAGAGTGACCATGTTTATGTGGTGGCTGTATTACCAAGGTAACCATTATGCAAGGTTCTACTGTAATTTAGCTGCCTCTAAAACTTATAGTTATAAAATACTTGATTTAACTGGTAGATTTTTAAGTTGCCAATACCAATTACTTTGTGTTTACTGTGAATACGACTTGGTAAACTCAAAAATTCAGAAACAGCCTGACTTATGCTCTTATAAATTTATGCAATTGGGTCATGAAGTCGTATTTACTCTAAAAATATGAGCCCACTGGAATATGTGATCACAATAACTTTACGTGAACAATAATATTTCATATAATTTTGTGTTACCCAGTACTGTGGCAGCTAATTTATATAAAAATGATTACGATTTTCTGTGCGAGAAACTCGCTGGAATGGATGGAAATGCTATGAACTATTTTATTAGATTTCTTTACAATTGAATAATTTTGCACTGCAGCTGTTTGGCCTATGACACTGGAGCATACCATATTCTGCGAGTAATGGTGAACCATGTATACCTGTAACCGGCTTTCCACCTTTCCACATTGTTGCCAATACTGCAGATTCATTACGCTTTGCAGCTGCCTCTCGTAGATCTGCCTTCAGACATTGTCGCACTATTTTAGCACATATCTGAGAATACCGCACGTAGCTGGAACACGATCAAATTATCATCAAATTAACAGTAAATAATTACAAATAATGCATCAGGAAAACTAGTACATGTAAGAATAGTAGAGCAGTATTAACTATTTGGCACTCCTGTCTCTCTGTAGGCACTGCTATTAAGATAGTTTCCGCTAATACTTATGTTTACGTTTAACATTTCAATTGTTAGAAAACATGTCAAGTATATACATAAATACAAAAAACTAAACAAAATTATTTGCAAGAAAAATACACAGAAACAAAAACTTGGTTACTCCTGGCATGGCCGCACTATTCGAGGTAGCAAGGTCAAGCAGGTAGGTCAGGTTGTTCAATAGGTAAATACCTACTCCTGGTATTGGATACTTTCGAATCTTGACACCAGAAATAATAGGATCTGTATCCTGACTGTGAGACATTTTTTTATACAGCTGTGTGCATGTGTACATGCCGTGTGTATTTGTATGCATGTATACATTTGTGTTGGTCTCCGACGTTATTTGGATGAAGCAGTGGGCTTGACAACTATCCTATGTACCTAACAACAGTTTACTAGTAATATAGAGGTTAAAAAGACAATTATTAGCAATATCATACTTTAAAAGGGATTTTATTGCTGCCTAAACTTCTCGTGTAACTTTTTGAAAAGGACAGAAACAGCCACCAATACACTGCATGGAAAAACAAATGTGAACCAGATACCAGGAATAGCTGTGCACATCGTTAATCTGAGAAAGTTTATCCAGCACACAACTGAAAATTCTGTTGAAGTATACTCATGACAGGAAATTTTTTTATACCTACAATTTTGTCAGTGAAATTTTGTGTTCTAATTCTCTCGGCCTATTTTAATACACTGCCTAATCTCATACCGATTCACATGACACATTCTGGCCATATAGTGATCTGCACAGTGCAGATAGGACTAAGTGTTGGGAAGTAGGTGTCTTAACAGTTTATTTGCACAATTTTGATGAAATAGGTAGAAGAGATTTAGCACATAGTCATCTTACAGACGACTTGTTCTGTTTTTTGTTTAAACGGCATAAAACATTAGGACGCAAGATTTGTACTCCCACCAGTATACATACTCACTGTAATATTCAGTCGCTAAATAAGGTGTTTGACTTTCAAATATCGGACAGTGGTTGAAAATGGTCTATCCAAATTTCTCCAGGGGTGCGTCATTAGCATGCAATGGTGCGTAAAACTAAAAATGGCTTCCAGGGACAGGTCAAAATGACAAAAACATGCAATGCAATCAATATAAAATAAACATAATCACTGATCTGTGATCGATCACGACGTGACAGGCATATCATTTTTTAACACACTTACACAGCTACAGGGGTGCGTAGAACATAAATAACCTATCTATTATATATAATATAGTTTAATTTATACTTATGAAGTGTACTGTTATGAACTTATGAGCAATGGCAATGGCCAATGCCTTTTGACGGGTTTTTTTGTTTGCAATGACGAACACTGCCCGTGCTCGATGGGTGCGTCATGCATTTAACGATTCTATTAAACTTGACTGAGGTTAATTTTAGTCAATACTCTACCTTAAATGTAAACTAGGGACAAAACAAATTTGAGTTGCAAGTTGTGTGTGTTGTCTATTGACTGTTGTCATTGGATGATTGGCACATTGTGATCGTCATTGGCATTTACCGCATTGCAAGAGAGGGTGCCGGTGAGCAAACGAAATGTGCAAATGAGGTCTACAATATTTTAACAACCCAGTTTCACTATGCATTTCACAAATATTAACTGTTAAAAACATAATGGTACGTACTTTAATCCTGCTTCACGCCAAAACGTCATTTTTACAATTTACTTGCGCGTGACCTCCGACAAATCTACCACAAATTTCCAGTGACGTCCCAGAGTGCAATGCTATATCCGGTGACCCTTCAAGCACCTTTTAGTTGATACTACCTATATTAATTCCTAAATTAATATAGAAACATTGTTAAGGCAAACCGTATTATTAATGAGTGTTGTGGGAAAATAAATCATTAGGACATACAACGAGTATTTTATCAATGGCCTTCACCTTTGACCTGAGCTATGACCTGCTGGCACGAGATAAAATGAAAACATACGATTCTGACGGTGCTGTCAAGTCAAACTTTTAGTTTTTTACCAGATTAAAATACAAATTTCACGAACCAACAAGACGAATCGTCACGTGGCAAGTAATGTTTCTGTCAACACAGTACAAATATGTTCTAATACGTTTGTGTAGATGAACGACAAGATCATTTTGAAAAACAATTGTTTGCGATGAAAAATAAACATGAACTTGGTCTTGAAGTTGAAGGTTTAATAACATATCAACAGGGTGAATTTCCAACAGGGTCAGTGAACTTGAAGAGACAATCGCCAAAGTATCAGATCTTCAATCACTGACACAGGCGACACAAGAATCACAAGGGGCCCCAATCACTAGATGCAAACCATGAACCACCAGTCACGGATGTTTCGGCCCCCGACGGGTTCGGCCCATCTGACCACCGCCCGTCGACTTTTCGGAGAAGTTGGCCGAAACATCCGTCAATGTCGGCGTCTGCGTGGGCCGAAACATCCGACCCTGCATAGCGGATTTTTGTTACGTGGGCCGAACCATCCGTCGGCATGGGCCGAAACATCCGGGCCGAACCATCCGTCTGCGTGGGACGAACTCGTCAGGGGCCGAACCGTCCGGGACCCAAATAAAGAAGATGATTGTGTTCGCCACTGTGTCTGTGAGTGTGTCTGTGGCCACCCGAGTAAACGATAGGATGAACAGAATGAAGAACATTGTTGTCTATAACGTGCCAGAGGGGACCAGCTCTCTGAAAGCAGACAATGCAATCCATTGCATGAAGCTATTGAAGAAACTATAAGGACACATTACAGACGGAAAATATGACCTACGAGTAAGGATATTAGCATAATTAGGGAGTAAGCCTGGAAAGGAGACAGGAAACAAAAAGCCGTCCCCTACTTGTAACCTTTCCAGATGAGGACAACAAAGCTTCAGTAATGAAAAACCTATATAAACTGAAACACAGAGGTGAACCATGCAGTGGAATGATTATAAAGCATGACACGAGCAGGGATGACAGAGAGAAGGGGTGACTATTGCAGAAGGAGGCAAGAGAAAAAACACAGCAGGAACAGACACAAAATGTTGTCTACCTGGTAAGAGGTCAACCAGGAAAAAGGCAAATAATCAAGGTAATAAAAGAGGTGAAATAACCAACCAAACTCGAGCACTGTAAGTGCCAGTAGAGGAGAAATAATTGTATGGTATACAAATGGAGATGTATTAACAAAAAAAACCTAAATGAACTAAAATGTAGAATAAAAAAACACTCAACTTCACCACATGTTATAGCAATATCAGAAGTAAAGCCTAAACATTTTAAAAGACAACTTACTGTGCAGGAATACAACCTTTAAGGGTATTCTATGGAAACTGTGAACATATCTGAAGGCAAAGGCAGAGGGATGTTCTTGTTTATTCATAATTCATTGCCATTTCAGGTACACCAGTTTGATATTGAGTTTAATGAAGCACTGTTTTTCACGTTGAAATGAAAGGGAAGGATACCCTTCTCGTAGGCTCTTTATAGAAGCCCTAACAGCACCACTGAGAACAATGACAACCTTAACAAATTACTAGATAAAAAATGTTTTTCACATGTTCTTCTACTTGGAGATTTCAACTATCCAAAGATTGATTGGGAAATAATCTCAACTACTGCCACAAGTACTGAGGAGAAAGAATTTAAATTTATTTAAAAAAATCAAGACTGTTACTTGGTGCAACAAATTACAGAGCCCACTAGAGGTACAACCGAGCCATCGCTCCTTAACCTTTCCTCACTAGTGAAGATACTGAGATCTCAACAATTGAGACAGCCTCATCATTAGGAAGAAGCGACCATTCTGTTATCAAAGTGGTTCTCAACTGCACACCAGTTTATGAACCGATCAGCAAAACTGTTTATAAATATGATCAAAGGGATTACTCCAAAATAGAAGAGATGTTAAACATTGATTGGGAGGCAGAATGTTCTAATCACCAGGGAGATGTGCAAGCCCAATGGGATATCTTTACTTTGAAAATTAGAGATGCAGAAGAACAATGTATACCAAAGAAAGTGATATTGGAAAGAGCCAGAAAATTCCCAGTACCACTAGGTGTGAAAACCCGAGCTAAAATCAAAAGGAAAAACAATTGTGCAAGAAATATCTTCTAACCAAAGATGTCCAAACTTATCAGGAATTTAGCTGATTGCACAATCAGGACAGGTGACAAGAAAGCCACAGAAACTATATGAAAAGGATATCATTAATCAAATAAAACAGAATCCCAAGAAATTCTGGCAGTATATCCAGGCAAAAATTAAGACAAGAACGAGAATACAACTTGATAAAAAAACAAAGACAAAAATGACCTGACAAACTTGGACTTGGAAAAAGCACAGGTGTTGGCCGATTACATCAATCATATTCAATACATCAATCACAACAGGAAACTACCCACAGATTGGAAACAAGCTAACATATCTGTGATTCATAAGAAAGGAAGTAAAACACATGAAAGAAAATGACCTGCTGAGCAATAAACAATTTGGATTTATCAAGGGCCGTTCTACAGTATATGTACTTCAACTATTGAAAGTACTCGATTCGTGGACTGAAACACTGGATAACGGAGGATACATAGACACAGTATATTGTGATTTTATGAAAGCTTTCAACAAGGTTCCACATATTCGACTCAATGAGAAACTCCAGAGCTATGGCATAAAAGGGAACATTCTTAACTGGGTCACAACTCTGCTGCCCCACAGAAAACAACAAGTAAGGGTAAATAAAACATTTTCAAATTGGTAGGAGATAATCAGTGGAATACCACACGAATCAGTGATTGGCCCTCTTCTTTTTGTTTATTCATAAATGTTTTACCTGATGGCATAAAGAGCTCTCATATTTTCTTGTTTGCGGGTGATATGAAGCTTTTCAATCCTATTTATACCAAAGAGGACTGCACAAAACTGCAACAAGATCTTATCATTGCCGAACGCTAGACAGATACATCACTTTTGAAATTTTGTCCAGATAAATGTAGCCATATGAGAATTGGCATATATATTATATAATTCACATATTACTTATACCTAAGTTACCTATAGTTGCAGATTTATTTACAGTTACACTGATTTTATTCTTTAATTTAACTTTTTCAGAAGTTTCACTGCATCAACAAAATAACCAGAAACACAATGCACTGTGTCTTATGGAATGGAGTTTGTCAAGGCAAGGATTCAACATATGGCCATTAGCTAGACAAATCTCATTAGAATGAGTGCTATAAAGCAAGGTGTGTCTAGGAGTCAAGATGTGTCAATGCCAGGCACAGATCACGGTCACATACACACCGTAGAGACAGCAGCTGCCACCATCCGGTTCACAGGCGGCAGAGAGTCAGACTCAAGTGAATCCGACTGTGACGATGACAACAGAGAGTGCAAAACAAAAACACCAACTCAACCGGTTCACAGACTTGTTAATAACAATGACTGTGTAGAGGACGAAGGCATTGGCGTGACTGTAAACATGGTCAGTGATAATACATCTACCAACAAGAGACAGCAGATAGAACAAGAAAGTTCAAGTGCTTGGATGAAGCACAACAAAGACAGAGGAACAAACCACAGTGATAGTCTGACAGTGAAAGATACAGCAAGCACTGATCAGGGTAACGTGGTACCAGGGAATACATCTCCTGGAAATTGGATGAATCGACTCTCGCTCCGGTTCAACCCTTTCAATACGCTATGTCAGGAAGATGATGCCATTGAAGGTGATTTGTCCCGGCGTCGCGTCATCTCCCAGTCAGAAGGTACAAGTCCGGGGGGTCAGTCTCGGCCACAGCTGGTCAGAACTGACCACAAGACTGGGATATGTCGGCCAGTACCTACAGGAGAGACGGTTGATCAGCCGATTATGGTCACGACGGGAGGTAATGATTTCTCTCATTGTATACTTCCATAATGACAGTCGTAGACAACAACTTTACAGTGTGTGTGTGTGTGTGTGTGTGTGTGTGTGTGTGTGTGTGTGTGTGTGTGTGTGTGTGTGTGTGTGTGTGTGTGTGTGGCTGAAATATCTGAACACTGTTTTAAAAAAAATTACTTATTTTTTTATAATGTTGCACTGTTCAGAAATTGTACAATCTTTGAAGTTTTCATGCTAATGCATGACAATTGTACACTTTCAAAAGTTAGTGTTTGGAACATTTCTTTACAAATTGGAAGGCACATTGCACAGCCTTATGCAATCCGATGATGTTCCATCACTGTTGCACATGTATATATATATATATACTAAAATATAATGGTTATCTTCTTCTCCATTGATCACTCTAGACTGGAACGCCTGTCACCTTCACCAATGATGCCATCCTCCTCAGTGCCTCGAGATCACCATGTATCTTCTCATTCAGGGGTTTGTCCTCTGGCCACACATTCCAACTGTGCCTATACTGTAGTGGGCAGTGTTGGAGTAGGTTGTGGGTTATAACCTGTGTTTATATTTATCTGCCAGTGAAACGCCAGTCTCCCAACTGTACCATCTCAAGTGACTCGTGGACAGACCCGTTTGAGTCGAGCCCTCAAGACTCGGGAGTCGACTATGTCAACAGCAACACAGAGCTCGATATGTCGGAGGAACACTTCTCACAGCCGGAGGTAGGAACTGTTTGCAAGTAAAGAACACTTCTCACAGCCAGAGGTAGGAACTGTTTGCAAGTAAAGAACACTTCTCACAGCCGGAGGTAGGAACTGTTTGCAAGTAAAGAACACTTCTCACAGCCAGAGGTAGGAACTGTTTGCAAGTAAAGAACACTTCTCACAGCCGGAGGTAGGAACTGTTTGCAAGTAAAGAACACTTCTCACAGCCGGAGGTAGGAACTGTTTGCAAGTAAAGAACACTTCTCACAGCCGGAGGTAGGAACTGTTTGCAAGTAAAGAACACATCTTGCTGTTCGGTGTCATAGTTTCTTGTGATAAAAGGATAACTATGATAACTATTTTTAATTCCACATGGAATTAAATTATTATGTTATTTCTTGTGTAAAATACTGAGAGATACATGGATCTTAATTAACCACTTGTGTAAGGCAAATGCCAAATCTTATATCTACCTCTTTTGTCCTTTCACCTCAGCTTTTTTCAAATTTTGACAACTATACAGAGCTTTCTCTTTTTTGTATTCTGCACTTTTAACTTCATCTTGTATTGCACTATTTAACTATTAGATAATGTTTTATATAAGTATAGTGATTAACAGCATAAAATATAATAAATACATAATTTGGTTATTGAGAACCTTTATATTTCTCATCCCTTTTTGTTATTACTGTTTCCCGCTAGGACCACTTGAGGATGTCCAGCAAGGAAGAGCTGGAGACAGCCATAAAGAACTGCAAACAGCTGATTGTTGAAGTGGAGCCAAACTCGGAGGATGCAAAGAATCTGATCCACAAACTTGTTCAACTCCGACTTAGACTGGCCGATTCTACGGTACAGCGACACTCGTATTTATACCAGTAGCGTGTCTGTTTTGAAAGAGACATTGCCAGTTATAAGACATCATTATTGGCATTGTTTGGAGTTGTGTTCGATGTGCATGCTCTTAATCTTAGGTTTACACACCACAACTTAGCCATTTGTAGCAGTCAGGTGTGGTAATTCAGCATCTGGTTGTCTTTGAGAGAGTTAATATGTGAGATAATTTGTTGTGCTGTCCCAATAACACAACAGACACATACCACATTTATATTGGTTTCTATTTTACGACATACAATCAACAATATAGTTTTCTGGTTACAGTTACTGTTCCTTTCTTCAATCGAATGCATACAATTTGTGTAAAATGAATTGGAAACCAAATTGGTGACATTTCTACATTTCTTCATGGTTTTACAACAATTCCATTTTATCAAAATTTGAAACTGAAAGATCATGTCATTAGGCTATGCTATGAATCTTCAAAATATAGTCAACCACAGATGAAAAACGTTATGTGTGTGTGTCATTAATTCGTCAAATAAGAGCTATCGTAACTGCAGTTGTGACATGCAGCTGTGACAACTACCTGTTGTCTGTCCATTCTTTCTGTGTTACAATCCGACAGTCATCACGGAAAATGAAAGTGAAAGCACTATTAATGTTAACTTTCAGCAACAGAGTTATTGTAACACAAACACCAGATAAACTAAGCTCTTTCTAGACTAAGAATTCCACTGGTTCGATCACGCATTTGTACATAGAACAATGACATATCTGCATTTAGAAGTTGATGCATGATCAAACAGGTTTCATGTTATTGAAGATTCACTGAAGAAACTGAACCGTTTCGTAATATCTCTGTCACAGGAGGAGAAGAAAGCTGAAGAAAAGCACGTGAAGATGGTTGTTGGGCATCACTTTGAAGAGAAACAGAGTCGCAGTTCAAAGCACTACTGTGAGAAGTGCAACTCTGTCATCTGGGGAATGTTACAAAGATGGTACCGCTGCACAGGTACAACACTGTTTCTGGGTTCACTTTGAATATGACGGCAATCTCATCAAAACGGTAATGTTAGACATTTATGACAGAAATATTATTGATTCATCACTTTGAATTTATTTATTTATTATTTTTGTCGGCTGTTGGGTTTACGTATGAATTATTTCAAGTCAATAACATGGGTCAATTAATAAAACAAAAATGATAATTTTGATGAAATATAACAATTTGTTTCCATTAGAAAGTTATAACGCAGCTGTCTGCAATGGATATATTTTGGAGCACTGGCTATGCATAGTTCTTGTTTACAACCCTCACTTGTGTCTTTTTTACAACCCTAAATTGTGTCTTGTTTACAACCCTCACTTGTGTCTTGTTTACAACCCTCACTTGTGTCTTTTTTACAACCCTTATCTGCGTCTTGTTTACAACCCTCACCTGTGTATTGTTTATAACTCTCACCTGTGTCTTGTTTACAACCCTTACATAGCCTTGTTTATAACCCTCACCTGTGTATTGTTTATAACTCTTACCTGTGTTTTGTTTACAACCATCACCTGTGTCTTGTTTACAACCATCACCTGTGTCTTGTTTACAACCCTTATGTTGCCTTGTTTACAACCATCACCTGTGTATTGTTTATAACTCACCTGTGTCTTGTTTACAACCCTCACCTGTGTCTTGTTTACAACCATCACCTGTGTCTTGTTTACAACCCTCACCTGTGTCTTGTTTACAACCCTTACGTTGCCTTGTTTATAACCCTCACCTGTGTATTGTTTATAACTCTCACTTGTGTATTGTTTATAACTCTCACCTGTGTCTTGTTTACAACCATCACCTGTGTCTTGTTTATAACTCACCTGTGTATTGTTTATAACTCTCACCTGTGTCTTGTTTACAACCCTCACTTGTGTCTTGTTTATAACCCTCACCTGTGTCTTGTTTACAACCTTCACCTGTGTCTCGTGAGATAATGAGTGTCATAGATTCCTTGTAACTGATGCCTGTGGTAGGGACAGTAAAATATTCCACATCAGGCCCATAGCATGGTTATTTTTAGGGGTGCATTTGTTGACCTGTGATTGCAGGCTCCCAAAAATCACCCCACTGAGACTCCCAGAAACCTCCGGCTGCTCCCCAGTGATATCTCGAACGGAACCCTTGCCTGCATGGTGTGTGAGGTGCACATGCAATGCAATCCTAGCCTACAGGGCCTGCACATTAATTGAACCAGCTGACAGTGCCAATGACTCAAAATAGTAGTCCTGTACTCACCAGAAACATAAGACTGCTTTTCGCAAATATCTCTCAATTATTTATGCTGCTGCTCAGAGATCAGACTGTTTAGTAGAGAATGTTACCTTTTGAGGTAGAGGAAAGCCACTGATGATGTATACTATGGAGTGGACAATGATTTGCTTGTTTACATGTTCTGCAGCGTGTGGTTTCTGCACTCATGCCAAGTGTCTCGGACTCATCACAAGAAAATGTGCCGCCATCAAGGTCAGAGGTCACTGTTTCTACTTTCTCGTGTACAGCAATAAGTAATATTATAACAATACAGTGATCTTTTCAGATATTTCGGTCACTTACAATTTTTCTTTGTTATGTTTCAGCAGCTTTCCACAGTCTTAATCATATAGATAACACACATGTTTTACTATCTTTTTATTTGTTTATGTTGACAGCCGAGTCTGAAATATAGGCGTTGTTAAATTGTTGATAACATTGCCAGTTAACCAAGTACGTTATGTACAGTCAACTCTTTGTTATGTGAGGTTTGTAAATGTGAGTTAAACATATTGTTCTAAGTAAACACTTATGATTAAGTATCTAAGTGAACGTCGTGGTTGTAATGACATTACAGTTTATTATACTTATAGTAATTTAATATGGAAATAATAATAATATTGACAGTTAATAACACCTAAACTATTAGTGCGTTGCTACATTGCCAAATGTATTCCCACATGGTGGACGACCCTTTATGCCTACATGACATGAATTGATATTGTCAGAACCAGATGGACAAACCAGAGTTGGAGGTAACTCAACATTTGGCTACAGACTTTATTCTTCCACCCTCTCCATCATCCCCCCTCGTTCAGTTATCACCTGACCTCCTGTGCCCTCCCTCCCTCCCTTCCCCAGCCAGGGAGTCAGTAAAATGTAGGATAAACTGCTACCCCAGCTTTCCATTGTACATTACCAATGACCAATGCAAAGTCGGTGACTGTCTGCAGTGGAGAGTTATAGACCAAATTTCCACAAAATTCAGTGACTGCCCCTGAAGCTCTCACACACCCCTTGACCGAGTGGAGAGGGCTAGCCCTCCGTTGGTCAGTCGGCCAATCACACTGGTCCCTGTAGATGCTTGTAGAGTCCCAGCTACTGTCTTCCTACTGAGTAGCAGGGACAGCCATTGTAGCAACACAAACAGTGATCACTGTAAATTTTCATCATTGTCTTCCTTGGAGAGAATGTAAGCAACAACATGTTATTTCTGATCATGAAAGTGACAGTAGTCATGGTTGCTATAACAATGTAGTTATTGTTATTTTAAGTTATATTTATTATGATTACACCAATGTATGATATGTAAGTGATTGTAACTATGAATTATATACATATTATGATCTAAAGTACACTTAGTTTTTTAAATAAAATTATGTAATAAATTATTACACATTTAATATTTTATTGAGTTATTAAAAAAAAAAGTACCTCTGTCCAATGCCTTTAATGCCATGTCTGTTTTCTCCCCATTTATGCCTATTTTTGACTACATTGTTGCTGCGTTTGATTACATTTCATAGGAAGTTTACTTCTACACTACAATAATGATATCTATTCTTGTGAACAGTCATGTGAAATATTAACAACACTTGACATTCATTGACTTAATCCGCTTTGTTTGCCGATGTTTTAGGTGTGTGACAATCCGACTTACATGATGTGCGTCTGTTGCGAACGAGGCCTGTCCTCTCAGAACTACAGATGTGCCGAATGTAGGACCAAGATTGGCTTCCGTATGTAACCACTTGTCATGTCTGGCAGGGACTTATTCCACCAAGCAACTTACAGATAGAGATGGATTCATTGGCTTCTTTGTCAACTTGCCATTTGGAATTATATTTAATATCTTTAAAAAATTGTTTGGAAAAATCATAATTATGTTCATTCATATTCAAGGATGCAGACACTTTTTTTGCAGTTTATTACAAGTTCAGTATATAAGTTTCTGAAGGAAACGGACACTTCACACATAAAAATATTAACTTAATTGTCTTCTTTTAGTCATTCAGCCCAAGGCCAAATTCTTTGTTGTGAAGTCATCTAAACACCTACCTTTTTAATGCTGCATATCAGCCCAAGTTTCTCAGCAGTTCCATCCATTTGTTGACGAGTTTTGCTTTGTACGTGATTATGAGAAAGCTTATTCCTTTGATTTTGTTTCGCCACTGAGCTTGGATTTTCCATAGATATTCTAACAAAATGTACTAGTTTTAGCAAATTAACATTTTATCATATTTCTTGTATCTTATTCAATCTCACGATTGCAAAGGTATAAATTATTATTATATTGGCACTAAGCAAGTCATTTTTATTATTATTATAATGAGTAAATAACATTTAATCACCACCATGAGCTAATGCAACAACAGACACATGTCAAGCATGTTGCAAGGCAAGATGTTTCTACAAAGTGTCTGTGTGCAGAGCGCGGTGTTCCTGAGGCGCGTCAGTGTGACTACAATGGAGACTACTTCTGTGACATGTGCCACTGGAACGACCAAGCTGTCATACCAGCTAGGGTCCTACACAACTGGGACTTTGAACCCAGAAAGGTAGGTACCTTCTGTTATTCAAGACAAGCCAAGTCACCCGGTGTTACCCGAGGATAAAAGGCAGTCATATGTATGTGACCCCCCGAGATCCCCACCGCCCCAGATGAATTTAAAAAAATCTAAATCAAAGAAACCACCCGAGTGAGCCCACTATATCTGATAGATCACACACAGAATGTCAACGCCATACATGCAAAGCTAATGGAGATATGGGTCCACAAACAAATGAACAGACAGACCATACTGTTTTGTAATATAGAAGTCAAATTAAGGTGGTTACCATTGTACCAATATGCAAATGAGTAGAACTTTATAATTTTGCCTTCATCTCACACAAGTAATACAATGTTGAACATTTTGTAAAGATTTGATGAAGGGGTTGTTGAGATTTAGATAAACCACAATTGTTGGGAATGTTTGATCTAGCAAATGTCATGTTATCCCTCAGTAATGTAATTCACATTTGTTACTGTTATTGACATTGTTGATACAGGGAAAGCTTTGACAGAGGTCACTAGCATCATTTTGATTGTAACATGGGCAAACCATAACATACTGGATCCATCACATGCAAAAGTTGTCTACCTCTGTAGACTAGACAGTAGCATTGTGCTGCTCTCAGTTTCACAAGTTCCCTGATCTAACAGTCAGTCCATTGTCTTCCTGATGGTCGTAGGTGTGTCGAGCTTCGAAGCAGTTCCTCAGACTGATGTTCCCGCGGCCTGTGCTGCACATCCAACAGATCAACCCGATGCTGTTCAGCTACGTGGAAGAACTCAATGATACCAAGGTACAGCATTCTCCCAGACGATGAGATATCAATGGAACTTATGACGTACTGATTGTGTCAATGTGAATATGTTTAAACATCAGATTGATAGATATCTGATAAGGATGGTTTACACAAAAATGAAAAAAATTTGACTCAATAAACTAAAGTTAAAGAAACTTTATTTAAAACACCTGTTTTACAAAATGCTCAGCTTTTTAACGGATGGATTTAAAATGAGCTGTTAGATTGCAAGAAGAAAATGATATATTAAAAACTAGGTTGAGACCTGTTTAATACAGCTGCCTGCTCGACCAAACAGCTTGCAAGGTTCACTTTCCATCTGGAGCTTAATAATAATAATAATAATGAATGTAGATATCTCTCCATCTGAGTATTTCATAAGTAATGTTTCTGTGTATGTTTTTGTCAGTGAATATGGCTGAGTTGACTTCTCTAGATCAACTTTAAGTTGCAGTGAAGGATAGTAATATTATCTTGATAATCACACGTGATTGCAGTAGCAATTATTTTGTTCTGGAAAAAATCATGTACCCGGTAAATTATTTCTCAACCAAGTCAATTGTAACACACACACTGTCCTCTCTCACATCACTGTATTGATGTACACATCACCGTATTGATGTACACATCACCGTATTGTTGTACACATCACCGTATTGATGTACAAATCACCATATTGATGTACACATCACCGTATTGATGTACACATCACTGCTAGAATATCTGTCTAATAACTGGTCTGTCTGTGTTTTAGCGGCTGAGGGAAGAGATTATCATAATGAAGCGGTACTTCCTCTCATGTAAAGCAGCATTAGACAGCAAACTTCTACTTCAGGTCAGTTCAACCCTTTTCTCTGCTGTATTAACATTACTTGCAAATGTTAGCGATTGAATCTCGTACAGAAAGTGGTATTTCTAGTATATACTTCTTGATACTTCATTCTTTGCAGCTTCTGTTGATTAAGAATAAACTTTAACAGGCAAAGATTATTGATTTAGTTATTTATTAACAAGGGATTAATCATGGAAGCAAAATATAAAAAACACAAAAAATTGTTACCAAGGGAACTTTTATTTGATTGCTCGAGAACTATTAGGTCACTGTATGTTACATGTAACACGAGTCATGATGTGTCATTAATTGGTCTTTTTACTCGACAGTTACGGCCTCGGCAACATTTCGTTGAGACATCAGACATGTACTCACTCAACGATCTGGTAGATGTCGCCACTGATGTTCTTCTGCCGGAGCTGGCAAAGATCCACTCAAGTATCGCACAACATATCAAGACAGATTGCCAAGTAAGACAGGTCAAAGGTCACAGCTGGAGCTGGTATTTGTTGTTATATTGACACATGCGACCGGCTACAGCGAACCAGGTATTCAGTTGCACTGGCCTATTCTGTGTACAAGACAAATAAAGTCATGTTCCATCAGTTTTGTGATTTTGGTAGAAATGCCCACCTTACTATCCAATCTTTCAATGCATTTACGAAACGATATATTAGAAAACCAGACAATATGAGTAGAATAACGTTGTTTCTCAAAGTGTTGCTTTTTGTATAAAATTACTCTAATTTAGCAATAAATAAAAAACTACTGAAGGTATTTCAACAAATGAGGTATTATTTTAAAGCTCGTGATCTGTGCAGTTCCAAAAAGTAACCCAACTCCATTTCACAACTTTGCGACTTAATAGCCACTTTACTGTGATGGTCACATATAGGGTCAGGTCAGTTTGTTAGGCCCCCTGTGACAGTGCAAAGATTTAATGTCAGGATATACATTACACTTTTAGGGTGTTTGTGGGGTCATAAAAGGTCTTTGTTTGGTCATTGTTATGTGTTTGTCTGCTGTTTGTATGGTCGTTGTTATAAGTTTGTCAAATATTTATATGGTCATTGTTGTAGGTTTATCTAATGTTTATATTTTTGGTACAGGTTTGTTTAATGTGTACTTTTCGCTGGTCGTTGTTACAGGTTTGTCTGATGTTTATATAGTCATTGTTACATGTTTGTCTGATTTTTACATGGTAATTTTTGCAGGTTTGCCTGATGTTTACATGGTAATTGTTACAGGTTTGTTTGATGTTTACATGGTCATTGCTACAGGTTTGTCAGATGTTTACATGGTCATTGTTACAGGTTTGTCTGATGTTTACATGGTCATTGTTACATGTTTGTTTGATGTTTACATGGTCATTGTTACATGGTTGTTTGATGTTTACATAGTCATTGCTACAGGTTTGTCAGATGTTTACATGGTCATTGTTACATGTTTGTTTGATGTTTACATGGTCATTGTTACATGTTTGTTTGATGTTTACATGGTCATTGCTACAGGTTTGTCAGATGTTTACATGTTCATTGTTACAGGTTTGTCTGATGTTTACATGGTCGTTGTTACGTATTTGTCAGATGTTTACATGGTCATTGTTACATGTTTGTATGATGTTTACATGGTCATTGTAACAGGTTTGTATGATGTTTATATGGTCATTGTTACAGGTTGGTCTAATGTTTACATGGTCAGTGTTACAGGTTTGTCTGATGTTTACATGATCATTGTTACATGTTTGTCTGATGTTTACACAGTTATTGTTACAGGTTTGTTTGATGTCCACATGGTCATTGTTACAGGTTTGTCTGATGTTTACATGGTCATTGTTACAGGTTTGTTTGATATTTACATTGTCGATGTTACAGGTGTGTCAGTTGAAGGGCTACATCTGTGAACTGTGTGACCTCAGGGAAGTCCTGTTTCCTTTCGACAGTATTGCCATTGTGTGCCCCCAGTGCTCTACTGTACTACACAGGTACGCTGGTTACAATGGAGGGGGTAAATGTGTGACCTGTCTTACATAGGTAAACTTATTACAGTGGATGGGGGTAAACATGTAGGGCGCTCCAACTCTCACTCACATCACTCATCGCAGAAACATCCATGACAGAGCTTAGTTCATTCTGCCAACAACCCTGCATGAGGACATGGTTGAATGAATTCAATCTCCACTATCTTTCCAGGAGTAAAGCAAGTTTGGTTAACTACTGATAACACTGAGAATTATGCAGTGAGCTTATTTTGTTATTTTCTAGTAAGTCAGTGTTGTAATTTTGTAGCTAAGTTTAACAGATAGGACTGGGTGTGCTGCACAATGTGACATGACAGTAATAAAATGTTGGTGTAAAATGTATTATGTATGATTGACATGGTGTGAGGAGAGCTAACCCCGGGGCGGGCCTTGGTTTGTTTCAGGCACTGTTACATGCAGAGTGAAAGGCACTGCCCAAACTGTGAGAGACTCAGTCAGTCCACAAGCTAGGACCTCGTCCACAAGCTAGGACGTAGTCCACAAGCTAGGACCTCGTTGCACATCTGCATATATAGCACTGACACGATGCTGGAGAACAGCAGAGACATTCCACTAGCGAGATGATCATAGTTTGCATACATCCAGAGTGCTTCCATTCTTGTTACTGTATTACATGTTACATACTCCATATACCAGGTGCCTTTTATATAGGAATAAATATTAGGTTATATGGTGTGTATATATATATATATGTATATATACATACAGTGTATATATATATTTATATATGCACACAGCTCCGCATTAGGCAGCATACCAAAGCCAGTGTGCATAAAGTTTTGACACCTGGTCACGTGGATAATATGTTTTAGTTTAAAATTTTAACTGGTAGTATAACTACAAATATAATGATTACGTAGAATTATTTACACACACAAAATTGCTGATGATTTGAGAGCGTTGTTTTCGGAAGTTATATATCCTATCTCATGTAATGGAATGGTCTGTCTATGCTGCCTTTAGGAATATTTATATAATACACTGGGCTCAAAATTCCCACTTGTCAAGTTGTCAGGGACAAGTGCATTAACCATTGGTCAAGTAAATCTGTTCCTACTGGTTGTCCAGGGGAGCATTTGCAGCACGGACAACAGAATTATTAATACATTTAATTTGTTGTCCATTGATTATGGACAAGTAAATTGTTAAAGTAAATTTTCCAAGGGACGAGTGAATTACTGTACAAGAGAGAGAATTCTTTATTCTACTTGTGCTTTGGACAAGTAAATAATTTAACGAATTTCAAGCCCTGCATGTGTATTCGAATGTTTGAGAAAAGTTGATACAATCGGATGATGATGATTTAATCCAGCAGTGCCTTTTGTAATAGTTTGAACCACAAGTGCTGGGTACACGTTGGTGGTGATCAGGTCAATTGTAAATAAGGTACTTTTAATTCTGATGAACACATTAGCATTGCTGTTATTATTTATTAATTCTTTGTGTGTAAACAATTTATGTAGTATTGAAATGTTTTAATATGGAAAAATGGTGGCACTTATGTATGGTTTTGACACAGAGTGGTCATTCCTGTAGGGTTTACACATCGTTCTTTTGTGGCTAGACATTGCACTGAATATTGCAAAAGTATCAAAATTATCATATTATAATTTCACACATATATGTTATGTATATAACCTCAAATAGTTTATTTTTTAACCTGGCCAAGTGTGCAGTTGTTTTATTTTTTAGAGGCTGACATTCATCATATTTTGTTTTATCTGTGACCATGTGATTATCGCATAATTTCAGCAACTGTTTTGTGTCTGGCATTAAAAGCAAACCAGTAATTTTATGTGTCATACCTGAAAATAGGTCTTACACAGATGCATGCATACACACAAACCTGCATGCATGCACCCATACATACACCCA
The DNA here is from genome assembly GCA_963995525.1 of Escarpia spicata. NCBI lineage: Eukaryota > Metazoa > Annelida > Polychaeta > Sabellida > Siboglinidae > Escarpia > Escarpia spicata. The sequence continues at coordinate 50,961,854 of OZ023214.1, read as the reverse complement.
CACATACATCCACCCACACACACACACACACACACACACACACACACACACACACACACACACACACACACACACACACAAAACAATTGAATTTGTTTTGGTATAAAATATTGACATTAAATAGTTGCTGAAATTATTACAAGTTTATTGACAAAATGAACTCGGCTGATCTGAAAGTTGCTCTATTATACTATGAAATATAGAATTATGTATATTGATAATTACAGTTGATAATTAATGACTGATTGTATGAATCAATCTGTTTTTAGTTGTAGCTTTGTAATAAGTATTATTGCGATTATGTTACAAAAATTTAATGTATCCATTGGTAAGCCACAATTACTGATGCTTGCAGTTCTCATTAGTTGATTTAGTCATAGTCTCGCTTAACCGACTCTCGCCCGGCTGCGTGACTTCACTGGGAAGATAGTGCGGGGATCGACTGAAAGTCCGGCAGACACCTCATGGCACCTGGATAATCGAGGCTAATTTAGTCATAGCATTCACTATTTTGTTTATGATCAAACATCCTAGGAAATTAGTTTCATAATGTCTTTATTTTCATAATTTAGAACAAATTCAGTTGTATTTGGAAGCTGGCAATTGTCAGGGTTGCATTTGTAAGAAAACTGCTAAAACTCCTACATGAAACATTCTGATTGTTTATGTTTTATTTAAGAGGCAGTGTGATTCCGTGTTATTTTTACATTTTACTAGGAAGTAGATTTGATACTGGTATTATCACCTGAGCACTGAAGCTTTGTTATTGGGTCAAATGCTGAATATTTCAAAACAGTGTTCCTGAATAGCTGGAAAATAATGTGTCCAAGATGAATATCTTATTAGCATGGTACTGCCTTAAAACAGATTCACAGTGGTTTCATTTTGCAGTGTGTATGTTCAATACTGGTAGGTACGTTCCCTTTCCTCATACCTCTCCTCCCATTGACAACATATCAGAAAATGTAGTAAATAAAAGTTGCATGTAAATTATTAAATTCCAGGCTGACAACAGGCCCTGTTGTTTAATAAAAATTGGGCACAGCTTCCTGATTCCTCTAATGTCAGATATATGAGAGTAGGAAATACCGGTAGGTGTCTTGGATAATACACTAAAACCTACAAGTGCCTTCTAAGTGATGTGTAGGCCAGATGTAGTCAAAGTATATATGCCCTGTTGTGGTTTTTGAATAGCTCCTGCATTGTTTTTGGTCGCTAGGGGGCGTGGCATAATGTTTACTTTCAAAATTTATCCTTCGTTTAATGTTCAATTATATCATACTAATTATTTTAAATAGATTACTTTTAATGTTATGTAAGTTGTAAAGTGCTACAGAATCAAGAATTGAACCATAAGCTAAGTATATTTAAATTATAAGCATATTTTAACAAGTTTTGGTCCTGTCATATTCAACTTAATAAAACCGGCGTTAACTTAAAGCCGTTATGATTATCGCTCACTTTCGCCGGTCGGCAATGTTCAGTTTTTTGTTTGTTTAAATGTTGTCGTTTGTACCAATTATACTGTTAAATGATGAAGTTACAAAACATGCTGCCTGTGGGTTTTTTAATTGACCTTTTAGATTACTATTGGCATTTTATATTATTATAATAAATACGGTATTTAAAAAGGAATCATGGTGCAGTTAATTGCCATTGAGACTTTTGAGTGATTGATACTACAGTCAGTTTCTGCCTATCTAAGACTAAGGCTACGGCTGACTGAGTGAATTATAATAAATATAAATAGTTCTTCCTCCCTTAATAGGCCTGTAAGTCTCAATTTAGTTACCGGAGTTGGCCCCGGTTCAACATTTTCTAATTAAATAAAGTAGGCTTTATTGTTAAAATTGAGACTTTACTGATCTTGTAAATATAATTTAGTTTTTACTTACGGCAGTTACGCCGTAGGCTTAGCCTTAGCTCTGGGTTTAACATTCTTTACTATTTATTATCTATATGATATAAAATGATATGGTTTTGGTCTATTATTTTCTACTAAATATGATAATAATCTAACATAATTATGTCACCATTATTCCTATTGGGTGTTTTCTGCTTGTCTTGCTCTGTTGCTGTAAGGGATATCGATTTTGTTTTATGCAAACCATTGAGATCTAATCATTTTAATGTGCTTTTTCCTAATCACACTAAAATTCATTATTCTATTTCAATGTTGCATAGTCTGCCATGTCTTCATGTTTGTTATAATAGAAAGTTACTGCCAATCCCCCGCTCTACGCCAACATTGAAATTAGCAATAATTTTATTACTAGCAGGAGATGTAAGTCTCAATCCTGGGCCATCTGTTAGACGAAACATTCGGGTGGCCACTACAAACATTCGATCTGTAAGAGATAAGACAGCCTCACTTTGTGATTTATTAATTTCAAAGAAAATAAACATTCTAGCTGTAACTGAGACCTGGCTCAGACCACATGATACACATGCATGCATTGCTGATGTTTCCCCTTCTGGTTACACCTTTCACCATCGACCACGTTTAGTCGGCCGTGGAGGTGGTGTTGGCTTTTTTATATCACAGCAGTTCAAAGTTAAATTACATTCTAACCCTGAATACTCTAGTTTTGAGTCCATCTGTGCTGAAATTTCATATTCTTCTTTCTGTGCACACTTTGTTTGTATCTATCGTCCTCCAGGACATCCGGCCAATTTCTTTGAAGACTTTCAGGATATGTTGGAAAATCTGGCAGTTATTCATTCAGAATTTTACATTCTTGGTGATTTTAATCTACATTTGGATATACCTTCTTCAATTACAACTACATTTGATGATATTCTGGCATCATTTGATTTGAAACAACATGTTACCTTTTCGACACATGTACATGGCCATTGGCTTGACCTCTTGATAACCCGTTCAACTTGTAATAATATCCAAGCACCTACTGTTTCAGATGGGTTATCAGACCACCATACTGTCATTGCCAATATTAATGGTTCTATAGCCCCTTTACAAGCGAAACACAATGTGTCTTACAGAGCCATTCATAGGATTGACATTACAGCTTTAATGGCTGATATCCTTATATCTGACCTTATCACAGATCCAAAAAAACATCTATCTGACTTATATAAACAGTACTGTCAAGTACTCAATGCACTACTTGACAAACATGCACCTATAACATCCAAATGGGTGTCAGAAAGGCCACCGGCTCCATGGATGACTTCCGAAATTATACTATCTAAAAGGCGTCGTCGTTATTTAGAGCGTGTATGGCGCAAATCACGCTTGCCATTAGATAGATCGCGCTATTCTAAGCAATGTCACCTCTGTAACAGACAAATGGCTAAAGCTAAATCAGATTATTTTACAGATATGGTCATAAATAAGTCTGATAATCCGCGTCAGTTATGGAACTGCATCAATAACATTCTACACAGACGGCCTACTCCATCGCTACCTGATCATGTGTCAATTAAGTCTCTATGTGATTCGTTCTCTAGTCACTTCAAGAATAAAATCAGTATTATTCGTTCTGCTTTCCCATGTCATAATACAAGTAATGTCAGTGTGGACTTTCCACAAGTAAATTCTCAACTTGTATCATTTGAACCTGCAACAGTTGATGAAGTTAGGAAAATAATTATGTCCTCCCCAAATAAATCTTGTGCACTTGATCCATTTCCAACAATACTGCTAAAAGCATGTCTCGATACACTAATTGGACCTATAACAAATATTATAAATGCATCACTTTGCTCTGGTTGTTTTCCTGATGATTTTAAATACACCCATGTCACACCACTTCTTAAGAAATCATCTCTGCCTAAGCAAGACCTAAACAGTTATAGACCTATTTCTAATCTCAGCTTCATTTCCAAAATACTAGAAAAGGTTGTAGCAAGTCGTCTAAGGTCTCACATTAGCACAAATATCTTAACTAATGTGTCACAATCAGCATATAGGCAGTTTCATTCAACAGAGACTGCCCTCTTAAAGGTTCATAATTACATTAACTTGAACATTAATAATGGTAAAGTGACTGCACTTACCTTACTAGATCTCTCTGCCGCGTTTGACACGATTGATCACAGCATTCTCATTGAACGCCTATTAAAGTGGTACGGCATATCTGGCACAGCTCTAAGCTGGTTTTCTTCGTATCTAACTGATAGATACCAAACTATAAAGATTGGGAACTGCTTTTCAGCTGCACTGCCGACTTTATTTGGTGTTCCCCAGGGTTCTGTTCTTGGGCCTTTGCTTTTTACTCTTTACACCACGCCACTAAGCTCTGTTATAGAAAGACATAACTTAGATCATCATCTTTACGCTGATGATACTCAGATCTACATTTCGTTGGCAACCCCGGATACAAATCGCTCCCTTAACCAACTTAGTGATTGCCTTCAAGATATCTTCCATTGGATGATTGACAGCAAGTTGAAATTAAATGCAAATAAAACTGAATTGATCATTATTGGTACTCCAATGCAGCGTTGTAAACTGGATGGTTTTTTCCCTACGCGTATTTTGAATCAGTATATAACGCCAGCAACCTCGGTGCGGAATCTAGGAGTGATCTTTGATAGTAACTTCAATTTCCGACAACATATATCTCAAACATGTCGCTGCTGTTTTTATCATATTCGTGATCTTCGCCGTATTCGCCGGTATATGTCATTTTCTGTTGCTAAGACTTGCAACAGCGCTTGTTAGCAGCAGACTTGACTATTGCAATTCCCTCCTTTATAATATCGCTAGCAAGGATATCACAAAACTTCAGCGTGTCCAAAATTGTCTAGCAAGAGTAGTTACAAGATCTCCTCGTTTTTCTCGCTCTGTGCCACTTTTGAAGTCTTTGCATTGGCTTCCTGTACGATATCGTATCATATTTAAGATATGTACCATTACATACCAGGCACTGTCCAATAAACAACCATCTTATTTGCATTTATTGCTTACTCCTGTAAGAAAATCTATCCAGCTTCGATCATCTAGTTCTGACCTACTTTTTGTTCCTAGAGTCAACACTAACATTGGAACTAGGGCTTTTTCTGTTGCTGCACCAACTCTTTGGAATATGCTTCCTCTTAGTGTTAGATCAGTTGAAAATATTACAAAATTCCGTCGTCATTTAAAAACATATCTTTACAACCTTGCTTATCCACCGTAGCTCCCTAGCGCCCTGACCTATCTGTTGACAACTGAAAAAACTACTTATGGATTTTGAGATTGACCAACCCTTTTGTTTTGATGCGCCTCTGAGCTTGGTTTCCAAGGATTTAGGCGCAATAGAAGTTATCTTGTTATTATTATTATTATTACAAAGCAAAATTGTAAAATGTGGAAAAAACACAAATACTTACACTTGAAATGATATAGCTGTGGGGTTGCCATTATTGGTCTCCTTTGTGTATAACCTGTTCCACTGCTATATTGTTAAGCACACATCCAGGATGCGAAGGTATGTATGCTGCCTGTTTTACTTGAACGTGAGTCAAATGGGGATTTAGTTTTTGCAGATACACAGTATGCGTGGTGCACACCCCCCATTTTGCCCTTGGGGTGCAGCTGGAGGTTTTGGGGAGTCTCAAGAAGGGTGCAGTTGGAAGTTTTTTGTGGGGTGGTGGTTAAATCCTAGATCTACCCGTAATGGTAGCATGAAGTTTACCCAAACTATTGTGAGATCCTTGATACTCCACTCCACTGAAACTGGTGTATAAAGAAGATCTATGGAGGTGGAAACAAATTACGAATGGTGTAACCTTGACGTATACGTGAACAATTCTAATTTTCGTTGTATTTTTGTTAAACCATTATACCAGTATTCCTGATTTGCTCATTAGAAAGGTACAGGGGTAGATCCAGACAGGGTAGTCTAAATCGAGGGGGCCCAAAACACTCCAGAAACCCCCAATTGCACCCCCTCACAAGGCTTCGAAAAATACCAACAACTGAAGGTGTGCATGGGGGCACATCATGCTAGCACAGGCACATTCGAAATTCCAAAAATCTAGGGGGGTATGTGCCCCCAGGCCTACCTGGATCCGCCTATGAGGTCAATTTGTATATAGCACGGTATCCATTTCCTAAGATTGCTTTAAGTGCGTTACACTGCACCCCCTGGCGTATCTGTTCATTTGAATACCATTTCAAATTATCTGGGGAGAATTCAGCCACGCTGTAGTTACTGCACAATTTGTACACACATTCACTACTGTCTATGGCTATATAGGTAATCATTTATAAAACAAAATTCTCTAAGCCTCGGCTCTAAATGGCAGAAAAATTAGTTGAACCTGGATTCTCTCGGTTGAGAGTCTGATGTTCTAAACAGGATGTCACTATGCCCCATAAAATGTCTCTTATGTGATCTACATCACTCCCAAAATCCTGGGTGTATAACTCTATCTTCTCCATCATCCATGTCTCTGGTTCTCAATTTAATTATTTTTATCCCTCAATTTACTCTGTTAATTTACCCTCAATCTGTCCTTCCACTCTCCCTTCGGTCAACTTGAGTATTTCAATGTCCAAAAAGGTGGAGGTCTTACATTTATATCAAATCAACGTTTATATCAACTATTAATTATTATTTTTTTAATAAACATTTGACAGTTTCAGACAACCGAAAGTGGCTCCGCCTGGTGCTACAATTTAGAATACTTATTCAGCGTTTGAAGTAGATCTACTGTATTCTAAAGCAAAGCATGCTTGTGAAGAAAGATGGAGCTTGTTTGGTGGCAATATGCAGCGTTTTGTTATTACAAACTGTCCGTGGTGCTGTCAGTGTAAATAACCCGCGCGAAACAAATGAGAAGTGTACGTCGGCTTCACGGTGCCTGGGCGATAATACAAGTCATTCCCATGGAATTAAGCCGGACACTACACAAAGTACTCTTTATGTCTCGGTTGGCAACGTCGTTGCAAATTTAACACACTTCTGGAAAAGCACAGGATTTTGGTAATTGTTTCATGATTCCACATGTCTTTTTTTAAATCCCGCGCATTAGACTCAGAAAATTAGTTGAGCAAACTGCATATTTCCTGGCTGAAATGGTACACTGTAGTCTGTACAGACTACAGTGAGTAACCCTAACAGTCCTACTGGTACTGCACTTCAGCTGACAGTGTGGCAGTGACTGTTGCACGCAGTCCCCACCCAAGCAAACGTGATGTTTAATTGACCTATCCATTACATTATGTGACCTGTTCCCTAGGAAAAGCCTCGTCAAACAACCATGTGGTGTGTTCATGCAATCCATGGTATATTTTTTTGAAATTCTGAAAATAAAAGTTTTTCGTTATAACACAAACATGCAGAAATGCTGCCAATATAGTACTCACTTATATAATTAACCGTTATCAACATTGGTGGACAAAGATATAGCTTGACAGAGGTCACACACAAAATTCTGATTGTGACATAAACTGCTACGTACTGGATAACACCAATAATTATTGATCTATCCATCACATTACCTGTTGCCTAGCAACAACGTCTATCAAGTCATCAAAAATGGATGCATTCAGACATACCGTCATATATTTTGTTCACAATCTGGTCCCCAAATGTTTAAAAAAAACTTGATTAGGCAAAGTTGGTGAAGCACAAGCACTGCATGCAGGAAAGGTTTATTTAATAGATCTCTGTCATGCTGCACTATAGTAATGTGATGCGCATATATTACTTATGTAAACATTGTTGATGAGGCCAAAACTTGTGGAGCCCAAGGTCATACATGTAATATTGAATGTGACATAGGCACACAACAACGTACTGGACTCTCGGGTCCATCAATTCAGAATTATTCTTGGTGTGTTTAATTTAATATTATTTTAGTTCAGTCTTCTACTGTTAAAGAAATTGCCAGTTTTGTTTGTATTATTCCGAAAATTGAAAATGGCCAAACCCAAATTAAATGCCCAATACTTAAGGGAAACAAAAGGCAATTGTATGGGTCTAAAAGAGTTAATAAAATCTAACCATTTGCAACTACATCAATAATATCACGCCTGTGGTTTACTCAGAATTTATTTTCAAAGTGGAAGGTTCTAGTGAAATCCTAGAGTTCCCGGTGGCTGACGTATTGATACATTCACGATGCTTGACCAATAAGTGCCTAGAGTTTCTTTGACCCTGATGCTGCAGTGACCCATCAAATGCCCATATTTCCTCGACATGCACTGTACTTGTCATGTATATACTGTAAAGTGCCATGATTTTTTTTTAATTGGATCTGACGGTATATCAAATAAAATTGTATTCATAGCTACCCTAGTGGCTTGTAGCATAACTCACATCATAGGCCTACTCTGCATGAACCCAACAATCCTCTACTTCATCTTGTTTTCACCCTCCTGGACAAGTGTTTGGGTTTTAGGCTTTTAGCAAGCACCTAACATGTCCGTAAAAGCTTGGCATGTTGAACAGAGTTTGTGTTTGCTTACAGTCCACCAGACCCACACAGTGGTGCCGCCCAGTGGCTGCTTGGTGATGACATGAGGCACAACCTCGCCTACTTTGGCTCATTGCCTCATGGTGCCCTGGAACAAGTGAGGACACACTGGCTCCTTGACATGATCTCGGTCACACAGTGAGTACCTGTAGCTGCTAGCTGCTGGCTCTTTTGGCAGAGTTATGGTATTTCACAAATAACATAGTATATATATATACATATATATATATATGTGTGGGTGCTAGTAGCATGAATGTTTAAAAATAAAATTGACACATACTTCAGAAGGGCGGGATACACATAGATAAAAGGGTTGGACTCTCAATAAGCCAAGGGCTTCCTTGTCCACCTGCCATCTAGATTTAATTCTCTGGGTGGCAATCTTGGTAAATCTTGTTAAATAGATACCAGTTTATTAAATTAAAGATTTGATTCGATTTGTTTTGATTTTACAAGGCCACTGTGTGCTTACAGAGTTCTAATAACATACAAGAGCCAGAGCCTGAAAAAATATGCAGAAACTTACAGATTATTGGTATTATTTGACTATTTGGAATTTGATAAAATAATACCAACTGTTACCAGCCATGTTCATGAAAAGCCATTAAATATAAGTTACAGATGAATCCTCACATTATTGTTGATGTTGATATGATTGTAATTAATATTAAGCATACATAGATCTGCACCATGATTATTAGTAGAAACATGACTCAAGCATCTATCAATTCTGTGCAGTGCATTCTCACCAAATATGGAACATGTATTTTGTAGGTTTGGATGTGGGTTTCTGTTGGTAAAATTATTGCATGTTTCAAATATTCTTTATATCTCTGGGTATGGGAGAGAGTGGTCAACAAAAAAGTATGTTCTTATATAGCGCAGTATCTAATCTTCAGGACTGGTAAAAACGCTTTACACTTTACTCCCTGGTAGACCTGTTCAATCTAAAACTATCTCGACTTCTCTGGGAAGCATCCAGCCATGCTGCAATTAATGCGTGAAGATGATTTGTACACAAATATCCATCCCTGTTTATAGCCAGAGTGAACTGGAGCAATGTAGAGTGAACAAACTTGCTCAAGATTCAACATGGCAGCACAGGATTCAAACCCGGGTTCTTTCGGTTGAGAGTCCGAAGCTCTAGCAGTGTTTTCCCTGGTATATGACAAGCGAGGTGGGTCGCCTCGCCGTTTTTCTCTGCCACCTCGCCCAAAATATGCAGAAATTGCTGCCTTATAGCTATTTTGTGCATCCATTTTTTTCATTCTTTCGCGATATATTCAGCACCGGTGAGTGGCGCGAAATGACACCACAAAGTCACTTATATTCCTGCAAAATCGTGGATTTGTAGCAACATTGTTTAGTCGTCTTACGGGGTCGCTCAGGGCCATTTATTGGACAATGTGAATGACATCACTTGTCAGTTGTCCAATCACGGAATATTCCAGTAGGAGCCCTGATGTCTCCAATGGTGACACCTTGGAGAGTTTCGACATACTAGAAATCTAGACATTCATGTAACAAGGCACCCAAACACTAACTGCGTTTGGGAGACATTTGACACAAGTGCCCACAAGTCTATTCAACTGATATTCTATGCCGGTTTTTTGTGTGCAAAATAAGGAATGTGATTCATAAGATATCTTTGTGCTAAATATATAATATATATTTCGACAAAGTTGTACAAACAAACCTTTGGGAAAGTTGGTTTGAGTGAAATACTTACGAATATAAACCACTGAAGTCATAAAAGACGCCTATTACCCAAAACCATGTATACTAACGGGTTATCAACAACTTGGGCTAGACAATGATATGTTTGCACAGGAATTGGAGATACTAAACAACTTACACTGTATACTGTTTTATAAAAAGGACACAATTTGAGAAATGTTCTTACAATTAATAGAAACATACTTTTGTGGCATTCCATAAATGACTGTTTAATTAATTGTATAGCATGGTAGCAACAAATAAAATGTAATCTTGGGAACGTAAACCACCAATTTATAATAATATGATGATATTATAATCATTTAAAGGTAATGATGAAAGAGTCTTCAGATGATACCACTAGATGCTTCCCAGAGAATTCGAGATGGTGTTCGACTGAACAGGTCTGCCAGGGAGTAAAGAGTAAAGCGCTCTGACCACTCCTTAGGATTGGATATTGCGCTATATAAGAACTTACCTTTTTCTTTTTACTGACTCTGTCAGCGTGGTAACAAGGCCTAGTGTTAAGGCAAGAAAAGCATCACCACAACCAAATACTAGTGGTCAAGTGGAAACCACACCTCAACTGAGTACCAGTGGTCAAGTGGAAACCACACCTCTACTGAGTACCTGTGGTAAAGTGGAAGCCACATCTCAACTGAGTACCTGTGGTAAAGTGGAAGCCACACCTCAACTGAGTACCTGTGATAAAGTGGAAGCCACACCTCAACTGAGTACCTGTGGTAAAGTGGAAGCCACACCTCTACTGAGTACCAGTGATCAAGTGGAAACCACACCTCTACTGAGTACCAGTGGTCAAGTGGAAACCACACCTCTACTGAGTACCTGTGGTAAAGTGGAAACCACACCTCAACTGAGTACCTGTGGTAAAGTGGAAGCCACACCTCAACTGAGTACCTGTGATAAAGTGGAAGCCACACCTCAACTGAGTACCTGTGGTAAAGTGGAAGCCACACCTCTACTGAGTACCAGTGGTCAAGTGGAAACCACACCTCTACTGAGTACCAGTGGTCAAGTGGAAACCACACCTCTACTGAGTACCTGTGGTAAAGTGGAAGCCACACCTCAACTGAGTACCTGTGGTAAAGTGGAAGCCACACCTCAACTGAGTACCTGTGATAAAGTGGAAGCCACACCTCAACTGAGTACCTGTGGTAAAGTGGAAGCCACACCTCTACTGAGTACCAGTGGTCAAGTGGAAACCACACCTCTACTGAGTACCTGTGGTAAAGTGGAAGCCACACCTCAACTGAGTACCTGTGGTAAAGTGGAAGCCACACCTCAACTGAGTACCTGTGATAAAGTGGAAGCCACACCTCAACTGAGTACCTGTGGTAAAGTGGAAGCCACACCTCAACTGAGTACCTGTGGTAAAGTGGAAGCCACACCTCTACTGAGTACCTGTGGTAAAGTGGAAGCCACACCTCTACTGAGTACCTGTGGTAAAGTGGAAGCCACACCTCTACTGAGTACCTGTGGTCAAGTGGAAGCCACACCTCAACTGAGTACCTGTGGTCAAGTGGAAGCCACACCTCAACTGAGTACCTGTGGTAAAGTGGAAGCCACACCTCTACTGAGTACCTGTGGTAAAGTGGAAGCCACACCTCAACTGAGTACCTGTGGTAAAGTGGAAGCCACACCTCAACTGAGTACCTGTGGTAAAGTGGAAGCCACACCTCTACTGAGTACCTGTGGTCAAGTGGAAGCCACACCTCAACTGAGTACCTGTGGTCAAGTGGAAGCCACACCTCAACTGAGTACCTGTGGTAAAGTGGAAGCCACACCTCTACTGAGTACCTGTGGTAAAGTGGAAGCCACACCTCAACTGAGTACCTGTGGTAAAGTGGAAGCCACACCTCAACTGAGTACCTGTGGTAAAGTGGAAGCCACACCTCAACTGAGTACCTGTGGTAAAGTGGAAGCCACACCTCTACTGAGTACCTGTGGTAAAGTGGAAGCCACACCTCTACTGAGTACCTGTGGTCAAGTGGAAGCCACACCTCAACTGAGTACCTGTGGTAAAGTGGAAGCCACACCTCTACTGAGTACCTGTGGTCAAGTGGAAGCCACACCTCAACACAATGAAACAGTGATTACTACATTTAATATAGTGTTTTGTTGTGTTATATTTTCCCTTCTATATTCAAGAGTAAAGGTTAAAACATACCTCAGAATGCACCATTTTTAAGATAGATTTTAATAAATCTCTGGGGAAGCATATCCCCAGACCCCCTAGCAATGCTTCGCACCGCAAGCGCAACGTATAGCCCACCCCTACCACCTTGCCCATCATTTTTAAACACTGCTCTAGCAATTGCACCACTGAATTCCACTATGTAGGACAGAACGGACATTTCACAGTTGTTCCTTTTTAGAGGTGGTTCCTTTTTTAATAAAATATATAAAGATATGAATAACGAACTTGAAATATTGGCTGACTGGTTTCGTGCCAATAAACTATCTTTAAACATTTCTAAGACAAAATGCATGTTATTTTCTAGACCTCATCCTGCTCAGAACAAAGAATTATTGTTATATAACATTTCTAGGCCTTCATATAGATGACAAACTTGATTGGTAAGAACATATAAATGCAAAAACAAGCTAACTAGTGCTTTATACATAATTAATTAAGTTAACCGCTACCTTCCAGTAGCTGCACTTAAAACAATTTATTACACTTTAGTTTACCCCTACTTGACATACAGAATCATTTTGTGGGGATCCACATACAAAACTCATATCAAAAAATTATTCATTATGCCAACAAAAAGTTTGTGTTCCATTCTTAAAACAAACTATTGGGAACATCCACATCCCCTCTTTACATGTTTAAATGCATGATATTTATGAAATTGAAGTTGGAAAATGTATGTATAATTATGTCCAAGGGAGTCTGCCACATTCATTATCAGATATTTTTACATTTATCTATGACATTCACTTTTACAAAACAAGACAAACCTGTAATATACGTCCTATCATCAGTTCTACTCAAAGATCTTCGAACAGTTTGTTATGTAAAGGTCCGATGATCTGGAATACAATTCCAATTGTTATACAAAATAAACCAAATTTAAATAGTTTTTATATTATCATTAAAGGCAAATGTCGTTAGGGGGTATGGCGTTTTAGTTTAATCTCATTCCACACCGAAACGTCTGACATATATTTGATATAATGTTATTCTACTGGTATTACACCATTGTTGAAGCTTGGCATAACCACATGTTTTTTTTTGCAAGAATACTTGTTGATAATGGTTATTTTGGGGATGACGGCAACTAGTTTACTTAATCATTATCATCTTACATTGGAATAAATTAAAACAAACTGGTTACAGCCTTAATTGGCTCCACTGTCAACCTGGAATTGTATATCAGTTGTCGATTGTTTTACCGATTGTTTATGTTTGTATGTATGATTTCTACAATTCCAAATAAAGCCTACTTACCTTCCTCTGGGAATCCTTATAGTGAAAAGCAAATATGTTGAACAGATTTGGTAGCAAATATTGCCAGTCTGAGCATCTGGAACTATAGTTTTCTTAAATACTATAAAAGAATGAGGGTTTAATGCAGCTTCCTTACATTTTGCAGCATTACAGATGGAACGCCCCACTACAACTTCACGCAGCTCGACAGTTTTATAGCATTGCTCTCAATAAATGGTTTGAAACCAGGGTTTGAAATCATGGGAAACCCTTCAGGTTTCTTCAGTGACTTTGAGAACTCAACTCAAGTGAACTTGTGGAGAGATCTGGTATATGAAATTGCACAGCGCTACATTGGTAAGTGAGATACAAGATCAGGTCTCAATTGAGAGTTTCTGCTATTTAAAGTGATGCCATCTTGCATTAGCCACTATAATGACAAGCTGAATTCTTGCTGCATGACTTGTTATGCCACACCAGAATTGTTCACATTTTGTGATTCAATCAGTGTTTAAAGCATGTATAAAGTTTCAGGCTTAGAGTCGTTGACATGTTGGATCTAATGATTAGTGCATTATTGAGTGTGTGTGTGTGTGTGTGTGTGTGTGTGTGTGTGTGTGTGTGTGTGTGTGTGTGTGTGTGTGTGTGTGTGTGTGTGTGTGTGTGTGTGTGTGTGTGTGTGTGTGTGTGTGTGTGTGTGTGTGTGTATGTGTTTTAAGTTCTATGGACAGCTATGACGTTATTGGCAACACCTATCACAAACAAATAGTTCATACAAACTGTGAAGACTCCTGTACAACCATGGTTTTTTATCATTCAGTGGAATCAGACTTGAATTTACAATCTGATGCTCACTGGACAACTTAAATACAGGAGCACACCTGTCATATTTTTGGTTGAAATCCATATTTTGGACTTGATATTGTAAAGTTGAATACGTCTAAAACATAATTGGCCTGTAGAAAGCCCATTCCGATGGAGCATTTATCACCGTTTGTGTAGCTATGAAATATACATAATGTCAAATAAAATATACTAGGTTTTTGCCATTTTGCCTAGCAAAAAAGCATTGGTGTATCGACTGCTGTAGGTGTGTCGTTGGTTTATCGACTTGTGTAGGTGTGTCATTGGTGTATCGACTGCTGTAGCTTTGTCGTTGGTGTATCGACTGCTGTAGGTTTGTTGTTGGTGTATCGACTGCTGTAGGTGTGTCGTTGGTGTATCGACTGCTGTAGGTGTATCATTAGTGTATCGACTGCTGTAGCTTTGTCATTGGTGTATCGACTGCTGTAGCTTTGTCGTTGGTGTATCGACTGCTGTAGGTTTGTCGTTGGTGTATCGACTGCTGTAGGTTTGTCGTTGGTGTATCGACTGCTGTAGGTTTGTCATTGGTGTATCGACTGCTGTAGCTTTGTCGTTGGTGTATCAACTGCTGTAGGTTTGTCGTTGGTGTATCGACTGCTGTAGGTTTGTCGTTGGTGTATCGACTGCTGTAGGTGTGTCGTTGGTGTATCGACTGTTGTAGGTGTGTCGTTGGTGTATCGACTGTTGTAGGTGTGTCATTGGTGTATCGACTGTTGTAGGTGTGTCGTTGGTGTATCGACTGCTGTAGGTTTGTCATTGGTGTATCGACTGCTGTAGGTTTGTCGTTGGTGTATCGACTGCTGTAGGTGTGTCGTTGGTGTATTGACTGCTGTAGGTGTATCATTAGTGTATCGACTGCTGTAGCTTTGTCATTGGTGTATCGACTGCTGTAGCTTTGTCATTGGTGTATCGATTGCTGTAGGTTTGTCATTGGTGTATCGACTGCTGTAGCTTTGTCGTTGGTGTATCGACTGCTGTAGGTTTGTCATTGGTGTATCGACTGCTGTAGCTTTGTCGTTGGTGTATCAACTGCTATAGGTTTGTCGTTGGTGTATCGACTGCTGTAGGTTTGTCATTGGTGTATCGACTGCTGTAGGTGTGTCGTTGGTGTATCGACTGCTGTAGGTGTGTCGTTGGTGTATCGACTGTTGTAGGTGTGTCGTTGGTGTATCGACTGTTGTAGGTGTGTCGTTGGTGTATCGACTGTTGTAGGTGTGTCGTTGGTGTATCGACTGCTGTAGGTGTGTCATTGGTGTATCGACTGTTGTAGGTGTGTCGTTGGTGTATCGACTGTTGTAGGTGTGTCATTGGTGTATCGACTGCTGTAGGTTTGTCATTTGATCTTATACTTGTGTGATAAACACAAAAGAAAATAATTTTTCTAATTGTGTATTTGATGACGATAATTGTGATCATCCATTCAAGACAGATCTGTATAATTCCATTCAAGACATCTGTATAATTCCATTCAAGACAGATCTGTATAATTCCATTCAAGACAGATCTGTATAGGAATACCACTACACTGTGTTGTCATGCATTTGATACAGTGTGGCAGGCCTGGGAAGATGTATATTTAGTTCTATTACCAGATGAGAACAGTTTAGTTTCAGAAATATTATGTGCATATATCTACTTTGTATGAGTATGTTTTAATACTTGTTGCAGACATGTATGGACTTGGATATGTGCAGACGTGGAATTTTGAAACGTGGAACGAACCAAAGATGAAGCATTTTGACGGACTTAATTTTACAATTCAAGGTCAATATGATCAAGCGTGAAAAACCAGATGTTAAATTCCTACTTAACTAATCGCAAAATGAAGTAGTTGATGCTATCCAATAAATATATGTTGGTGGCAACATCTGCAATATTTAGTACTATTAGTAGTCTTTCAGAAATCAATTAACTGAACTGTATAACTATAAGTAATATAACTGGAACATTTCTCATAAGGTGTGTGTATGGTTATCTGTAGATAACTTGGGTGGATTATTTATATATCTAATTTGAAGCTTAGTTATGAACAAATGTGTCTTCTGCACACATGCACAAAATAAAGTTCTTATATAGTGCTGTATTCTGTCTTTAGAACTGCTCAAAGTACTTTACATTTTCACCCTCTGGCAGACCTGTTCAATTGAACACCATCTTGACTTCTCTGGGAAGCAAAGCATACACACACATGCACAAACATGCACGCAAGCACGCACACAAAAAATATATATATATCTTGTGATATCATCTCCCTTAAACACACTAAGATAATGTCTGATAATAAGACCGCTGGCTGCTTGTGTTCTACCTTTGTTTTCTTCCAGGCTTCCTCAACTACTTTGATGCATGTTGGGAGGGCCTGAAGACAGCCAGCCCCTCCCTGAGACTTGGGGGGCCTGGAGGGGCATGTGTGGACCACTTCAACCCAAGAACCTACTGCTGGGCACTGCTGCAGCATGCAGACCACGGGGTCAACATCTTCACTGGCCACAGACAGAAAAGACTGGATTACATCTCAATCCACAAGAAGGTCCTCTACATTAGTTTTTAGATCTCATGTTAAATGTTATATTTGACCATAAATTGTGGGATTATTTAACTATAATGTTACTACCACATTTGGTAGTCTGGCACTGTCATTGACTCATTGTAGGCTACAGCAGGTGATCATGTTTGAAGTGGCTGTATTAGTACGACCCATCTGTGTGAAGATATTGGTTGTATTTCTAGGGTGGTGAACCAGACAACACACAGATCATGCTGAAGAAGGAGTCTGTGTTTGTGGAGATTTTACACCAACATTTGCCACAGCTGCTGAACGTTCCAATCTACAACGAGTAAGTAAGAATCATTGATACCAGACACTGCCATACATTATTATTTTGTCATCCCTCCACATAGTTATACAATGACTGAATATCACTTAATGCTATGTATTAATGCAGCTCATTGTCAGTGCGATGGCAGGAGTAGAATCTCTCTATTGACAAATTTGTTATCTTTGTAATGGTGTATTCACAAAATGATAATGTTTGTGTGTTAACAAGAATGACCACGTTTGTAAATTTGTATGTCTAGATGTGGACAGAATGATCATTTGTAAATGTATGCTGACATATTAATCTCCTTTGTAAATGTATGGTGAGAGAATAATCACCTTTAAAACTGAATGGTGACAGAATTGTTGCCTTTATAAATGTATGGTGACCTAATTATCACCTTTGTAAATGTATGGTGACAGAATAATCACCTGTGTATATGTGTGTGTTGACGGTCAACATCTTTCCATGCGATGACTTGTCAATGTAATATTGATTTTGTTGGCAATGAAGCTGACACATGAGAATTTAGAGAGAGACCACGCTCATGTGAGTGTATTTAGAGAGTGACCCCTGTGTGTATTTAGAGAGTGACACCCTGTGTGTATTTAGAGAGTGATCCCCCTGTGTGTATTTAGAGAGTGACCCCAGTGTGTCTGTTCAGAGAGTGATGTCCTGTGTGTATTTAGAAAGTGACAACCCTGTTTGTGTATATAGAGTGACCACCGTCATGTGTGTGTATTTAGAGTGTGACACTATTTAGAGTGTGACACCCTGTATGTATTTAGAGAGTGACACCCTGTGTGTATTTAGAGAGTGACACCCTGTGTGTATTTAGAGAGTGACACCCTGTGTGTATTTAGAGAGTGACCCCAGTGTGTCTGTTTAGAGAGTGATGTCCTGTGTTTATTAAGAAAGTGACAACCCTGTTTGTGTTTATAGAGTGACCCCCCTCCTGTGTGTGTATTTAGAGAATGACCTCCTGTGTGTATTTAGAGAGTGACACCCTGTGTGTATTTAGAGAGTGACCCCCTATGTGTATTTAGAGAGTGACACCCTGTTTGTATTTAGAGAGTGACCCCAGTGTGTCTGTTTAGAGAGTGACCCTAAGTGTGTCTGTTTAGAGAGTGATCTCCTGTGTGTATATAGAGTGACCCCCCACTCCTGTGTGTGTATTTATAGAGTGACCCCCTGTGTGTATTTAGAGAGTGACCCCCTGCATGTATTTAGAGAGTGACACCCTGTGTGTATTTAGAGTGTGACTCCCCTGTGTGTATTTAGAGAGTGACCCCCACATGTGTTGACAGTGAGGCTGACCCATTGGTCGGATGGAGTAAGCCTAGATGGTGGAGAGCTGATACCACATATGCAGCTGTCATTGCCAAGGTAACACTCATATCAACATGTCTCAACCATAATTTTTAGAAATGTCCTAATTGTATGTAAAGGCAATATTTATTTTAGTTTTTTATATTTAAATATTTTTATTTTTATTATTGGTGGTGCTTATTTGTAATGTGGCCAACTATTCTGATAATCTTCTCCATACGTCTTTTAAGATCTCTTTCACACTTATAACCTAAATATGCATTTTGGGCTTCCTCTTCTACTGCCCTTCCTCTTCTACCCTTCCTCTTCTTCTACCCTTCCTCTTCCTCTACCCTTCCTCTTCTACAATTCCTCTTCTACCCTTCTTCTACCCTTCCTCCTCTTCTACCCTTCCTCTTCTTCTACCCTTCCTCTTCTTCTAACATCCCTCTTCTTCTACCCTTCTTCTTCTATCCTTCCTCTTCTACCCTTCCTCTTCTTCTATCCTTCCTCTTCTATCTTTCCTCTTCTACCCTTCCTCTTCTTCTACCATTCCTCTTCTTCTATCCTTCTTCTTCTTCTACCCTTCTTCTTCTACCCTTCCTCTTCTTATACCCTTCCTCTTCTTCTACCCTTCCTCTTCTACCATTCCTCTTCCACCATCGTCTGCTTTCTCTGCCCTCTTTGTCAGTTTCAAACGTGTTCTGACCATCACAACCTTTTTACCAATTTCCTTCTCAGAGACTTCTTCCATCTAACCTTTTCCCATAATTTCTTCCATCGTCTCATGTCACTCTGTAGGTTCTCCATTCTCTCATGTTCTCTAGCTAATGTTAACACTTTCTACTTGACACAACTAGGAAGTTAACTCAACTAACAATTTCCCCTTGGTTGGAACAACATTGTGGCAGTTAGTTGTTATGTTCACCTGAAGACTAAATATCTGCAAACTTTAGTTTTTGAAAGTAAATATAATTGTTGTTGGTTTTCTTTTAGTACATTTACCAGTGTTCTGTGGAAACTGATGAAAATCACCTTGTTTTTGCTTCTATGAAAACACCAGCCTCTGCTGTATATTTTATGTTTTGTTCTATGTTGTTTGCTGTTGTGGGATATTTGGATCCACACATGGTGCTGTGTCTATGTTTTATAGGTTTACTTGTCTGGCCATCCATCTTTCAATCACTCACTTATCTATTTCTAGGTGATCATCTCCCACCAGCATAGGTGGCACCACCAGCACACGAACGAAGTCGGTGACACTAAAGTGAGATTTTTGCTTCTGAGCAACGACAATGGTTTCCTCAGCTACAACCCGCACTTCTTCACACAGCGCACCCTGCTGGCAAGGTTTCAAATTAACACGACATCTCCACCTCATGTTCATTTCGTCCGTAAACCAGCGTTCAACGTGATGAGCTTGCTCGGCATACTGGGTGAGACACAAGTCCACAGCGTGATCCTTGGTAAGTCATTCCCTGTGAACTATGAATTTGATATACTTTTTCAGACCAATTTCAGATTTGCTGTACTTTTTTATTTTAGGAGAACTAAGGTTGAGTCCCATTTTAATATAGATTTCCTTCAGAAATAAAAATTGTCATAATCATTTTACTTATGTTCTTGATTGAGTATAAATTTGACAGACTTACAGCAGTTACAGAGGAAATACTTTTGATACTACACAGAGTTCTGACAATGACAAACTTACAGCAGTTAAAGAGGAAATACTTTAGATACTACATGGAGTTCCGACAATGACAGACTTATAGCAGTTAAAGAGGAAATACTTTTGGTACTACACAGAGTTCCGACAATGACAGACTTACAGCAGTTAAAGAGGAAATACTTTTGATACTACACAGAGTTCCAATAATGACAGACTTACAGCAATTAAAGAGGAAATACTTTTGATACTACACGGAGTTCCGACAATGACAGACTTATAGCAGTTAAAGAGGAAATACTTTTGGTACTACACAGAGTTCCGACAATGACAGACTTACAGCAGTTAAAGAGGAAATACTTTTGATACTATACAGAGTTCCGACAATGACAGACTGACAGCAGTTAGAGGAAATACTTTTGATACTACACAGAGTTCCGACAATGACAGACTTACAGCAATTAAAGAGGAAATACTTTTGAGTTTTGATACTACACAGAGTTCTGACAATGACAGACTTACAGCAGTTAAAGAGGAAATACAGTTAAAGAGTTCCGATAAAACACAGCAGATTTTATTTGAACATTGATATATGTATATGCTGTAACCTGGTAAATGGCGACATTTGATTGGAATAGGGATGCTATAAGCCAAGGTATGACAGCTAGAATGGTGGTTTTTGACAAAAATACTTGAAATGTTTTTTTTTCATATTTAAATAGTTGTGTATGTTTACTGTCAATAAATGAATGTATGTAACCAATGAAGACATACCGAGTTTTATGTGGAAGGAACAACGTAACTAATTTATTAATGCATCATAACTATTAGAGCAAGACATGTTTTGGTTACGAGACTATGCGACTCACTCATGCGCGCTAGACACTGCTATATAACCAATAGTAGCAGCGGGATTGACCTCATTTATTTAACATTCTTGGGGAGTGTTCATGGAGTATTTTTGGCTTATCTGAATTTTTGATTTACAATAGTTATAATATAGTTGTACTTGATGCTAGATTAGTTTGTTCATGCAATATTAATCAAGTTTAGATTTCCCACACTCCCTCCCTTTAACGTTGGGTGGACGTTTATTAGTTTTAGCAGCTTTAAACTGCTTTGTGGTGGTTTGTACCACAGGAATGTCAAGGTAAAAACTGTATTGTATATTTACTGATTAAAGGTCCGACGCTTTTCTATGGACAGTATACGATGTTTTACTATCAGGATTTTTCCTCAAATGATTGTGTGCGCAGGGTATTTAGGGTGGAAATAAGTTGATGTACTTATGTTGTACGGTGGGCGGAGTGACCCCCACACATATGGTGAATTGGACATAGTAGCCAGTAGTAATTTAGTTGGTAGTCATAATGCTCAATCCCAGTGGCCAACATGAGTGAGTGAGTGGGTGATTTTAAGTGGTTAATTTCTTGATTTGTGACAAAAAGAAACTTAATGTTAATGTGTTATTGTATAACTAATGTTGTAGACTCGACTGGGGCACTGTTGGATGACAGGGGCAGTCTGGGGGTGATTGCCTCCACCCACACCCCTCTCAACACACGTGACACGTGAGTCAACACTTTGTTACATTAGCGCTCAATCGATACATTAAACTGTGTTCCCATTATGTTTTCGTTAAGTCCTAGATGTATTAATTATTTAGATAAATTATTATTAAAAGAAACTGTTTCACCAGTGCAGTAAGGCATACAATAGAATGATGATCACAAAGTTTGAAACCCAAATGTTGATAAATAAAAAAATCACATCTGAAAATGTCCTTAATTAATAATCCAGAATGTATTCAGCTAATGTTCATATATGGAACTTGTATGAATAATTGAAGTCCAGAAATGAACTTCCATGCAGCGAGGGTGGTTTCAATACATTTTTCATTACCTCAGTGTGCCGGTGTATAACAGCAATCACCTTCTCAGTGTCGGTGGTGATGCATCACTTCTGGTTCATGTCAACAGGTGGTGTCTCAGTATGCTGGTGTATACAAATGATGATACTAGTGTCATTGGTGACACGTCACTTCTGGTTCATGTCAACAGGTGGTGCCTCAGTGTGCTAGTGTATAAAAATGATGATACTTAGTGTTAGTGGTGACGCGTCACTTCTGGTTCATGTAAACAGGTATCCATGTATGCTTGTGTATAACAGCGATAACACACACAATGTCAGTGGTGACACGTCACTTCTGGTTTATATCAACAGGTGGTGCCTCAGTGTGCTGGTGTATAACAGTGACGACACTCATAATGTCAGTGGTGACGCGTCACTCCTGGTTCATGTCGACCAGCTGCCAGACACAGACGTGACCTACATGACACACCGCCTAGACAACGCTCATGGTAGTCCTTACGCAGTCTGGCTGGACGCTGGTCAGCCAGTCCAGCCCAATGGGTCAGTGCTCCAGGCCATGAGGGACAGTCAGGTACATGATCTTCATCAACTCTTCAATCTCACCGTTGCCAAGCGTCAAACCATAAAAGCATCTTTAAAGAAACGTGTCTTTAAAAGCATCCGTAAAGAAACGTGTGTCACTAAGTTTTGTTATCTCCAGACACCGAGACTTCGTCGCCCTCGTCATCACTCGGTAAACCGTCTGTGTCGGGGTGTCGTATACGGTTTCAATGATCTGCTTGTTATATAGAGTAACCAAAGTTCCTCCTGTCTCGTCCACACCAACATAATCATTCATCGTACATACAGCATCTTCACACACCTCGCAAAGCTTATCCCATATGTTTCTCAACGAAACAGCTGCTTCATCTCGACGTTCAAAATAGTCCAACTTCGTGAGAAAATGGTGCGACTCTGATGCCTCTAGTCTGCTGGTGGTTAGGATGTACCGGTAATGGAACGTCATGTTCTTGGTTATACCAGCGTCCATTGGCCTGGTGATGCTAGTTGTATTAGACGAGTGAAGACGTGACACCTACGTACGTTGTTATGGCTCTCTAGATCATATTCTTGGAATAGCCGTTTCACTTTTTAGTTCACCTGATACATGTACTCCAAGCAACCAAGTGATTTTGTCAAATAATGTGATCCGACTTAGGCGAGGAAAAACACATTATCTTACATCAAATGGACCGATTCAGTTAGTCCGAGTTAGGTGAAGGTCCGACTTACATAATCTGACTTAAATGAAGATTTTTATGGGAAATACATTACAAATCAACCGTTCCTCAGAATTCTGTCTGCATTAAGTGAAGGTCCGACTTAGGCAAATCCAACTTAGGCAAGGTTTACTGTATAAGTGTTTGATGTAGAAATAAATGTCTGTTTTTTCTCACATTTACGCATGTCTGATAACTTTTTCTGAATGCACGCACACACATCGGCCATTATCATCTGATAAGTCATTATCAAACCAAAAATATGTATATATTGTGATCGATAGTGATCAGTATAATATATTATTTATGGTTACTATTTTAAATAGCCATCAGGAGCGCGCCTAGTGTAGTGGTTAGCACATCTGCCTGGCATGCCAACGCTCCGAGTTCAAAACCTGGTCCGAGCAGGCATGATATTTGGTATAAAAACTGGCTCTCAACATTGGGGACTGTGTATCCCTCGTCACTTGGAGATCACATTAATGTTGGTCCCGTCTCAATTTGGGACGTAAAAGAACCACTGAGAATGACACGCACTGGCAGTGACCACCCTCAGTGCCAGCATATAAAGGTCGGTTTGGTGATAAATTTCTGAAAAAGGTTGACTAGTTGAATGAGATCTCTTAAGACCATTACATTGTAACCACAGTAATACAGACTAGTCAGTTAATAGAACGTTGCCGAGCATTGGAAACAACTAGAAACTAAAGCATGTCATTTCAAAACTAATATTTTCATTATTTTATTAAAGTAATTTCCTGTATAATAAATCAACATATTCATTACAGGAGCCCCAGAGTGAAGGTCCGTTCCGGCTGTTCGAATCTTCAAAAGGTCATGTGACATTTAGTTGGAATGTAGCACTGCCGGGCGTGTTCCTGTTCCACGCTTGCGCAAAGGCACTGATGCCTCCAAATCAAGTAAGTGTGCACAATGGTGTTTCTGTTCCATGTTTGCGCCAAGGCACTGATGCCTCCAAATTAAGTAAGTGTGCACAATGGTGTTCCTGTTCCGTGCTTGCGCAAAGGCACTGATGCCTCCAAATCAAGTAAGTGTGCACAGTGGTGTTTCTGTTACATGTTTGCACCAAGGCACTGATGCCTTCGAGTCAAGTAAACGTGCACTGTAGTGTTATGTAACTCTGACCAAACCAGATCAGACAGCACATGTCCAATGATGGTCGCGACTGGTGTGACCATTAGTCACTTAGATTCCAAAGTGGAACTCAGCCCTATTCTGTCTAATTTCTCTGGATGAGAAGAATTGACATGCTATTCATAGAAGAGGGAATTTACCTATCTAGTACGTTGTGGTTTGCTTACATCACAATTATGCGCATGACCTCCATCAAGCTTTACCTTTGCCACTATTGTGGCATGACATCTTGTAAATCAAACATTACTTCATACAATTGTCACTTTAGAAACGTTACCTTATGTTTTTGTCATAAAGAACATTTTCTGGAGCCAGAATTTCAACAAAATATACAACAGAATGTCCGAACGCGCCATTATCAGCATCTATTTTTGATGGTTTGATGGAGCTTTTGCTACGCAACTGGTCATATGACGGATAGGTCAATAATTTTATTCCACATGCCAAATAGAATACAATTGGCACACCATATGACCGTGTGAGGGTATACATCACAGTTAGGTAACATGACCCCCAAATAAATGGTGAACTGCATTGTAACAAATAAGCAACTTGTTCGAGTGTTACAATAGTTGTCCTGGTTTTCTGAACAAGGTCATTGTTTGTAGGTCTCAGACCTGCGTGTGTTAAACATCACCAGTGGTCAAGTACTAGTGGTCTGGTCTGACCACTGTGTCCACTCCAGGTCAGTCTGTCGTGACATGTGACTCGGGTACATGTCTTGTCTTCAGGAAGTCGTGACTGGATTATCTTCATGACGAGATGAGAGTTGTATATAAGTTATCTTAAACACAGCAATGAATAATTGAACTAGTCAACATTTGTCAATGCATTCTGACAGACATGTTTCAAATACACAAGTGTAATTATTTACCAGAGTGTACAGTAAATAAGAAATTTTGAAATATTTAGGAGACTAGTTGGGTACCTAACGACCCTGTAACTGCAGGGCTAAATATTTTAGATCTGCAGAACAACCACGTATTGAATTTTAAAGAATATTTGATGTGCCATAGAATGTGTCATGTCACTACTGTGTGTAAATACACTGTCACTGGTGTTGTAAATACACTGTCACTGGTGTTGTTTCACGTGTGCATTGAAGGTGTCTTCGCACGTTTGAAGTAGAACTCTGCAGACACAGCAAGACTGGGAAATACGAGAGGATTAACACCATTGACAGCATTGTGACATCATTTGTGTTTGCACCCAAGACAGACAGTCAGGCACAAGGTACTTGACAATGGTGTCATTGTGGGTCTTGCTGGGGCACTGTTTTATAAAGCACTCAAAGCTGTACTTAACAAAAACTGAAATCATCTCAAATAATTATGTGATCCCAATAATGTGTTTGTACAATTACACATTTATAATACTAGAGATGGGGTGACTGCAATATTAAAGATTAGCCAGTTAAATTTATCTTGCATTTTTTTTCAATTAAGTTAATTTGTATTTTCATGGTCAGTCAGTTAGGTAAAATTTGTGTCAAGTTAACTTGTTGCTGCTTTAGCCAAATAAATTCTGTGTTAAATTTTTCTCACATATGTCCCAGGCAGCACTTCCTGTTTATACAAGGGTGAATACAGCTGAAGTTGAATAAACCTTTCTTTATATATTTTATTATCCAGAATATTATTGCCGTTGGCATGTCTATAATATTCACATTTCAACAGCTTATTTAGTTGTGTTCTAAAATGTTTATAACTTTTATTAAGTATTAAGAAGTATTGATATGATATGAATAGTTGCTGATCCAAGCTGCATGGCAATAATGATAATAAGCAGCCGTCTTTGTCTAATATACAGAATATTTCAAGAGGATTTGTCACTTTATCACAACTGGTAACAAACCCTTGTATGTATTTCCTGCAGGTTTGGCCGACACCCTGGTGTGGGGTTTTTACCGCGTGAGAGCAGTTGATTACTGGAATAGACCCTCACCCTATTCACTTGTCACCCCCTACGGGCTGTGATCATATACTCCTTCGTCACCCTCTAAGGGGTATGACCACACCTGTAGGATGGCACCAGAAAACAGGGCAAGTCTGCGTGATACTGGGACTGTGCAATAGGCAGGCATACGTTTAACTATGCAATGATATAACAGTGCAATTATTGTTATTTTGATCATTTAGATCTGCCACAATTATGAACTCTGGCATCTCTATATTAATACGCCAACTTTTGGAGCAGTCTGGCAATATCTCCTCCCAGGTGGGATGAGGTCAAATAAATGGCCAGCGCAAACAAGTTTAAAACTGAAGTTGTGAAACATAGGGTTGTAAAGATAATCTTTGTACAATTGACCGCCAGTCGTAGTTATCTTAGAGGCTAGAGATGGACCAATATTTGCAACAAAATATGTTCATGGGCAATACGGCAATTTTGCATACAATCCCTCTTCTTCGATTTTTTTATAATCTCCTTAATTATGTTTTTAACATATTTACTCTTTTCACAACTGGACTGGTAATGTGTTAGCTTAGTTAATCGAATATTATTTAAGAATCATAATATAAATATGCAAACTAGTTTTGATTCCACAATACTGCGCTATGTTTATGGAAGTCTTAGTTTTGAGTACAGTTTGTCTCTGTATAATTTGTACTTGTATACTTTTTACATACTTTAACAGGTGGACATTTATCCATAGCATAAATGACATTTTTTTCAAGAAGATTATATTTATCATTTTAATCAGCAAAATTAGCCTTGTTGGGATTGTCATAAATATTTGAGTTTATTATATCAATTTGAAATTTATTGAATGAGTCGGCATTATTTTTATACATTTTGCAGCAATACTAACAGTTTGGATATAATCCGAACAAATAAAATATGGAAAGTGATGAGAAATGTTGCCTACTAAAAAACAGTGAAGATTTGAAGAATCCTGACAAGCTATTTATGGTTACTTACGTTTCCATGGCAACAACACGTTTAAGATATCTGGAAAATGTCACCCTTTCTACTTTACATATTCCCACAAAATTTCAATATTCGGAGCTAAGAAATAAAAAATAACAAGTTTACTGAAGCCTTCTAAGATAAAGACTATGTAACCATGCTTAGCATATTGTTTCATGACTGGGGATAAACTGGTGAAAACAAATGTTTATACACAGTAACATCCAAAAACTATCAGTTCATAATTTATTTTATTACCGGAATGTTCTGTGTCTGTTTTCATCAGTCATTTCTCATTAGACATTGTTTGTTGCCACAGAGTCTAACTGTGACAAACAAGAGCATCATCTGAAATACATGTGCAGCAGTTGTTACATCACTTTTCCAGCTGACAGTATAAGATAACATTTTTGTTTTACGAGCAGCTGCTTCAAACATCACAAATTACCTGTGCTGTACTTATGCATTTAACGTACTGTTAACTCTCGCTAAATGTTGGGACTCGGTCAAATTGTTCCTTATATCCACGTGCATGTAAGACAGTGCAGGCCATAACAAAACTGTTTAAAGTTGTTCCTTTTAAGTGGCTGTTCCTTGTCCCATGATTCCTGGTAGTGTACACCAACTTATCCTGTTTAACTCTTGTGTACAAGTGATTCTGTCATTTTCATAAAATTAATGTCCTATGTATATTGTGAATCAAATGTGATTTCGAGGTACAAGTGTAAAATATATAAGGCTTTTCATATATTATATTTTTGTTTATGTGATTATCTTATAAAATAAAATTAATAAGATATGTTTCTTGTTTTTACTAATAATAAATAAACTAACTTTGTGGTCACCTCGGTAATACAGCCACCTCGCAATTAAAGTCATCTTAGGATAGTCCCAAATTATTTCTGTAACAGTAAGAATAGGAAACAAATCTTGCTAATTCAGTCACCTCCCCAGTCAGGTCACTTCTGCTCAGTGCGGGGGTGACCTTATTACTGAGGTTCCACTGTACCACTCAAAACAACACGGTTATATCAACATTTCTCTGATGCTAAGGCAATTTTTAGTATGATTTCTTGATTCTTTGTTAATTATATTTGGCACACGTCAGTTAATATCCCAACTGCCACATGTGATCACTTTTCGTCCACTGACACTTTCCCAAACTGGTTGTGCAGGTCCACTGGGATATCAGAGGATGCATCCCCTTTACCTTCACAGCCCCCTTTCCCTGGGAAACCCTCGGGTACTGCACTGTTCAGTGAGGAACTACCATTGTCTTTGCCAGTGTAATCTGACAACATACATTTCGTCAACACTTTGTCGAGCCTCTTGATGAAAGTGTCGACGTCGTTCTGCGTCATGCCCACTGCTGCTGCTGCCGTCAAGTAGTTACATGGGTACTCACTAGAGTGTGCTCCGAAGCCACGGAACATGTAACTGCAGACCTCCTTCACTTCGCCCTGGGCTACAACCCTACCATGACAAAAACACACACGGTGTCAGATTTCCACTACTTTTATGAAATTACAATACAGACTTAGTCCTAACTTATGTTACATATATAGCCAAACTGTAATATACAGTAGTTCCTCTCTTGAGCCGCCACCTT
This sequence comes from Escarpia spicata, assembly GCA_963995525.1. NCBI lineage: Eukaryota > Metazoa > Annelida > Polychaeta > Sabellida > Siboglinidae > Escarpia > Escarpia spicata. Next base: position 50,932,792 of record OZ023214.1, on the reverse strand, counting down.
TTCTGCAAAGGTACCTTAGCTGTATAAAGCTAGGATTCCATATGTACGGAAATGCATACAGCTGCAGCATGCGGAATACCTCCGAGTGACGTCCGCAAGGAAAAACTCATCCACCTACGTACTTACAGGGCTACTTGTAATAATTACCACTAGACACTGTATTCGTTGTTCTGCCGCATGTTGCATCTGACTGCCATCTCCGTACATATGGAATCCTAGCTTAAGAGAGATGGCCACTCTACAACACCTAGTCAACCTCCTACCTTCCACACAAGCATCATACACGATGGATATTAATTGTTTGGATGTATTTATATACAAAAACCCTGATTAATGTACACAAAGCCTTTTAAAGCAATATAGGCACAATCTGACATGGCTGCACCCAACCAGACTGCATGACCCACACGCATGAGAAGCACTAAGGTTGCTGCCCAGATTTGTATGATGGTATCATGGCCGACAGTCACAGGACTGAGATCACTGGCAATACCATACGGCTAAATGATCATGAAAAAGTAACATGGGGTGAAAAACTGGCCGCTTTAGAGTTGTTTTAATGATAAAAGAGTTAATGCAAAAAGAAATCTAGCTGCTATAAGCAGATGGCCATTGATATCCAAATGACAGCTGACATTTACTGTTGTAAAACTATTGTAATACTAAACCTAGTACCGCATGCACCCCGTTCCACACAGACTGCACTCACCTTGTTCCTGAGACACACCTTGTGAAGAGCATCGCCCCAAGTTGTGTGGCGTTCCTGGAAGACAGGCGACTCAAAGACATCGCTGCAATGAAAGAAACAAGTGTCACATGACTGATAATGTCACAACACTGACGGCATCATATAATTGATAGCACCACGCAATTGTCAGCATGACATGAATGGTGATATCATGAATGACATTGAGATGACGACTGATAACAATGTAACATGCGTCAAACAAATAGAATGTCTAATTTTTTGCAAAAGCATATGCAATTTGAATATTGAAAAGTTGAGAACATGGAGCTGCAAACTGCAAATCAATTGAGATTATGCCCAAACTGCAGCTGTCAATGTTCTGTACCAAGCTTCAGCCACATACATATCCCTCTCTATCTGCTTTTGTAAACATTTCTTTCAGCAACTTGTACCTGTGACAACTATTCTTGTTTTGCACTTAACACTGACAAAGTCCTTCAAATGAGCAGCTGTTGATATGTATTGTGGCAGAGCTTGCCATTCACCAGCTATCACACGGGAACATCCATAGAGCAGTCTGCAGTGGCGCCACCTACCCATAGATATGTTATTGTGTGGCGTCTGTAGGACTCGTTCTCCGTGACGTTGAGCAACTTCGCTGAGTGCCATCTGCAGGTAAGTATACATACGCTTGCGTTCAGCGAGCAACTCCTGGTATCCATGGAGACCAAGTGACAGAAGGGTGATGAAGAGGTCAAGGGTCGGGCCTGACGATGCTCGGCCTGGGGTGATGAAATCGAGAATATAGTCATAAACATAAAGTCTAAAACAGGATGTAGGGCAATAACATGAAGTTATATAGGTCCAATAATGCAATTAATAATTCTAACAAATGCAGAAAACATTCCAATGACAGCTCACTTTTTTAGATATCCACATATCCATACAATTGCGTCTGCTTTTGGAAATTGCTGCTGTAATTTGATTTAATAATAGAGCATGCTTGCATCCAAAGAGTTAGTCTCGTTTTTACTCATGAAACTCTTCTTACTTATTAGCAAGACAAAGATCAGTCACAGAAACTAGAGCAGAGTTCCTAGTATATATATACAGTCGCGCCTCGTTATAACGCAGTAGTCGGGGTCCACGAAATGAATCCGCGTTATAAACGAGGCGCGTTCCCATATCTGCCGTCAGGGGCGCTACGACGACGACCGACACCGCTGCTGCACGAAGAATGCCATCGATGCCAACCAAAGTGTGCACGTCACGCAGTCTATACGCAGTTTATGAAGCTTATTAAACTGCCAGCCAATGTCAGTGTGTAGTCTGTTTAAATGTCGTACACTGTTGGACACTGTTGAACTGAATAAAATTCATGAATTGTGTACCGTTTTTAAATAAACAACGGACCAACAAGCCACGGTCAACTGAACGCTAACATGATGCCGCTGACGTAAGATCTAAAATAATGACCTGGCACTCAGCAGCCGAATACGCAAATGATTTGAGAAATGCTGTGTTAGAGTTGATTAATGATTTAAATCTATAACCACGCTCACAATTGGCTTAACTTCGTCTTTCAATCAATATCAAAATACCAATTTAGAAAGCACATTTACCGTGCCGAACAATATTACGATTCATCAATTCATATGCGGCTGACGAATTAATATTTTGGCGCACCAGTACAGGCAGTAGCTTTGCGTTCATCGCAGTGAAAAGCTAATATTTGTTACGCAATGTTAGCTTACTGATCTTGCCTACTAAGCTGTATTAAAACGTATTTAACCCATTCTTAAGCAAGGCGTATTTGTGAATTTCAATTACACTTTACAAGCCGCCCGGCACCGAAACCAGGCGAACTGGCGATCCGCGGAAGCCATGAGCATGACTAGCAGATTGGAAACGATTCGTTTGATGTCGGCACAAAACAAACAATACTTCGCTTCACATTTACTGTTCCTAAAGTTTAAACTGACCATAATTATAGTCAAAGAAACTTTGATAGCATAAATTGGCAGTGCAGAATAAACAACGGCAACGTAGTGACGCGCCTCACACTTGATTCGTTGCAGTTGTACGTCAACGTTAAATTTATTGTCCGCCAACTAGTCTTTCAACATACACATGCCGTGGACAAAGACGGGGATAACTTCACATAAAACAATTGACAGTTATTACCGTGTTAATATAATTTGTTATAGCGCCCATTTTCCCCCTGGTGGCAGAAATTCGGGGTCCATGACCGACCGCGTTATAACCGAATCCGCGTTATAACGGGGCGCGTTATAACGAGGCGCGACTGTAGATGTTCTGGTTTCTTGAATGGCATCACAAGAAACTGTTTCAATTCAAAATACCTACTTTATAATTGTCATAAACTTGTGAACGCATATTTTTATTACATGTACATAACGAAGCTATTGTTGATGGACATATTGTTAAGATGTTGATCTTGATCTAACCTCACTGAAGATGTAAAGGTTAAACGATAATATGTTACACATACATGAAGCCTATGTCATGACGACTCTGCTGTATGTGTTGTGTCTATTCAATCCATTCTACTTGCCTGGGTAGGTCTTGCTTATTGCATTCACCAGATCCACATTGAAACCAGCAACAATGGCACCGCCTACTGGGACGAGGAAGTTCTTGTCTGCCGACTGGACGAAGGCATCAACTCTTCCAACCCTTGCAGCCTATCAACAAATAATATGGTAACTTCTTTTGTGCCTAAAACCTCGGAAACCAAGCTCAGAGGTGCATCAATACAAAAGGGTTAGTCAATATCAGAATCGATAAGCCATATTAAAGTCATCAACAGATGGATCGGTACGCCAGGGAGCTAAGGTGGATATGCAAGGTTATAAAGGTAAGTTTTTAAATGACGGCAAAATTGTATAATATTTTCAACTAATCTAACACTAAGAGGGGGCAAATTCCCAAATTTGTGTAGCAACAGTAAATGCAATTTTTTCAATATTAGTATTGACTCTACGAACAAAAAGTAAATTAGAACTAGATGATTGAAGCAGGATAGGTTTTTTTATAGGAGTAAGCAATGAATATAAAGATACTGGTTGCTTACATAAATGTCTTAAAGATAATGCGATATCGTACAGGAAGCCAGTGCAAGGACTTCAGAAGAAGAAATGGCTTCCAAGTGTGATAAAATGTTTACTTATCATAACTTCGATGAGAAATACATTTCTGGTTGTGGCAAAAATCTAGAAACACATTGTGTAAACTTTCCCATCTGCTGGGATACCTTGATGCTGCAGTCCAATTACGTTGAGTATATCACGAAAAAAATAACTTGGTGAACTTGAAAGTTCAGGAACAGCCTGATTTGACCACTGGTAATTTATGCAACTGGGTGACCACTGGTAATTTATGCAACTGGGTCAAGGACGCATTAGGAACTTGCATTCACAGTATACACAAGGTGACTGGAATGCAGCATTAGTGCTAACAACCTCTGATAACACATGCTGAAGACTACATACACCCTTACACATTGTACAATTACAACATTCACTAACTTTATACATGTACTAGCCACACATAAATACGTTGGCACCGCATACTCATATTCAACACAAATATGAATGGACTTTCTCAGCAAAGACAATTTAAAAGCTACAGAGATGTGCAGGAGATATGAAGACAAAGAAAGAAGACATTAGGGATCACACCTGAGAATGTTGATGTCCAATATCAGAAATTTTTTTGTTTGGAGATATGAGTCAGAGGCAGTTTCATTTGGTGTTGGACAGTGCTATTTTATGCTTTGGACCGATACTGTTAATATATTGATATCATCATATAAATGTTTTAAAATTTTCGTCTGAGGTGGGGACTGCTGCCAAATAAAAATAATTTTGCCTGATATCAGACATCGACATTCTGAGATTACCCCTTACCTGTTGTATGCGATGCATACATTGTGACGACTGTACTCCATATGCATTGTTTATAAGATGGGGAATGTCATGAGTCTTACACAGAGCAGCCACTTCTTCCAGTCTGAAACAACAAAACAACCCATCGCACCTGCTACAATTTTTTGGTTGAGTTTTTACATTTGTTTTCATGAAATTCTGTACAAATATATCAAAATCGATATTACGTTTTTCTTTAGTTAACTGGCTAATAGCATTCCTGTTCACTTTTCAGAGAGAGTTTTGCCATCTGTGGGACTACTAAATATACCTACATAAAACAATATCTGCGTTTTGTTGGAAATTAGCCAAGCGTCAAAATGTATTTGCCCTTCGAATACTACAGATCTGTCAAATTGAATTTATGCTTGTATGACAAATGCAAACAAATCTAGAGCTACAGTATTTAATAATGTTTATAACTGAAGCAATTCTGTATTACAATGAGATATTGCCGTATTCCTCAATTTTTTTTTTAATGCACACGATATACAGGAAATCTGTACAATATAACAATTCTGGGAGTCGGAAGGTGTGAGAGCAAAATGACATGGCTTTTATGTGGTGTTGTGGTGTTGTTGGTGTTGTTGTTGTTGTGGTGGTGGTGGTGGTGGTGCTAGTAATAGTAGTAGAAGGTTTATTGTCAAGTAGCATTTTTTTTAAATGGGCTAATAGGCCCTGAAGTCCTTTGGACTAATACGTCTATATGTGACCTCAGTTGACCAAATGAGTGATAAGTCGGACAAAATTGTAACATTGTTATCTAACATTCTTGTAAAGGTTGGGTAGGATGCTTTACACGGTTTCAAAAATTATGACTGCTACAAAAATTGGCAAAGTTATAGAGCATTGAACATGGTAGGGGTCAAAAAATGAAAATGAAGAAAACGGTTGTTGAAGTTTTACATTATATATGCAAATGGATTGGATGGAAATATTACATGCACAACATTCAAATGTGGCACACGGTATGTATGTTATGTTGCAATGATACACTGGAAGTACAAATGTGCTGCTACAAAGACTTATAAAGTTATGCCAGATTATGTCTTTATGTGTAAAACTAAGAGGACAGATTATTTGAGAGCAATAGGTAGACTAAAGAAAATTAAAGTTAAGAAGAGTTAAGAGAATTGGCTAGTGGGTATAAATGCTTTATAAAACAAATATCAAAATACTACCATAAACAGTTACATGAAAACTTGCGCAACCTAAAACGTAGCAAGCCTGCAGAATACTGGGAAAAACTTAATAAAGCAAGAGCAGTGAAAAAAAATGGAAATATTTTACTGGATAAGTTTATGAACCACTTTGTAAAACTCGGTGAAAAACCTGAAAGTGAAACTGTAGCTAGTGAAATACCTTTTGATCCAAGAAAGATTCCTTTTTTGATGTTTAACCTAGTTCTATTATCTTGCATTGTGCCAACATATTGGTGTATTGGGATCATTAAGGTGGCTACAATGGCTATTATATGCTTCTTTTGAATAAGTTTTGAAGATAAGCTAACCATTTTTCCTCACAGTTTGCCTCAGATACTGAACAATACTACTGACCAAAAAGATTTGATTTTTTATGTTGTTTAGAGATATTTAAATGTGTTTAAAGACAATTAAAAATATGTCAAAAATCACCTTAAAATGACATTTTATTTCATTTTGAGAAACTCGCTAAAAGAAAAATTTGTATGGTTGTAAGTACAAACATGTTGTTGACATTCAGACGGGTTTTTTTTGTAAACAAATGCATATTAAGTTTGATACAGCTTCATAAACATTTTGCTACAATGTTGAAAGACAGCAAAAATCCGTACTGCATTTTTGGCTCGACCCCTTCATCAAACAAAATCATCCCGTGCAATTTTGGGTAAACACAAGTCGAGTTCATATGCCAAGTTATGACTTTGTAAGTATTGTAGTTTTTATAAAAAGGTACGTTAAGTAATACTTCCTGGTTGTTACCAATATTAAAAGTGTCACCAGATGCTTGTTGTTTGCTTAGAAATGTGACTTTGTTTACTGGCATGTGGCTTATTTCAACACAATTTTACAGACACTTCTATTACTGAGATTTCCCCCCAAGGTTTTCCCGCCAAGTTGTCTCATGATATTGTGTTACGAAGGGCCATGTGTTGAACTTGTTGTGGTAGACAAGATTGATTGACACCTGCTGGGGTCAGTCACGTATCATTGCAAATGGTGGCTGAGGTCGGGCATTATCAGAGAATAAACAAAACTACCGCCAGTATTTGGCGATTTGACAGCGTGATGCATTTAGGTAATTATAATACAACAGCATAGTGGCATGAGAATAACCAGACTATTATGATCTGCATTCATGGTGAATGAATTTATGTTTGAACTGGGCTGACGCACACGTGATCGTCACTATGGAAACATCATCAGTTTCCAAGAATCTGAAAAGGGACTTTCCACACACACACTAAAAATACTAGTTTTAAAGGACTGATTGGTGACATATGGTGATAGTGCCTTGGTTTTTTTTAATAGTACACATGTTCAGATTGACACCTACTAATGTTCCATGAAGAAAAAAATTAAGAAATCAACTGACACGATAGCCGGTGCAGCTACCTTAAGCCTATATACAAAAAGCAGGGGTCAATAGATGACCCAGACAACTATCGTGGCATTACACTATTAAGCTGCATAAGCAAGTTGTTTACAGCCTCCATTAACGCGAGACTGGCCATATACCTAAAAGAAGCGAATGTAATAGGTGAATTCAACAACATATTAAAAGGTATCATCACGTGGATAATTCAATGCTCTTCAAAATAACACTTATTTGTCATTATAGAATACACCCATGAAATGTTTTTGGTGAATCATAGATACAGATCATTAAGTGTATGATGGAAGTAAAATGTTTAGTAGTGACTATATGCATGCCAGTAAGGATACACCTGGAAATAAAATATTTGAGTAGTTGTTCACAAGGTACATAGCATGCATTTTGACTTAAAAACAGTAGTAATTAATGACATAATACTGATTGAATTGGAACTGCATATAACTGGATTTAAATTTGCCCAGTGCACACCACAAATCCAGAAACATGGGGCAGTTTAACAAGATTTAACAAGATTGCCAACCAGAAAATTACTCTGGATGGCAGTTGGACAAGGAAGCCTTTTGGCTTATCGAGAGTCCAATACTTTTTATCTACATGTATCCCGCCTTTTTAAGGTGTGTGTCGATTTTATTTTTAAACATATTCACGCTACTAGCACCAACACAATCAGGAGATAATCTGTTCCATTCGTTTACAGTCCTTTGTGAGAATGAGAACTTTCTTATATCTAATCTACACTGCTCCTTTACTAATGTAGCTTCATGTCCTCTGGTCCTTCTATCTTTCTTAACTGAGAAAAAAATGTTTCTATCAATATTTTCATAACCATTCAATATTTTAAACACTTCTATGTGATCTCCTCTCAATCTCCTGGTCTCTAGTGTTGTTAAACCACATTCTTTTAGGCGTATTTCGTAACCAAGATCCCTCAGATTTTGTATCATTTTAGTCGCTCTCCTCTGTACTCTTTCTAGCATATCTATGTCCTTCTTGCGATATGGCCTCCATGCTTGTATACAATATTCTAAATGAGGCCTCACTATTGTTTTGTACAGCGGTACTATGAATTCTTTTTTCTTATACGCTATATTTCGCCTAATTAATCCAAGAATTTGATTTCCCTTTGACGCTGCAATTCCGCACTGCTCTGAAACCTTCATATCAGCACTAATGGTTAACCCCAAGTCCTTTTCTTTTACAGTAGTACTTAGAACAGTACCCCCCATTTTATATTTTACCTCTTCATTCCCATGACCTGTGTGGAGGCATTTACATTTCCCAAAATTGAACACTCTCTACATAAGTCTGATATACTGCAGTGTTGTAACCCTTTTTTATGGTGGTAGGCCAAAGGACAGGATTTGGGAGCATTTTTTTACTATTGAAGGGAATGGCAGTAAGTTGGCAAGATGCACAAAATGTGGCACTCTGCAAGGATGTAAACCATACAGTAATATTGAAGTTCAATGAAATTGTTGGAAAAGTTGAATTTGCATTATCCTTCTGTGATCAGGGTATTTAATTATTTACTGGAAAAGTAGATTCCTATAGTTACTCCAGGCTTTATAAGTTTATATAGCAGCAGACACTGGGACAGTGTGACTGCTGCATGGCTAAATGGATGCAATGGTGCTTTGAAGTTAGTTCTTCTGCCAACTATCCTTTTCACACAAGCCTAGAGGTTTAGTAGGTGCCAGTACACTACTGAGCCTAAACTACCATGCAGGTGTGAAAAACGTCCTGATGTATTTGAACTTGAGCCACTAATTAACTGTCCACCATGCAGTAGCAGAGCAGTTTTATAATAATAATCCACAAGTTAAGTGTCAGTGATCTTCCTTTTGTCAATCATGTGATGTTTCTTGTTTATTTGTGAGCAAGGTGGAGGACTAAAAATGTACTAGGAATTTGTGACATTGTGGTCTAACAACTCAAGAACTCTTTACAACATCCAAAACTCTTTTTCACGCAACATACATAATTGTTTACATATGTAGTAACATACATCAGCAGTTTTTGAGATGGTCCCTCTAGTTACCTGTCAGGTACGCGGGGCGCAAAGCATGACGTGGTGGTCATCACACAACAGATGTTGTCGGCTCCCAGCTCGGCTATCTTACCCTTGAGTGCCGCCACATCTGTACGTAGTTCGTCCCCCTCCAAACAGTTCTCTATGACCACCGGTTCAAAGCCTGCACACGCACACACACACTGTGACAAGTTTGTTATACATTCAACAAAATATATGGAATAAATACTTAAATGTTCTTCTGTTATTTCACCAATTTCCCCAAATCAACAGGGATAGTCACATGTATGTCACAGGTTGGCGAGGTTCCCATAACTAGTTGGCTCAAGTCTAGTAGGGTTCAGTATTAATTTGTTCAACGCTGTGAACTGTGGGCAGCACGAGTAACAGCAACAAGGAACATGCTTTTGGAATCAGCTGTGCTCTGGTGCAATAGAGTATCAGTGAGACGGAACCTGCATCTATTCCTGTGGCTGTAGTGTAGGGTAATTTACATGCCCCTTGTCGTTTCTGCCTGAATATTATTTCCAGACCCATAATTTTGTCTCTATACCCGTGGTATAATCACTTACATTTTGAGTCGGTCGACTTGTTTATTGTGGCAGTAAAGGATCATTAAATAATTGTTGAATTGAGGAAAGTTGAAACCATATTATTTCAGTGGTACGAGGAAGTAGGGTGACTTGTTGTATTTGCCAAGTTGGCGTTGGGCAGATTTAAGACCCAGATGATTACCATGCGTTGATCGTTAACACGACGAGGTAGAAATGTAAGAGAGATTTCCTGTTTTAATCTTATGAGAAGATTATGAGGAGTAGCTTGCATTTATTTGTGGTTAAATGGTGATTTACATTGCTCAGATTGGGTGTCTGTTTAGTTTTTTCCTGTTTCTCACTTGTTTGTAAACTTGGATTTAGATCAACTAATTGAGTTAGGCAAAAAGCTAGATTTAACAGGTCCCGAACTTCAAACATTTGTTCGTGAGGAACAAGAGTGAGCCCGCATTGGGCGCCAGGCTGCTAAGGAAATGGAAAAGGAGAGACTCCAAGCCAAGCTCCAAGAGAAGGAGGCGGCGAGAGAGGCCGAGATGAAGAAAGAGAGTTTCCAGGCCGACATCTGCATGCGCGAGATGGAAGATGTAAAAGAGATGGCAAGGCTCCACAGCGAGGCTGCGGCCCAAGAGAACCGGGAATCAGTGAGTAACACTTCTGCCATTCCTAGGGTTAATAGTCCTCCATTGCCCTGCTTTAACGAGAACAATGATTCAATTGATCAATCAATCAATCAATCACAATCACAATACTTTATTGTCCCTTGTGAGGGAAATTCATTTGGAGTGTAAAGCAGCATATTAAGACATATAAAACAAATGTACATGCAATATACACAATATAAAAATATGATGCTTATCTTCAGCGTTTTTTCTTTCTCTGACAGATATAAAAGTGTAAAAGGTATATAGAATGAAACCCCGAGCTGTATTACTGAGGTGACCTTATTGTGAGGTGGCTGTATTACTGAGGTGACCTTAATTGTGAGGTGGCTGTATTACCGAGGTGACCTTAATTGTGAGGTGGTTGTATTACCGATGTGACATTAATTGTGAGGTGGCTGTACCAAGGGTGATCTTAATTGTGAGGTGGCTGTATTACCGAGGTGACCTTAACTGTGAAGTGGCTGTATTACCGAGGTGGCCGTAAAGCAAGGTTCAACTGTAACTATATTTGTGTTTTTGTATTTATTGCCAATTTATTGAAGGAAACAAATGAACAAGATACAACACAGAGTTTCATGAATTAAAAGTTTGATGAAATGACTGTTAAGGCCTGCTTAAGACCTTTTTAATTCTGATTTTAAAAATCAATTTAACATGACTGCATGACTCACCTGCTGTGACTATTGACTTGAAACATGACTTCTGGTCAATTCTTGGCCAGAGCACATATTTAGCATTCGGACGGACCTGTCGGAAGGTCAGCATGCACAGAACCAAGGTCATCCCCGTTGCCATAGGAACAATGAGTGCAGCAGCAGCCGAAGGAACACCTGTTGCATAGTTACATAACATCACATCATACATTATAATAAATAAAAAGATGTGATACAGGTCTTATTGTAGTTTTTCAGGAATAAAATAATATAACAAAAATACAGTGATTAATCACAATTGATGTAATTAGTACAATTTACCATCCACGGTGGTGCTATAGACACAAAAGATGGTTTCCCGGAATATCTATAAATGACTGTTTGCGTGGCTCGGAACAATTGCAGACGTGGTGTAACATTACGAATAATCAATTTCAATCCTAAAACCAATCAAAACATGCAGGGAATTTCAAAAATATAAAATGTTACTTTTCTCCTGAGGAATCATAAATTAATCCGTGAATGTTTGGTGCCGGACATGCGAGCCATCGAGGAGACAAACATTAACATTCCCCACACAGCATTTTCCAGAAATCAACAACTATTGCATCATTAGAACCAGCACCCATATATAGTGTACCTCACTCAGTCCTGATGTCAGTGTATACCGGTATAAAATGTAGTCTCACCGAGTAGTCTGAGGGCATCCAGGACCATGGCATTGGCAAGTTTCATAAGCACACTTGATCCAGCTGCCTTTGGCTGCACAGCAGAAAGGTCCCCTGATCTACCAATGCCATGACCAAATCTACAAAAGCACACACACTATGAATATACAGTTATTATGATAACATATACAACAATTAGCCAAGTATCCCCAGTGTTACCTGGTGAGAAAACATGTTTAAACATTTTACTATACAAGTGTATGAAACACAATCAATCAGGGCATTTTGGCCCTTTGCACTTTTATATCTTTTTAGTGTGTGGTACTGTGTTTATCCACAACTTAACCAGTTTTTAATTATTTTAATCTGCACCACACCCACGTTGTACATCATCCCCAACTTGATCCACATTGTATGTAATGACAACAGTGCAACAATGCACCAGAGTGGGATTATGCACTTATATGTAAAAAGAAGAATCATATTACCATTGTATCGATCATGTAACAGAATGTACCATAGCTACTGTAACTAGTATTAATTAATCAGTGTTCATTCTGCACAGAAACCAGCAACACAGTCTTTTTACCGGGGCTGACGTGGCAGGGATACAAAGATAGCACTGTGCTACCTTAGCCAAGTTTAAAAACTAATCCTGGGCTCTTGTCAGTAGATCATCACCTCTTGCTCTCCACAGGTACTTGGGTGGTTGGTGGTTGGCAGGTAGCTAAGAGGCGGCTGTGCTTGGCTGAAGGTAGTGTACGTGATGCATACACTGCATTGTTGTCACGGCATCACAACAAGGCAGACATCACTTGTGGCTTTCACTTTTAGGGTAGACATACTTTTTTGCATCCTCCTGTAAGGAACGCCATATCACATGGAAACGTGGGTCCAATGCTACGCTTGTTGATGAAGTGAAATAACAATCAACCGAGACAAGCTATCCATTGTAGCCATTGTTATAGGCTGACATGTCTTCCTGCAGGCCACGTGGATGGCTAGTAGAATGAAGCTGATCATCACCATCTTATCACCTACACAAGATCTGTCGCTTCTTCAAGTAGCTCCAACACATTGAGCATACCTTGAAGGATATTTCTGTCAAACTGTGGAGCACACCTTCTTCACTTGCCTGTTCCACCACGTTACACTTGTTGGCTGATGACGGAACTCATCATAAATGAGGTCTGTAGCCACAATCGACTTCCTCACATGATGCTACACACCTTTGCCAGGGTCTATTTCAGTGTCTTTGGATCTTTCAAGTCATCTTTACTGACCAGTCGCAGTGTTTGTGGCAGATACTCAGTCCAGGGTTATTGCATGTTGTCTTCCTACACTCATTGATGTCGTTGTTCTCAAAGAAGGCCAGCCCTTAGAATGTATTCATGTTTCCTACTTTGTCTCTGATTACGTGTGAAACTGTCTCTACGGTATTGTTCTACAGTGTTCTGGAAGTGTGGAGCAATGCTTTCTCTATGGTATTGTTCTACAGTGTTCTGGAAGTGTGGATCAATGCTTTCTCTATGGTATTGTTCTACAGTGTTCTGGAAGTGTGGATCAATGCTTTCTCTACAGTTTTGTTCTACAGTGTTCTGGAAGTGTGGAGCAATGCTTTCTCTATGGTATTGTTCTACAGTGTTCTGGAAGTGTGGAGCAATGCTTTCTCTACGGTATTGTTCTACAGTGTTCTGGAAGTGTGGAACAATGCTTTCTCTACGGTATTGTTGTACAGTGTTCTGGAAGTGTGGAACAATGTTTTCTCTACAGTATTGTTCTACAGTGTTCTGGAAGTGTGGAGCAATGCTTTCTCTACGGTATTGTTCTACAGTGTTCTGGAAGTGTGGAACAATGCTTTCTCTACGGTATTGTTCTACAGTGTTCTGGAAGTGTGGAGCAATGCTTTCTCTACAGTATTGTTCTACAGTGTTCTGGAAGTGTGGAACAATGTTTTCTCTACGGTATTGTTCTACAGTGTTCTGGAAGTGTGGAGCAATGCTTTCTCTACGGTATTGTTCTACAGTGTTCTGGAAGTGTGGAACAATGCTTTCTCTATGGTATTGTTCTACAGTGTTCTGGAAGTGTGGAGCAATGCTTTCTCTACAGTATTGTTCTACAGTGTTCTGGAAGTGTGGAGCAATGCTTTCTCTACAGTATTGTTCTACTGTGTTCTGGAAGTGTGGAGCAATGCTTCTTGTTGTGATGAGCCAGTGCACATACTGCACATACATACTACATGTTATACTGGTCATCACTAAACATTCCTGACACTATTATCAACATTCTACAACCTTAAGGATAGCCACTGCTCAAAAATGTGTACTATTGATCATGAACATCTCAACCAAATCTGGAGTACTAATTAGTTACATGAATAGTAAATTATATATGGAATTTGGGGGATAATTTGCTTGTATTACCATGGCAATGAACATTTCTAGTGCACATGACAGATTATTCTGAACTGTTTGTAATTGCGCAATTGTCATGAATCATTAGTTAGAATGCTCCTGTACCAGATATGGTGATTCAGTAAATCCAGCATGTGCAGTCGTCTACCTGAAGTGTCGGTTCCTGACAAGCTGTGAGGCGATGCGAGCCTCTCTCTCACCCACGCCACAGTTGCCCAGGAAGTTGTTGCTGTCCATCACTGACAGCTGCTGGAGGACATACTCTATGGTGATGTCGTCCCAGCCTTCTGTCGGCCATTTCCTCTATGACAGAAACCATCTACTATGGTGTGTGCGCGTGTGTGCATGCATGCGTGCATGGAGGTGCATAGATGTGGGTAAGTATGGATGCAATGAATTCTGAGAGTAATTGAGTTCTAATTATCTTTCCATGATTTCATGATTTGTCAATTATTTTGGTCAGTTCAAATTGTCTACGTTCACTGTACAAATCATAATATGTAAATACTTGGTTGTAGAGACTCAGAGGGTTGGACTGTTGGCAGTGTCTTATGTATTGTCTGGCTTTATAGTCTGACAAGCATAAACTAGTCTTTCACAACTTTTTCAAAAATGTCCTTATTAGGTCATATCAAAGTAAATCCTGGTTTCTCATTAGAACCTTGTTAAAAAGGAAATGAGTGTTTTTACTATGCTGGTGAGGGGCTACTGGCTGTATTCTCAAACATCTACAAACTAAGATGTGTACAGTGTTTTCATACAATTGAGTGGCAAAACCGTAGACAAATTTAGCTGGCTTAATACGCATCATCATTTTCACTTATTAAGCCAGAACATGTATTTAGATAATTATATCTTGTTTTAAAAAGTTTTGCGGTACCTAGATAGTAGATGTGTGTGTGTGTGTGTGTGTGTGTGTGTGTGTGTGTGTGTGTGTGTGTGTGTGTGTGTGTGTGTGTGTGTGTGTGTGTGTGTGTGTGTGTGTGTGGATGAGAAACCGGTGAATTATTCTATGTGGGCATTGATGATTGTGGCGTTATACGTCATAGTCAACAATAGTCAATACCTGCTCAAGTAAATGTCTGATCTTATTCTCGTGCGTGTTCCTGGCCTGTGCTCCCTGCTGCACGTACGTACTCGGCACAAGTTTCTCACACAGTTTCAGACATTCGTCATTCATTGCAATGCACAGCGCCGACGGCCTTATGGGGATACGCTTGTGTTTACGGCAGGACTGACAGCAGACTTTAGACTTGTTCTGTACACTGGCTGCACGTGCTACACTCAGACCCGTTGATACGCCGATAATCGTTGTCAGCAGCAGAGCCAATAATGGTCAACAGCTTATTTATCAGCTTCACAAAACCGCAGGGTGTGATAGCACGCGCCAGACCAAATGATCTATTAAAACACACTTCAGTTGCAAAATGTCAAAACAAGTAATGATAATACACGTGGAAATTGGCATCACGAATGTCGCACAAGTCAAGTATGTATTATCAGCATCGTGTCACTGTTTTGCCGTTTCCTTTCCGAACAATGATCGCCATCTGCTGAGTTTATTTCGAACTAATGATGTCGCGCCCTTTCGACAAATCATACGTCTTTTATTTGCATATGATGTGACGCCCACATATAACACATAAATTGTATGCCTCCAGTTATAAGTAGCGTTTATAGTCAAACGAACTTGGCATCTCATAACGCAAAAGCGTGGTTATTGAAAAGCGGGCGATAATACGAGAACATGTGATTTCCAACGACCACTAGCACTGGCCTATTCAGCTGACCACTCATCTAAGGCTGGATCTGAACATATTTCTAGAAACTTTTCACACTTGAAACAGTACATGTAAAGATAGAATATGTCAGTAGAAACAGCTATAAGGGAACTGACCGCTCTTCATCTTTCCGAGAAGTCGGCAATATCTCTGGAAAAACCTGATTCAGAATATATTCTCCACATTGACTCTCAGCTGAGGTGTGTTTACATTGTTGTAATTCACAGGTTCAACCATTACATCTTCTCTACATTAATTATGTATAATGTAATGTAGGGATATTAAGGAATGGCCTAATAAAACATTTCTTAGTAAAACAGCTTTATTAACTTCAAACACGTGTCTAAACGATTGGTTGCAGCTACTGAGGGTATTGAGCCTCAGTCTAATGTACGGTTAATTATAGCCAACAAAGGAGCAGTGGCAACCCGTGCCTGCCTGTGGCTGTGCCCAGGCCGTCACTTTCACTCTGGCAGCCCTGCAGTGTGCACTCTTGCTAGCGGCCCCTTGTGTTACCATACTAGTAGTCGTATCCTCTGCCGCTCCTGTCCTCTAGTTGCTGCGTCATCTTAGTAATTTCTTCAGTGAGAGTGGACAGCTGCAAAATCAACGGCAACTGACCTTTGTTCATCTCTTCCAGTTGATGAGCAAACGCAGGTAACTGCGGCTCTGACGCCTCTACTTCATTTGCAGTTGCTCTTTGTCTCTGGGCTGTATTTGCTGTTCGGGTAAGTCTTTCTTCTACCCATTGGAGAAATGTACAGTTTGGGTTCATCCTAACATACCATTTCGATTCTCATCAAAGAGGTGGCTCCAAGACATTCTCAGCCAACACTGCTTTGGTAATTTTTTGGCATCAGTTTCTTCTTTCACTGCCAAACGGTTGACAAGGGTCTAGATTTCATGAGGAAAGTCCCCCAGACTTTGTCTCTCGGTTTGTTGGCACTCATATATTTTCTTGGTGATTTGTGTCGACGTCAGCCATTCACCAAATGTCTCTAGAATGTCGTCCAAGAGCACTATTGGATCTTCCTGATCCTCTGGATTTTAGTCTCATTTCGGTTCTTGGTGCCCCCTCCAGATGGTGCACCAGAAATTCTGCTGCCTCTCTCGTAGGCATGTTTCTGGTGATGCATCATGCGTCTTCGATCCATTCTTCAGCTATCTCTCCAGGTGTTCAGAGAAATAGCGAACTTTACGGTCGTTTGAGGTTACGACGGTAACCGCCGGTTGCTGTGTGCTTCTCCATGTCTGCCTTCCACACCAGCAGCCTCCTCAGCTGCTCATCACGATCCTCCGCCATCAACACTGCTCCTTATGTTGTATTTAAGAAAACACTACCACTCTATGTCAGTTTAGAAGTAATTTAGAAGGAGCACCCCACTTCTGGTACCAAACTGTAGGGATATTAAGGAATGGCCTAATAAAACATTTCTTAGTAAAACAGCTTTATTAACTTCAAACATGTATCCAAACGATAGGTTGCCGCTACTGAGGGTATTGACAGCCTCAGTCTAATGTACGGTTAATTATAGCCAACAAAGAACCAGTGGCGACCCGTGCCTGCCTGTGCCCAGGCCGTCACTTTCACTCTGGCGGCCCTGCACTCTTGCTAGCGGCCCCGTGTGTTACCATACTAGCAGTCTTTTGGTTACGGCGTTCTACTGCCCAAATCTGCTGCACGTGATAGTACGTATTGTCCTATGAGGGAACTGACCACTCTTCATCTCTCTGAGAAGTCGGCAGTATCTCTGGAAAAACCAGATTCAGAATATATTCTCCACATTGACTCCCAGCTGAGGTGTGTTTAAATTGCTGTAATTCACAGGTTCAACCATTACAGCTTCTCTATATTAGTTATGTATAATGTAATTCGTCACAACACCATCTCAAAAACAAACTATCTCCTGCAAATCGCCCTAGGCTAGGCTGGCCGGCCTATAGTGTATGAGTATATTATACTGTCGAATAGCATCGCCCTAGATTCATTGGTCTGGAGGGCAATTTATTCGTATAGTGAGTGACGTTTGTAAACTTTTCTTAATGACAAAAGGGTGCTGCCACCTGGTGTCCTGTTGGGGAACTGAATCTCTTACACATTTCCTGATACATCTTGGCAGCTCTGCCAAGAAGACAGGGCCACCAGAACTGAAGAAGACCTGCCAACTCACCATGATTTCTGGGACTCTCCTGGATTAGGGACCTACTTATTAGTTCATGCAGCTACTATTACATGTTACACCTGTACTGTTACATATTATACCTGTACTGTTACATGTTACACCTGTATTGTAACATGTTACACTTGTACTGTTACATATTACACCTATACTGTTACATGTTACACCTCTGCTGTAACATGTTACACTTGTATTGTTACATGTTACATCATACATGTGTCCTACCGTGTTGCTTCAGCTCTGTGTGTGGGGCTGATGCTCGAGTTGCTGCAACAAGCTCAGAAAACACAGTGAGAATATACACTCGACAGACACTTGGCTACTTGGCTAGTATTTCAGGTAAGACATTCTACATAGCTCTCTCTATATTCTACATATATGTATTTCTATACATGTATCTACAAGTTGTAGTCAAATACTCTTACAATGAAAAAGGTACAAGCACATTAGGTCAAGTACTTTCAAACCTAAACTGATCAAGTACCAATACATTTGGTAAAAAAGTATGGATTATTTTGTATTCTAAGTACTCAGGTTATGTACTTGATGGTCTTGAAATGTAGTTGATATTTTGGGAAGTACAACTAACCAAGCACAAGTACTTCACACACACACACACACACACACACACACACACACACACACACACACACACACACACACACACACACACACACACACACACACACACACACACACACACACACACACACACACCTTGAAAAATGATGGAACATTCAGGTAAGTTGTTATGCACTTGATCCAGAGCATATCATTTTATCTGTGTGTTTCACCTCAAATTTCAGTGTAGCCAATAACTAAAATAAAATGTATTGTCCTGTGCTCAATAGGTCACACAAAGACTGTCACCGGAGTGAAGTTTGCCAGAGTAACACCTCATCTTCTCTATACATCATCACTAGATGGCACTGTCAGGTATGCGGACATTTAAAACATTTAACTTTCAACAATGTTACAGAGAAATTGCCATTGGTATTTTACAAGATTTAACAGCAATTTAAGTGTGGAATCAATTTGGTAACAAAATATTTATCCAGAACAAACCATCATCATTTTATACATACATACAACAAAATAAACAGCATAATATGACAGTTACTGCTTTCTGGTAATAAACATATCCATATTACTGATATACAGAAAATACAACCGGTGCAAATAACTAAATCAAACTAAGTTTGGGGTTGGAACCATATCAAGTCAACTAACTTTCTCACAAGTCATGAGTTAATGTCAGGGTTTTACAGGTGTTGGGACACTAGAAGTAATGTGAAAGATGCAGTGCAGGTGTTCACAGGTAAATACACATTCCCTGTTTACATGGTAACCACATAGTTATTCCATTCTTATTCCTCCAAGTCTGTTATTGACAGAGGATACAGCATTGTGTTCAATCCTTTATCGTATTCCAGTAAACTGATAATGCTGTTAGTGTATTATATATAATAGTTATCTGGACATATTTCCACTATATATGTTCTCTCTGAGTAAACTACCCTTCTCTGTGAAACATCACTTATGTTACAATTTCCAAGTAACAGTTACATACTTATATATATATATATTATATATATACTGGTGTTAATGTTTTTGTGTGAAAAAAGGATATTCTATATACTGGAAAATGTATATATATATATATATATATATATAGTGTACACACACACACATATATATATTTCCCAGAAAGAAAAACATACTTTTTTGTACAACAAAAACATTAATACCAGTTGATTTTTACTGATCACATCTAATTTTTTTAAAGCATTCAAATTATGTAACTAACTAGTAACTCACAGTTTGTGAGAAAAAGACATTTGCAGTTCTTGACAGATTTTCTCATACCAAAATTTTAAAACCTTCATCAATGGAAAGGCTGCTTATTCTTAATGTGTTGGTACATCATCTCCATAAATGTATGTGAAATGTGTGCAGGCTGTGAAGGCGATACGGAAGCCTTCAGTTCATTTGACGTCAGCTGTGACGACCGACTGCTATGTACAGGAACAGAAGTCACAGACCATGACGGCGTCTTCATCTTCTTCTGGTAAAGAATCATAGGCATAAAAAATAGGTACTATAGTCTTGGGTCAATAAAATATGTTGTATTATGTGACATTTTCAATTTGTCAAGAGATATGTTTTCTTTAGAAAATTACAATGCGTTTACAAAAAAATACTCACCAGAATCAAATCTATGAAGTAGTTCCATGAAACTATGTTATTGATGCAATGAAGCTGCTTGTGGACAATGTCAACCATTATAGTCAATAGCAAACATAAAGGGTACGACAAAATTATGTATATGCATTGCTCTGGTTACTAACTGGGAGATGACATGTCGCAGTACAACATAAAATGTCGTTACTTACAAAATGATTAAATTATATGAAGGATTGTTTGGTTTCAATTAGTCTGGTGATGAAATGCATTGGTGTAAAATTCTCTTGGTGTCAGCTTGATTGGTTTTGAAGGTTCTTAGTTATAAATGGAACTAAATTTTGAACAACAAATTTATATAAAAAATATTTTTGTAAATAGGGTTTGTAATTTACTAATTATATTTAAAATTTTATGAGTGAAGTGAAGAAGAAGAAGAAGCTTAAAAGTAGTGGCTCCTGTGCTAGCAATATTACATACCTTAGCGGGAGTCGCCTGACCTTACCTATTACTTTATCAGGGATACAAGGAAGCCTCAGCCTCTTGGGTGCTACTCCGAGTCACATCACGATGACATCACACAGGTCGGTAGCTGATGATGATACTAATAAGATAGCTTCTTTTGCACCTAAATCCTTGGAAAGCGAACTCAGAGGCGCATCAAAACGAAAGGGTTGATCGATAAGCTGTATTCAAGTTGTCAACAAATGGATGGATATACCAGGGAGGTTTACAGCTGATCTAACACTGAGAGGGGGCAGATTCCAAAGAGTCGGTGCAGCAAGAGAGAAAATTCTAGTTCCAATGTTAGTGTTGTCTCTAGGAACAACAAGTGAATCAGAAGAACTACATGATCAAAGGTGGATAGGATTTTGCTTACAGGAGTAAGCAATTAATGTAAATTTGCATATGCTGGTTGCTTACAAGAAAGTGCGTGATAAGTAATAGTACAGATCTTTAAAATGGTACAATATCGGACAGGAAGTCAGTGCACATGGTGTTTGTCACATTGTAACATGGTGATGTTTAATACATCGGGAACATTACTGAAGATTGGTAATAAAAACTGTTGCTGTTAGAGACACTCTGTACATCTCTGTACATCTCTGTACATCTCTGTATATCTCTGTATATCTCTGTACATCTCTGTACATCTCTGTACATCTCTGTATATCTCTGTACATCTCTGTACATCTCTGTATATCTCTGTACATCTCTGTATATCTCTGTACATCTCTGTATATCTCTGTACATCTCTGTACATCTCTGTACATCTCTGTACATCTCTGTACATCTCTGTATATCTCTGTACATCTCTGTATATCTCTGCTACCTCAGTGTGAAGACTTCCTTATTTTATTTGCAAGATTATCTGCAGACAGGACTTAAATTTTCAAAAACTACCTGAAAAAGACATCACAGTAATTCAGTTTTAACAGCTATCATCATACTATTTGTGATAAAGACCAATAGTCTGCATTATAAACCCCAGTGGCAGATACCCCACCAGACTGCCAATTGAGAAGATCCTTGTTAAAGTCCACCTGTTGCTGTTTTGAAACTTGGGCCATTTTATTCACCTCATTTTGCCTGTATCTTTTACTAACATCTGTATGTCCCTTCTACCTATGCCCAGGAGAATAAAATGTGCTATGCAGATGATTACCTTTTGTGGATTCCATCTCGCCACAACAGAAACAACCCTGATGTAGCTCAGTCAATTTGGCCAGCTATCTATCTTACATGGAAACTCAATTAACAAATTAACTGTACTTGACTGCTGGAATATGGAGGAAACCTGCCCCTGGTAGGTACTTCCAATCAACAGATAGAACTTGTTGTCACGGAGCTGTATGATATCTCCTGTAGGTGTGCTTCCATCCACACCAGCGAGACCGACTACTGACTGGGTCGACTGATGGACTAGTTTGTGTGTTTGACATTGGTCAGGAATCTGAGGATGATGCCTTGCAGGGAACTCTCAACTCAGAGTCATCTGTTGTGAGTTCATATCACTATGTCTGCACAGAATTAGTGGGCATAGTAATTTGTAAGAGGAAGTCTCCTGTGTTGAACATGGGAAAGTTCAAAGGGTACAGCAGTTACCTCTGCCCAATTTGGCTGTATTGCCAATAAAGCTTCTTTTGAAACTGGATGTTTTGTTTATTATTTGACGTACATTCAAATTGCGATCATTGTTACGGGCTTACTAAACACAATTTGGTAGGTGGTACACCTTCAACATAGTTAGTATAATCTTAACATTATATTAATTAATAAATGAAAAACTAGGAATAGACTACCTCCTTTTAAAACTCTTGTTTAAATATCTGAAAATGCAATCTGATTTGTATTTTATGCTGGTTTCAATATTGGCTCAATAATATATTGTGGCATAGTTTTGGAGAATAGGGTAATGCGAGAGAAGATTGTAACTTGAGATTGTATGTTTCAGAGTCATATAGGGTGGTGTGGGGAAAAAGAGTGCAACATCTACTGCACCACACACATAGAGACTCTGCATGTTTGGCACTCGGTTGAGGTGGGTCATTGGCAGAACTCAGAAATATGAACCAATATTTGGTAACTTAGCACATCATGTGTTTTCTAAAAGTATCCAACAACGAACCATTGTTTTTGTGGGATCATAAAGTAAAATCTCATATCCTCCCAAGTATCAGATGGTATACGAAAATTTATGTCCTTTACAAACAGGCTTGAACTAAAATTTATTTGAATTTAAGCAGCGCACTAGAGCCAAATTTAAATGTGCAATGAGGTTTATTAAGAAGAAAGAATGCAACTTAAGAAAAGAGTCTCTTGCAAAGAAATTATTGAAAAGTAATACCAAAGATTTTTGGAATGAGATTAAAAGTATGAATAGGCATAACATGACCCTGCCAAATGCGATTGATAATGCTTATGGTAATGAGGAGATTACACAAATGTAGAAAACAATGACCTATTTAATTGTCTGAAGAAACAGTCTGATACAAACATAGAATATAATGATGTTCCATATTCAGATGACATGGTAATTAATACAAGAATTATCTGTTGCTATATACAGCTTATCCGACAACAACAGTTGTGAATTGGGTGACATCCAAGCAGAACATCTGAAATATTGTAGTAAAAGGATATTACCACTATTAGCTATGTGTTTTACAAGCTTCTTAATTCAATGGGTTCTGTCGGACTCTTTGTTCTCTGTAATACTTGTACCTGTTGTTAAAAACAAAAGTGAGAGCATTAGTAATAAGAACAATTATAGACCTATCGCTCTTGCTGCTATTGTTTCTAAAGTTTTAGAATATGTACTGTATAATAGACTTGAAAGGTATATGTATACAAACCCTAACCAGTTTGGGTTTAAAAAGAAACATGGTGCGGACATGTGTGTATTTGCATTTAAAGAACTTGTTCTTAAATATCATATTATGAACAGTAATGTATATTGTTGTTTTTTAGATGCCTCAAAGGCATTTGACCGAGTTAATCATAATCATTTATTCAAAAAGCTGTACGATAGACATATACCTCCTCTGTGTAATTAGAATACAAATATATTGGTACGCTCACCAAATGATGTTCGGTGGGATAATGTTACCTCAGAACAAACCTGGGGCCAAGTACATTTGTATGAGTACAAGTACGAGTACTTTGACAATGGATGAGTACGAGTACATTGCTAAAACCTGAGTACAAGTACGAGTACATTCTCACGAGTACGAGTCAAAGTACGAGTACATTAAAAAATATATAAATATTAAATAATAACGTATTTTAAAATTATTAATTAATCTAATTTATATAACTCAGCACAAGTGAATATGTAATGGCAGTTGATGAATTTTGTATGAGGAAAACTAAAAAACCTCTATTTCATCAACAATGAAATTCACTTCATTGGCATTCATTTCAGTGGCATCCTATGATCTTATCATCTATTTGCCATTGCACCGAATGAACATGATTTGTTCACAGGTTGAGTCTTTCAGGCTGCACTGTTCAAGGCAGAATACTTTCTTGGCTATGCTAAATACTCTTTCAACTGGGGCTGATGAGGTTGGAATGCTGAGATGGTGAGGGACCAACTGAGCCAGAGTTGGAAAACTCAGAACTGCAGTGGGTCACTGTGACAATCTGTACATGGCTGACTGAGGTATTCGTTCACCTCACGTTCATCTGCTGACGTTATAACTTGGCAATTTATATTTTCTGATCATAGACTACTAGTTGTTGAGAGGGTTAGCACATGTC
Organism: Escarpia spicata; assembly: GCA_963995525.1. NCBI lineage: Eukaryota > Metazoa > Annelida > Polychaeta > Sabellida > Siboglinidae > Escarpia > Escarpia spicata. The sequence continues at coordinate 50,908,177 of OZ023214.1, read as the reverse complement.
CACATAACAGGCTCAGCATCCCCTTTGGACTTTTTAGCCAGGCTGCTGGCATGGGATTATACTAGTGTAGGAGACAGTCTGACTTGAGCCACCTTACTTCTACAGAGGAAGACTGGCAGTTCTTGTTCTTAGCAGTTAGCACTGTCAGCCAGTGCCAAGAGGCATGGTCTCCATACTACATCAAAGGCATTTCCTGTCTAACTAGTGGGTTAACTGCTAATTGACTCTTTATGGCTTAATTAAACAAACAGGTTTATGGCCTGAACTGCTAGCCTACAATTATTGTTTGCTTAACAGGGTGTTTCTGACTGGAAAAAGATGCTGCCTGTTGCCATGTTTGGGTATCATAGTCATTGTTACCAGAGAATGAGGATGCACTGGGATGTGTAGGGATGGTAAGGTTGTATACTATCAGAAATAACAAAGTATTAAAAAAATAGTTGAACATTTAAATATTTAAGGAAATTTAAATTTTATAACCAAATGTATTTATTTTCCCCAGTACATATTGAGAAAGTACTCAGATGTACTCGTAAAATCTGAGTACAATGAGTACAGGTACGAGTCCATGACCCGTAAGTATCATGAGTACGAGTACTTCAAAAATGTACTCGAGTACATTAGTACCGAGTACTTCGGCCCCAGGTCTACCTCAGAAGGATTTCATGTCTCTAATGGTGTATGACTAATGGTGTATCTTGTTTATGTGTATGTGGACGAACTCAGTCAAGATTTGAATAATATACCAGTAGTAGGTTGTATAATGGAAGAATCTAAAATTAATCATCTCATGTATGCAGACGACCTAGTGTTATGTTCACCATCTGCCAAAGGTCTTCGTGAACTGTTGAAAGTAGGTGAGAACTGTGATGATGCTTATAATATAAAGTATAACAGTAAGAAAAATGCTATATTAATATTTGAATGTAACATGTTAAAAAACAGTGTTAGTAACTTGTTCTTACTTAATGGTGATTATATACCAAGTGTTGATGAATATAAGTATCTTGGACATATCTTATGTAATAATATGAAAGATGATTGCGATATAAACAGACAATGTAGAATGATGTATGCTAATACAATACTCCGTAAATTTAGTATGTGTACTTCACTGTCTACTAGTCATCTATGGTGGAAACGTAACAGAACATCAACAAATAAGTTGTATGTTGCGTATAAAACACTTAATATGTCATGAACCTGAATGGTGTAATGTCAGCACAATGTTTGTCAGCAGACACGCGCCAATGTGTCAAATGTTAATTCGTAAACATATGTATAATTTCATTGTAAGAATTGAGAGTTCTTATAATGTAATAGAAATATAGTAAAATATGATACAAATATACGTCCAGTATATGGAGATATTGGTATGAAATGATAATGACACACAACAATGTGTTTCTTTGATTAAAAAACATAATCTACATATATGTATAATTATGTTTATGCAAGCAACAACGCTAAGTCCAATATAGTGATGAAAAAAGGCCAAATGAATGACGGTTATTTATTAACGTGATAAGAGAGAAATATGGACTCTACATCCAAGGCCAGGCCTGTGACTGTGCCCAATACTAGTCTCCTGTACCTCAGGTTGACAGAGCCCACATTTCGACACAAAACAAGCAGTATTGGTATACTTGATATAAAACAATGTTATTGCAGTGTACTGCTAAAATCAGGAGCAGAGCCAGTAGCATGGAGATGGGCAATAAATAGCAACATCATGGGTATAGAAACAGGCAGACGAGTTGTGAGAAATAACGAATCATGAAATGCAACCAACTTCTTCCATGCACGCTCATAATGTAACCTAGAAGATGGTGCCATTGAGGCCTCCATCAACATACTTAAAGATTGCCTAAGCCGGCTGGGGACACACTGTAGGATACTTCCACTGGGTTGGCATTCGCCCATGGCGCCAGTTCGTGGAACTCTTCCACCTGCGAACGAGATAGTTTATCAGCCAAAGTGTTAAAACGGCTTGGAACAGAGTGTGCTGCAAAGTTGATATTAAACCGCAGACATGCCAACACCAGGGGACGGATTAAGGCCATGATGTGGGGTTCATCAGATGTCTGGTTATTAATCACAGGCACCAGGGCTTTGTTATCTGTAAAAAAAGCATACGCTTTTATTCACCCAAACATTACCCCACACATGTACTGCTGCCACGATAGGGTATAACTCCAAAACCGAGACATTGTGCGAACGCTACTCCACCGGCCAGAGACCACAAAACCATTCTGCCCCATACAGTGCCCCGTACCCTACTCCCCCAGCTGCATCAGTGTATAGTCGGAGATAGTCACCTGTCAGAAATTTCTCATCCAGAAAGAAGGCTCTGCTATTAAAATACTGAAGAAATTCCAAACATACTCCTAAGTCAAATGTAGTTTGTCTGCTTAAACGAATGTGATAGTGTGGTTTTAGCCTACCCATGGTTTGGTCAATTAGCCACCTGAGAAACGTTTGGCCAGGGACTACAACGGCTGAATCAAACGAAAGCAACTCGATTAAAATCTGCAACTCCTTCAAGTGTGACCTTAGACTGAAAACTCAAAAGCAATGATCTAGCCTTCTCGAGCTTATCCTCTGGAAGTCTAGCATGTATCTGGACAGTATCCAGGATGATACCCAGAAAAGGGAGTGAGGTGGATGGGCCCACAGTTTTGCCAAGAGCAAAGGGTACCCCGATTTGTTCCCACATGACGATAAATGCCCTAAGGTCATCATTTCACTTCTCAAATAAGGGTCCCAGCAGGAGAAAATCATTGATTACATGTATCACTTCAGTTACGTATAATTTAACTTTTGCGGCCCATTCTAACGCTGTACTAAACCGCTCAAAGATAGCACATGCACTCTAACAACCCATGGGAAGCACTGCGTCCTTGAACAACTGGCCCCTCCACTTAAAATCCAGTAACAGTCTCTCTGCTCGTGAAATTTGAATGATCCAAAAAGCTGATTCAGTATCAACCTTAGCCATGTAAATAAGCCCAGTTGAATGCTTAATCAAATCAGTGGCATCATAAATCGTTGCATATTGGACAGAAGATAATTCTTTAGGAATTAAATCGTTCACCGAGGACCCCTCCGGGTATGATAGATGATGTTTCATGCGAAATTCACCTGGTTTTTTCTTAGGGACAATGCCCAGAGGCGATATTCTCTAATTAACATAAAACTGTGGAACAACATATGGGCCAAGTATTCGGTCTAATCCTAACTCCTTTGCCAATTGTTAATAACCTCCGGAAATTCGTCCGCAGACTTGAGGTTACGGATGTCTACATCGCGCAGAGGTGGCAGGCCAACACAACCTATTGGAAAACCAGACATGAGAGCATTACAGTGTGTGTAAATTATACAAGATCTACCAGAGCAGTACATTGTAAAAATTAAGGAACACTGCGGTGACATGCAACAAACAGTGATCGAGCACTACATTGCGTATAACCTACAAGAACTATAGAGACGCCAAATAGTAAAAATGAGGGATACCATTAATATGCGACAAACTGTTAAGCCAGCAAACAGTGACACAGCACTATGTTGCATGTAATTATACCACATCTGCCAGAGAAGCAAATAGGAAAACTAAGGAACACTGATGACACGCAACAGACTGCCCAAAGCAGCCTAACCATACCAGCATGTGTAAAACCAAGGAATATTGTGTTAAAACGTGACAAACTGCTAAGGCAGCAAACAGTGACGGAGCACTACGTAGCGTGTAAGCATTACAGTGTGTGTAACTATACAAGATCTGCCAGAGCAGCAAACTGGGAAACTAAGGAACACTGGTGACACGCAACAAACTGTCCAAAGCAGCAAAACAGTGACAGAGCACTACACTGCGTGTAACCATATCAGACCAACACTTGTAAAACCAAGGACTACTGTGTTAGCAACCAACCAAGTAAAAGAACATTAAAACCAGTGACAATGTATTATATGACGCGTAAACATCCCTTACAAGGCATAAAGTGGTTTCTTTGATTAGAAAAGCATAATCTACATACACCTGTACATGTATAACTATGTATTATACGTGTGCATAGGAAGCACCATTACCTTATCCTTTGTATATGGAATGTTATATTCTGTAATAAAGTGATTCATTCATTCATTCATTATGAAGCAAATTAAATTAGTTTTTTAATGTGTACCATGCCATGTTTGGTGTGCCATACAGCTTGGTGTAAATTTGCAGTTTGACGCTCTCACACATGTCAAGGATGTACGCGACGCATTCCAGGTGAGTATACTTATAAAACTACATTTGTATTCGACGTGACAATTACCTCCCAAGAAACATGTATTCTTTTGAAGTGTTTCAAGTGATTCGCTTGGCCTTTGTCTGTGTCACATTTCAAGAAACCAGACAAGACAAATAATTAGTTATTAATTAAAATAATGTGCTCAATACATTCTTCATGATTGCTTTTATGTACACTGTGTCCCAATGTTTATTGCCAACATAGTTGTTTCTCAGATTCTTTTCCTCCTGTAACCTGCATTGCTTGTGTCAGTAATGTGTAACATGGTTCGAGGAGTCCCAAAGACTTGCTACTGTGCTATATAAGAACTTATCTTTCTTTACTTGCAACAGGGCGAGAAGAAGTTGGATTACGTTGTTGACTGTTTCCAACCTACGGGAGACAACAGACTCCATGTGCTGGCCGGCAACCACAGGTACGGGCCTTGTGTACTGTACATGTCTTCTTTTACACTTGTTGCACCAGGTCGGATTTTTTGTATAATCGTTATGGCACATCACTTCAAAATTGAGTCACAAATCAAAGTTAAACAGACAACTGTCAAATTATATTTGAAAATTGTGGTTCGTTAAAACACAGTTGGGTAGTGAAGATATTGGAACATATATGTACTGTGTAATTCTACATCAAACAACATCGATCTCTCATAGTAACTTGCCTTTGTCAGTGGACGTCTTCACCTACTGAGGACTTCCTCCTGCGACTGTCTGGAGTATGTCTCCTCGATGGACGGTGGTCACTCGCAGGACGTTCGCTGTCTCACCTGGGATGCTCAGGTAAGCTTTGTTTTATTTCACCTGGGAGCTCAGGTAAGCCTTGAGCTTTATCTCTCCTTGGACGCTCAGGTAAACTTTGTGCTTTAACTCACTGAGACACACAGATAAGTTTTGTGCTTCAAAAATTGTTTGGTATCTGCTACAACCCAATTTGTACACTTTTGCAGACATTGGCCCTTAATTGTAAATTTGTAATATTCAAATCGAAACACTCATAATATTATAGAGATAACAGTAAAATCAAAAGTTTAGGTGTTAAAAAAGTTTAGGTGTTAAAATGGACATTGCCATTTACAGTGGAAGGTCACTTTAAGGTCACCTGCATAATAGTGTGGAGCTGTGGTCACGCGGTGGAGCGCCGGACTGTCGGTCAGTGGAGCAGTGGTTCTATGCCACCTGCTGCCATTTCAAAACTGTCTTTTGGAGGAGACACTAAAGCCGTGGGTCCCTTCTATCTGGTGTCTAAGCCAGGAGAAGTAAAAGATCCCACACAGGGGGTAAATGTGTAACCTTCTGGTGTGTAAGCCAGGAGAAGTAAAAGATCCCACACAAGGGGTAAATGTGTAACCTTCTGGTGTCTAAGCCAGGAGAAGTAAAAGATCCCACACAGGGGGTAAATGTGTAACCTTCTGGTGTCTAAGCCAGGAGAAGTAAAAGATCCCACACAGGGGGTAAATGTGTAACCTTCTGGTGTGTAAGCCAGGAGAAGTAAAAGATCCCACACAGGGGGTAAATGTGTAACCTTCTGGTGTCTAAGCCAGGAGAAGTAAAAGATCCCACACAGGGGGTAAATGTGTAACCTGTCGTGGACTCACAGAGTGGTGGTGTCTATCTCTAACCCACTGGATCTACCTCCCAGCGGCTAGTATTGCTTCCCAGTCAGGCGTCCAAGAGACACCGGACAGGCAGTGTATACACTGTTTCAATGGACCCACTGTGTCCTACATGAATGTACACACACATACAGCCACCTCACAATGGCAATCACCCTATGATAATCCCAAATGATTTCCGTAATAGTAAAATATAAAATTAGTTCCACTAATACAGTCTACTCAGGTCACTTTGGCCCAGGCTTGAAGTTGAGGCCGATCTTACTGGATAGTTTCCACTGTAGTGAATGTATGACACAAAACAATGACCTTGTATCTATAGAGATATTCATGTGGTCGGTAAAGAAATTTGTTATCAGTACGAACAGTTTACCATTTTTAGTAACTAGATCAATTCATACAAAATAATGAAATATATTCACTTACAATCACTCAGAATGATTATAAGTGAATATATTTGTTATTTGTTTTATTACTTTGAATGATTTGATACTATTGCTAGTTCTGAAATATCAGAATAATATTATTAATTTATTTACCTGGGTAATTACTTTTTGCATTTTATGTTTAGTTGAAAATGTCACCTATCATAATTTGTCCTTACAGGTTTAGGCATTTGAGTAAGTGGTTCAATGTCTTCTAATTATTCAAATGTGATTAACTGTATAGTTATGGATACAATTTTTTTTTTAATTCCAGTGTATACTTTTTAAACAACATAATTATGTAATTATGTCTCTATAAAAAATGATGCGGTGGCTATTGCAGCCAATAATGTTTGTTTGAATAAATTTTTTGGAATTTGTTTGCAGGCGGAGACTGTCGTGACAGGAGGGGAGGACTCCATGTTGTGTCTGTGGCATCCAGGTCAAGGTCATCAGAATGCTGCAGAGGTCAAGGGGCAACATCCACTCAAAGTAGGCATCTTCATTTATAGCAGAATTGAGACTTCATTATATTAGCATATTAATTTATTATTATGTACCCTTTCTTCATAACAGTCATCCTATTTGGTTAGTCTCCTGCATTTTTTATACAGTAAACCTCGCCTAAGTCGGATCTTCGCTCAACTCGGACAGAATTCCGAGGAACGGTTGATTTGTAATGTATTTCCCATAAAAATCTTTGTCTAAGTCGGATTATGTAAGTCGGATCTTCGCCGCACTCAGAATAACTGAGTCGGTCCATTTGATCCGAGATAATGTGTTTTTCCTCGCCTAAGTCGGGTCGCAGTATTCAACAAAATCACTTGGTTGCTTGGAGTATATGTACCATATGAAATAAAAGTGAAACGGCTATTCCACAAAATAATCCAGACTGCCACAGCAACGTACGTAGGCGTCACGTCTTCACCCATCTAATACAACCAGCATCACCAGGCCAATGGACGCTGGTATAACCAAGAACATGACGTTCCATTACCGGTACATCCTAGCCACCAGCAGACTTGAGGCATCAGAAGGAGTCGCACCATTTCCTCAAGAAGTTGAACTATGTTGGACGTCGTCATTGCCCTGAAACCAGCGTGGAACAAAACGAAACCGGAAACACTTCTAAACTCCTACAAAACGGGATTCGTCTAAGGTGTTGAGCGTCAAGACGAGGATGAAGGCGAAGCAGCTCCTTCGTTCAGAAACGTACGGAATAAGCTCCACGAGATGTATGGAGATGTTGTTTGCACGATGGACAATTGTGTTGGTATGGACGAGACGGCACAAACGTTGGCTACTCCAAATAACGAGCAGATCATTGATGAGGGCGACGAAGTCTCGGTGTCTGAAGATAAGATAACAAAACTCAGTGGCACATGTTCTGCTTTATGGATGCTAATTAAGACATTCTGGTTTGATTCTCGTGAAATCGAAGAGTTGACCGACAAGTACAGGCCATTATCATGAGGTAGAAGATGACTGACATTTACAATCAATAATAATTACCGGTACTAAGCTATAACCTTAGGTATTCGTGCCAAAATGAAGCACATAACTATTCTAATACTGCATAATGTTGTATGTTGCTTGTATACATCAACACATGTAGAATTACCGCAGTATCCAGTGACATTCAAGCGTTATTCACCGTTACCTAAGGGCTTTTAGAGGATTGCCTTTAGCGCTGGGATATGTCATCTTCGGCTAAGTCAGATTTTGACATAACTCGGATTAAACCACTCGGTCCGATTGAATCTGACTTAGGCAAGGTTTACTGTATATCCCAAGGAACCTCTGATCATCTGTTTCACAATTTTTTGTTCCCAAGACTAAGCTTAACTTTGGCAAACATGCTTTCTCTGTAGCTGCACCCAAAATCTGAAATCAACTGCCTATTATGCTAAAATCATCTGAAAATATAGCTACCTTTTGTAAAATAACTCAAGACTTATTTATAATTGAATTCCCACCCTAATTCTTGAGCTCAGATTCCTGGGTATATAAGCGCTATAGAAGTGCATCATTACACCATCCACACGCCATCCACACGCCATCCACACGCCATCCACACGCCATCCACACGCCATCCACACTGGAATGTTAACAAAGTTGTCTGACTTTCCTTTGAATTTTCAGGCACCATCGAAAATAAAGTTGCATATGAAAAGATCTGTTGGAGGGAAGAATCAGCGACGTACAAAAGGACATCACATGTCTCGGGAATCTGTCTCTCACAGCCACGAAGGATGAATGCCACAAAAGCTGGTGAACATTACAAAACGCAGGCACGTAGGTATGTCCACCTATGCTGACCAACACTAGCGATACAGTTATGGAGCACTGGAGCCCGGCAGTAAATGTTTGCTGTTGTTTGAAACTTGGCAAATGTTTATCAAGTAGATATCTGACTGGTTCAAGATTGATTTGTGAGGTGCTCCAAATGGTTCCTGTGCAGAATATGGCACTGTACAAGCAGATGAACTTAATGATGGTACCAAGACTTCACAGCGTGGACAGCCAACTGGCAATATCACTGTATGTCTTCACAAAGTGCCTCCTCTTCAGTCATACAGATCAGGTGTACATTGGTACTTAACCTCATCAAAGTGTCACTGCATGTAGACTTTGCTAGTTGCATAACTGGGGAGTAAGGACCATTGTTTTAATGTGAATAATGCATCAATTATGATGGCTTTCTTTGCCGACTTATCGTTAATTAACACTGTAAGAATGGTCATTTGATATCATGGCATTATATCTTAAAACAAATCAATGGTACATCATTTAATATACACATTTATTAGTTTGCTCCTATGTTAAGTGTTTTATGCAATTGTTTTAACATCTCCCTATACAAATAACATTAGTCTTTACATATTCAGTAACAGTACCGCTGTCCCACATTAAACGTGACATACTGGTCTGGACCGTAAGTTGTGTTTGATCAACTGGTGAATAATTACGTAAGCATGCAGGACTGAAAGCAGATTTTTAGACAACGTACACATGTTTTGAGTGATCGGATTTGTAATATTTTTAGATTAAATTTTGAGGGATAAAATTTGACATCTGTTAACACTGATTTCTCAAACACTTAATTCTAGAGGTAGATCATTTCAACAAACCCTAACTTTGCACACCGTCGACTTACAACGATGATATTGATGTAAAGCCGAGATGTTTCCATTTAGCATAACAAGCAAAACTCCACAATGACAAAACATACCTTACAGTTCAAACCGATGCAACGCACCACCAATACAGGTAGCATAAGTGAGACAGTTCTCTACACATCAATAACTACTTCAGTCATATTGCCGTCATTCAACCAAAACCTTTTTACAAAGAAAACAAGTAGTAATTCTTTGAACACATTTGGATTTAAGCAGCCTTTTCACCCAGCCTACAACACGCGTGACCTACATAGCTGGTGTCACAGAACGATAACAGTGCCCTATTCCTGCATTAGTAGGTATTGCGTTGTGTCTATAAAGCAGTGATTTAATGCTGGAGCTATAACTACTGGTGAGAACGCCTAACCTCCTTTCTTATCACACACCTCTATTTTAGTGTTTATTTAGTATTTACACATTGGAATGTTGATGTGTGTATAAGCATATGGAAGCAGTGAAAGGCATGTGTGGCCTGGCTGGCTTCACACAGAAACAAGAGACATCCATCCATACACATTCACACCAACACTCAATCACACCTACACTTAACCAGATACAAGACATGGCATGGTCTAGTGTTAGTACAATCCCCATCGGCTAAGAACAGTTTCCATAATATACACCTTTCTTCATACAGACATAAACAGTGTATGTTTACATACACACTTGGCAATTAATTATGAATAATACAACATCACTTATGCTTAACTACATTCTAATAAGTACGTACACTACACCCTTCTGTCAGTGTACCGTCATGGTACTTGAACATTTTTGGCAGCTTCTTTCTGATTAGTTCTTCATTTGGGGGTCCACTTATTTATACTGCATTAAGTGCCAACATATTTCACGAGCATTGTTGTTAATTTGTGCATTGTTACTCGAACAAAAGCCATTATTTTCAGTGGTTGCAAAGAACCTGTCGAGCATTGTTGCGAGTGTGAGACGCTAGAATATTGGGATGTAGCTGTCGATCTTGGCCCGATGTCGCTGGGCCACACACTCGGCGATCCAGATGATATTGCGACACTCCTGCTCCTTCAGTTTAACGTACGCGTAGAAGACACCAAAGTGGAACTGCTGCATGAACGCGTTCTTCATCAGCTGAACCTGCAAGCGGCAGACACATGATGTATAGATGGTTGTTGATCTGACTGTACAATATCGTTTAGTAATAACAATCTACAAATGACAACATTAAGAACAGTTGATCTGCACAGTACAGTCGGAACACAGAACGGAAACCATACTGTATTAGTCAGGAAAGAGCATACCTGGGACGTTCTGGCCACCTATGATAACGAATTACATATCACTTTCAATTTGGCATCTGTATCGGCTGATGGTAAGAAAAGGCATAAGATGCTGGGAAAGCAACAAACCTCATGTTCAAAGAACTTGTCCTCAAGAGTTTTCTCTCCAGCGTTGCTGCTGACGTCTTCAAACAGCGTACGATACTCCTGAAAGTACAAGGGATGCATCATTCATCTAGCACTACTAGTATCTACTATGTTTTGTGAAGCTACTATGAAGGCCACAGACTTGGAGGGGCATCATGTCTTCCCAAGGGTATAACATTCAAATGACAAGATTCTGGTTGTACTTATATCCACTTATATTAGTTTCAAAAGTTTTCATTTTCCAAAAGTTTTTATTTTCCATGTGTGTCATATGGAAATAATAAACTTGTGAAAAAATGATATCACCAGATAAGCCACACATGAACATACAATAAAGGAAATGTACAGTAGATGGCAGGGTGCATGATGGATTTAGCTGACTAGTCCGTCAGACTAGCCGACTCAGAAACAACTATTCCTGATATTGTTTTATTAGTCCTTAAAAATAAATGTGCCAGGTACCATTAATCATACTGTTGTATCATATATATGACAGTTGTAGCACATAGTAAAAGCGGCTTTTATTTCATAAAGAAAACAAGCAGTTTCTTATCTCAATTAAATGTTCAAATAAATGTGTCATTACTAGAAACAAATACATGTGATTTCGTAGATCTCATTGCAGTCATCAGAAGAAATGACTAGTTTAATCAGGGGCAGCAAACAGCAGTGGTAGACAAGACGATACCAGCAGAACTTGAAGCCTGACGGCAACGAAGGACCAACAGTGTCGGACTAGTCACTAAGTTGCATCATTTGGCCTTTACTTTTCATTAGCGTTTCCTTTCCTGAAGCCGACTGAACAATCAGTAACGTGTTTGGTAACTTGCTAAAATTTCCTGTTTGCACTTAATTGAGTAGTTTCATTAGGAGTTTATAAGGTAAATTAATAATTTTTTCACAAATTGTAACTGAAATACTAAATAGTATTCCAAATCTGTAAACACAAGGGGTCAGTTTCATGAAGCACACTTAAAGTTATTCAATTATTTACCAACATACATTTGCATAAACTCCTATGTTTTGTTTATTTTAAAATGCATAGATTTTGAAGACAATCATGTTAGCATTGAGTAAATGTATTTAGTGTTTCATGAGACTGGCCTGAAATGTCATTACATTAGATATGACTAATAATCAGTGCAGTACTTACGCCGTAGTACTCGGCGACTGCGCGCACTTGGTCATAGTCATCAGCACGAGCAAGGGCTCCCAGACCATCGGGGTGCAGCTTGCCACAGCGCGGGTACAGCTTGGCACGGTCATCCTTCGACAGCTCGGTACCAAACGAGTTGATTGTGATTATGAACGCCCTTCTATCCGCCTCAAACTAAAAGAGAACACTTGGGTAAAGAATGTTACAATGAGTGATTCAGATTTGCCTAAAACTACAAGAATACTGTTACATTCAGCTGTACTATGTAACAATGAGTGCCCTCCGATCTGCTTTGAATGTATCATGAACACCTCATTCAAATTACAATACCCTCTAGCCAGCATATATTATATGGTACAGTCAATCAACAGTTTCAATCAACACCATAGCAGGGCTCATCTCTTGGGTGAATTACATACTAACTGACCATCTTCAATTAGTTTTGAACAAGAATGTTACTCTACATTCCACAAATGTTAACAATACAGTGGAACGTTGCTTTGTGGTCATTTCAGTAATACAGCCACATCGCAAGTAAGGTCACCCTAGGACAGTCCCAAATTATTTCCATAACAGTAACATGCTCACCTCATTATTCAGGTCAGTTTCGGCCAGTCCTGATGGTGATCTTACTAGTGAAGTTCCAATGAACTGCCCAGACAATTACAAACTAGTAGAATACCCCATCATTCAGTCTCTAGACACATTACATCAATATTACTGATATTTTGGGTCATATTTAATAGTATATATAGAGAAAACTCGTTGAGAGAAACAACTGCACATACCGCAAGTATCTCGCACATGACTTCTGCTGTTTCGCTTCCCATTTCTTGGCAGAACTTGTAGAAATCTTCCAGGTATGCCTGAACAACAGCAATCGTACAAGTTAAACAAATTATAAAGTAGACTGCAGTCCAGAAAAATTTGGATTACTAATAAAACAATATTTAGCTTTAAGCAGTAATAAAGTGATCAGCTTCCTAAATCTGCATTTTAAACAATCGTTTATCAACATAAAACACCTCACAGACTAGTTTGAAGTTATTGTTAAGTTGAAGGTGGGTGAAATAAGAGAGGCTTAGATGATCCCAACATTGACCCTTATCAGCGGTATTCAGTGCTACGCACCTTGTACAGTGTGTTTCGGATGATCTCAATGTTCATTTCATCCAAGTCCTGCTCGGAGATGCAGTCGATGAAGTAGTTGGCTGAAATGTCACACGTCAAATATAACGGGCCTGAATACAGCTCATAGCACTTGTTAGAAAATGCACGCATACTATAAGAATATAAAATTAGTCAAAAAATTGTCTATCACAGACAACTCAATCACCTGGCCTCAACATTAAACATTTTATCCAGTTATCCAGGAATCTAGTAGATTTGAACAGTTATTGGCCCAACATTTTCCAATTTGTTTATTGCAAGTAGAAATTACCACAGATAATTATTGAGCTACCAATTTTCCATTTCTGAAAAAGGTAAATTCTGTTTCAATTAACGATCTCCAAAAGATGGTCCCGTGGCTTTGCCTGTATCTCTATTACAGTAGGTGCAAGCAACAAGATGTTTTGAGTAACATCTATTTATTTTTAGATTTGGTAACCAGACGAGTGAACCCAAGATAAAATATACCTTCAAACAAACAGGTTTTCTAGAATGTTGAACAAGATGCTGCCAACAGAATCTACTGTTTGGTGCTACTTGGTCAATCACTTTCTCTTTGTTCACTACTTGACATCACACATAAACAATGAACCTAAATGTGTTTGACCATTAGATGGCACCGTATTTATAAATAAAGTTTCAGAGTTCATACCAATACAGCACTGACATTACAACATGGACTCTTTTATGGGTCATTCACAATTGTCAAAATTTATCTACTTGTAAGGGGCGTACAAAAGGGGTGGTTCAAGGCCCACGTACTAATTATAAACACGTTTTGTTGTTTGTGACTTGCATAACAATACTAGTTGAAAATAAAAGTTGGTAAACATAACGATGATGGCTGTTGTTACACGTCCTTTACATGTCACATGTAATAAAACTGTTACATACCTACATCTGGAAAATTATCTACATTTTAAAGAACTAATTCAGAGGATAGCAAGGGGATCTGAGAATTAGTACATTCTGTACTAATAGGTAACTGTTGACAATTGTAAACGACCCCTTAGCCTAGCAACATATTATTGTAAGACACTTTATGTACGTTAGTTCCACTAATATGTAAATGTTGACAATTGTAAACGACCCCCTTAGCCTTGCGTCATATTATTATAAGACACTTTACGGACATTAGTTCCACTAATAGGTAAATGTTGACACTTATAAACGACCCCTTAGCCTAGTGTCATATTATAGTAAGATACTTTACGGACATTAGTTCCACTAATAGGTAAATGTTGACAATTGCAAACGACCCCTTAGCCTAGAGTCATATTATTGTAAGACAGTTTAGTTCCAGTTTTACCCACCGAGTGGTGTGTCGACGAGGACGGCGCTGTAGAGTTCGGCGGGGGTCGCAGCGATGTGGATCGCCTCCATCTGCTCGAAGCTCCCGAGAGGATGGCACTTAGGGATGAGTTCCGAGATGGAGCGTTGGTGCAGTGTGCCAGTGATCAACAATACAATGTTGTCTATCATGTAGCTGTATCTGTAAGCACACAAACATACAGTCAGAACCAGCATTTCAGTCTATTGGATAGTCTGTAATAAATTCATTTATGTGTGAGTATGAAATACACTCATATTATCGTCATGTGCATATGCACCTGCATAGTTTGATAAAAAAATGTTTATTAAATAATATTTTCAATATCATTATGGTCAATGTTTACATCACAGTACCAGATTTTTTTTACACGCATGTTTATATAAGTATTACATAATATTCTTACAATTTATAATAATTACATTACAAAAATAATAGACTACAGTTAATTAAATACAGCTAACTTAATTTAGCATTGATCATGAATAGTAAGCGATCTTTTCAAATTCTACTTCTTAGTTTAACTAAGCAAACCATAACAAACACTTTCTTCTTATATATATATACCTGTAGCACCAAGCCGATACTTACGTTACATAGTCTAGGAACGTTGCCAATGGCTCTACTGCATGCGTGCGCAGATGTTGGAACTCGATGACCAGTTTCTCTCGCAGTTTATCATCAATCACAGACACAGTGAGTGGACTTGCTTCGTTTGACAGGAATGTGCCATAGTCTGTGCTCTGTAGGTGGAGCTTCAAGTCTACAAACAAGGAATGTGCCATAGTCTGTGCTCTGTAGGTGGAGCTTCAAGTCTACAAACAAGGAATGTGCCATAGTCTGTGCTCTGTAGGTGGAGCTTCAAGTCTACTAACAAGGAATGTGCCATAGTCTGTGCTCTGTAGGTGGAGCTTCAAGTCTACAAACAAGGAATGTGCCATAGTCTGTGCTCTGTAGTTGGAGCTTCAAGTCTACAAACAAGGAATGTGCCTTAGCCTGTGCTTTGTAGGTGGAGCTTCAAGTATACAAACAAGGAATGTGCCTTAGTCTATGGTCTGTAGTTGGAGCTTCAAGTTTGTAAACAGTGGCAACAGTGGTCAAAACAGGTATGTGTTCTTGACTCAGTCTAGAATTTTCAAATGGTGTGTGGCTACAGAATGCTTGTTAGAATAGAACAATTTTAATGTTAGATGCAGTCTACATCATTCTATATCTTGCATAACAGTTTTATACTGATTAAGTCACCATTACAAATAGACTGATAAATACAGTGTTTTTTGCGTAAATATGACAACAATTTAAATGTTGTTTCTATGTGAGTCAATTGGTGTTCTTTAGCAGCGCTTGTCTGAAATCCACAAGATGGCACTCCACTGCAAACATATTTCTATGGTACATTTAAACACATATAAGGGACAAATCTTTTAGGCTAATGTGAAATAAATTCAAATAATCTGATTTAATTTATGTTGACTATACAGCCCGTGCGTATGTACCATACACAGTTTGATCAATATCTGAACATTACACTATTGGGCATCCAAGCAAGTGGCAACCAATGTACAAGATGACTCTGCCAGAGAGGCACAGCTTGTTGGTCACAAGCTCTGGTTAACCAGAGCACCTATGGTAACACACAAGATCACCAAGATTGAATTAATCAAGACATATAATCTTCAAACAACTCACTATATTTTATTCATCACAATATAAACTGTCTTCTTCTTCTATTCTTCGACCACAATCATTTGCTGATGATTCTGTCGTAGTTTTTTAAAGAATAAGTCCTCTGCTCAGTGAGTCCACGACAGGTTTTTTCCATTTCCCTGTGTGGGATCTTTACTTGCCCTGGCATAGACACCAGAGAGAAGGGGCCAACGGCTTATGCATGCTTTACACCAGGTGATGACATCGCCGTGAAGAGACGATGTTGACATCATTAAGAAATATCAAGGCTGAATGATATTGCTTGCGATATACTTCGCAAACGATGTGGGTCGCGTGTATACACAACACAATGTAGTTGCTTGAGACGGGAAATGTCATGTGACCACAAGGAGTCATGTGCCGTTACGCATCAATGCAGCCATTATTTCTAGGGAAGGCTATTCTAATTCAAGATGCATCACGTGTTGGCTGTGATTGAACAGATCACATGCGACGAGGCGACGGTCGCCAGGAAATAGAGCCAGTTCTATCGCAAGTGATGGCATTGGGGCGATCAGTCCTCTAAATTGCGACTAAATTGGTCGTATATGCGACTGTTTTTTTGTTTGACGACCGACAGATTATGTACGGTCGCCTGCTGGCGAGCGTGACGAGTCTGTAATAACAGATCATGCGTTGTCATTTGCCGTTTCATAAACCACGTGGTGTCGATTCTCGGGAACACCGTAAACAATACTGACTTTATTGGCGATATTTTGAAACAAACATGATTACTCTGCAACGGTATTCGTTTATTTTGGTGGATTTATGACACAGGATTTTTTAAACGCCCAAGGTAAATTGTTACGAAGTGTCATGGCGTCCGTGGTACCTCGTGTCAACCGACGTAAATGGGGATGCGTGCAGAAGGCGCTAACATAAACCACTGTTGTCCGGCTGTCCACTAAGCGCACTGAAGATATGTTGCTAATTAAATATAGTTGTCACATCGTTAGAACACACATAAGTGTACAAATTCCGGTTTCAAATACAAAACTCGAAGCTATTTCGTACGCCCATTTGTTTTCGTTCTTTCGCGATGTATTCAGCGTCGGCGAGTGGCACGAAATTACACCACAAAGTCACTTATATTCCTGCAAAATCACAGATTTGTAGCAACATCATTTAGTCGTCTTAACGTCGCTCAGAGCGGTTAGGATTTAACTCCATTGGACAACGTGAAAGATATTACTTGTCAATCTTTGCCGATGACTCGATCCTATATAGAGAAATCCAAACACCTGCAGACCATAACATCCTTCGAACAGAGCTAAACGAACTAGCCGACTGGACAGACAAGTGGCAAATGAACTTCAATATCCCAAAGTGTCAACTTCTCAGAATTACCCATAAACGCAAACCAAGCCACTTCACTTATACCATCTCAAACCAACCAGTTTCCCAAGTTGATTCACACCCCTATCTTGGCATCACAATAGATTCCAAACTGTCGTGGACAAAGCATGTTAACACCACTGCATCTCAATCCGCTAGAACACTTGGCCTCCTTAAACACTCTCTCCACCCTGCAACATCTAAAGTTAAGGAAACAGCCTACAATGTGTTAGTAAGGCAAAAACTAGCGTACGGAGCTGTAGCCTGGAATCCCTATATACAAAATAACATTGATACCCTTGAAAAAATCCAAAGAAGTGCAGCTAGATTTACTTTAAATGACCACCGCCGCACAATAAGCGTAACCAGCCTCATAAATAAACTTGGTTGGCACTCTAGAAAGAAGATGATTACAACACCAACTTACCTTCTTCTATAAAATAAAACACAACCTCCTGAACATTACCCGACCACAACATCTTATAGTCCCATGCTCCCGTACACGAAACATTACCCTACCACAACATCTTATAGTCCCATGCTCCCGTACACGAAACACTGATCCAAACAAATACATACAAATACATGCACGCATAAATACATATGCATACTCATTCTATCCTAGAGTCATAAGAGCTTGGAATCTACTCCCCCCACAAACAATAAGCCTACCTACAGTACACCCATTCTAACAAGCTCTGAGTACCATCCACCTTGTTGCTCCAGCCCACGTTACGAGACTATAAAGATAGATAACTGTGTTTTTAATCTGCACAAATTATTGCACTTGTTTTACATAATTATTTGTTTTATTTTTCTTTAAAAATTATTTGTCAAATTCAGTTTCACGCACCCTTTACAATGCGCACTGCACATCTCCTAGGTTAGCCCCAGAAGGGGCTGTGTGGAGAAGCAACACCTAAGACCTAAGTTGTCCAATGGTGACACCTTGCGGAGTTTCGACATACTAGAAATTCATTTGCATTTTGGTTTATGACAGTGGTGGGAGTGAAAACCGTGCAGGCTGATGGCATTACATCACTAATCAGCACTTGTGTCGAATCCGGACTCTTTTGAAGCCCAAATAAAAACCGTGCATCCTATTCACTAGTCCGTAGTCGGCACTTGGGTAATCTTTTACTTAACTGGCCTATTTTATTAGGACCTTATGAAAATGGTTTTACCTGCTTTTTTATATATATGTGTTCGTAATTTAATTCTTAATCACTTCCGGTACAAAGAGGTCAGATATTAATTTTTTTTATTGTCTTTTAGGGCAATTTAATCCCGTCGAGTTGATGTAAACCCGGTGCCATACCGGGGCATGTAAATGCGAATTGGCTATTGAGAGCATCCTGGGGGCATCAAAACCGCGAAGGCGATAAACCACCAATTTACCATAATATTATATTATAATAATTTAGAGGTGATGATGAAATAGTCTTCAGATGATACCACTGGGTGCTTCTCAGAGAAGTTGAGATGGTTAGGGTTAGTTTGAGTGAACAGGTCTGCCAGGGAGTAAAGTGTAATGCGCTTTGCGCAGTCCTGCACTATATAAGAACTTACCTTTTATTTTTTTACTGACTCTGTCAGCGTGGTAACAAGGACTACGGTTAGTGCAAGAAAAACGTAACCACAACTAAATACCAGTGGTCAAGTGGATACCACACCTCTACTGAGTACCGTTCGCGTAGCCCATACCTGCCACCTTGCCTATCATTTTACCCATGGGAAACACTGCATGATAGTACCATAGTTTTTATATTCTAACAAAAACAATCATTCAATATGACATCAGCGTCGCCATCGGCGGCTTTGTGCATGGAGAGATGGTGTTTTTTCTTTTAAATCAATCCATCTGTCATGAACTGTCGCTATCAGACATGGGGTCAAATACATTTGCATTTGAAATTATTTAAATATTTTTGTTAAAGTATTTGTATTTGACATGAAAGTATTTGTATTTGACATGAAAGTATTTGTATTTAAATACTTTCCTAAAGTATTTGAAATGTTCAAATACTTTCAAATACTTTTTCAAATACACAGGACGTGATTATCAATAAATGACAACTTAAAATTATTCTTGTTTGAATTCTTAAGAGTTGAGCAATTTTACTATGTCATTTGGCAATTCACCACTTTTCCGCTCAGAAATAATGGCAAGGTAATGCCATTATGTGAGAAGTCATTGAGATCACTGTGTGAGAAGCCAACATCACCTTACTTGTCAGTTGTGCAATTAGCAAAAAGGAGACTCTGTTGCACTGGTCTGTCTGTCTTTTGATCATAGTTTCCAAGCCCCAGCTAACCAAACTACCTACCTGATACCTAACCAATGTGGCAGTGGCTGCTAAGACCAGCTATTGTGTCTAATATTTGCTTGCTGCTGTGGGTTAAGAGAAGGTGGTGGCTTCTCAAATCAGATGGTACCATCATCATAAAAGCCAGGTTCGTTGTAACTGCAAGTTAGTTGCCTATGAACCTACAAACCATGGCTAGCAATATTGTATATTGTAATGTAGTCTGAAAGTAAAAAGTATTTTAAAAGTATAAAAAATACTTTCCAGTGTATTTGTATTTAAATACTTTTGCATTTCAAAGTATTTGTATTTATATTTGTATCTGACTCCCTCAAGGCTTATACGGATCGTAAAGGTGGGCACAAAATAGAAACTCCACATACGCGGAGTTATTTTTTTGATATATTGTCAGGGTCATTAGTGATTAATAAAACATAATTGTAATGAAATAATGGCATAGAATTACACGAAATAATCATATTAACAGGAGTATAATAATAATTGCGTACATTAAAATGAGATTAAAATTCTCAAAGAATCCCTTTAACAAGATGTTATTCCTATTGGAGGTTGGGTATTTTTATTATTTTATGTAATCAATGGACAGGATCTTCAAATTAAAGCTGACCGTATCACTGAAAAACAATTTCAGTTGTGTATTGGGACTAATGCCATGGCAACTCTAGATGCCTTCCCTTTCATACAAGATATACGATAGTTGTAGATGATGGCTATGCAAGAGAAGACACATGGTAACATAGCCTTATAGCTACATGGGTCACTGTGTCAAATGATATGGTACACTGAACTTCAGAATGACAGTAGTATTCAGTTACCCTGGTACATAATTATTTATACAGCATAAAACTAGGACTACCAACAACAAATTAAACTGCGTTAGGGTAAATAAGATACGTTCGTGGGGCTGGAAGTAAAGTGAGTGACTATTTAACCAGAAGATTCCATGGTGAACGGCATCAAAGTGTATGACGTTGAGTCAGTGGACACATGAATGTCAACAGGCGTAACGTTACAATGACACCTCGGTGTCGGTGAGACAGCGAAGAAACAAGCGGACACACCTTCTAACGTATCGCACTGCACCAAGTTCAAGTAGTCGGCCTGTCGCAGAATTCCACCCTTGAATCCTCTCACCAAACCCTCCAGGTAGCCGTTGTCGATATTAAAAGCGTATTCAGACATTGTATATGATTACACCGGCAGCCTATGTCAAGCAAAAACAACCCTGGAAAATGGCGAAGTCCGTTTCACGAGTCACGTGAATACGGAATTCTACCCGTTCTAAACGTACTAGTCATTGGTCAGCAGCGAATCGTGTCACCCAGTTATATCGTAAACGGGAGTCACATGTTTCTAAATTTAGCATTATTCTAATCAGCTGTGGTATAAAAGACGGCGCGTGCACGATTATCGTTCTTTCACTCAGTAGTTTGCTGCCTGCTTGGTTCTCGTCAAACTCCAGTCATGTCTCAGAAGCCGCCCTACAAAGTTGGTGAGTCGCAACTGATGACAATCGGACACTGATCGAATGACATTTAGCTGTCAACTACGAACACGTTTAGCTGGAAATTCCGTGGAATAACTTTACCAACAACACCGCCAACAATATTTTAGCGGCGTTGTCAACTATTTTCGGTCAGTGTCTCTCGTCTCTGACGCGCCGTCTATCCTGCGGAAAAACCCTAAATTTAAAACCAAGACATCGGATCAAGAAATTCCTCCTGTAATGGTGTACTAGGATAACGGGTGTATGGCATGCTGTTAAATACTGAAGTTGTCACTTTAAATACTGCCAAATCGTTGCCGCCAAATCTTGCGTCCCTGCCATATTCCCATACACATTGATTTGATACATGCACTGATAGTGATACACTTCATACAGTGACACTTCTCGACTCAAGAGTCAAGTCTCAAGTCTAGACTAGCAACTTATATTGTTTGCAAAGAAAGTGCTGTCTGAAATATTGTTAAAAGTTCAGTCAAATGACATGTCATTTTCAATATAAATAAGTTGACAGATGGTAATATTATTCCGGCTAAATTGAAGCATTTGACAATGAATAATGACAAATTAAGTGTCAAAATGATTGTTTCAGGTGTCGGCAAAGTTGTATCAGTCTATATTTTGAAAATATACAAATGAGTACATTATAATTACTTATAGATTACACAGAATGTCAGAAGCACTCTAGCCGGTCAAAACCTGTTTTGACCATTTATCAGTCAAAACATGGCCAAAACCTATTAATACTATTGAAAAACCTAACACTAACCCAACATACACCAAACTTCTAGCTTATATTTAGCTCAAATACTAATTTTACCTAGTGAATATCTACTTGCTTAAAACGAGCATAGCTGTAGATTATGAAACATCAATGCTGAATTGTTGTGCAATTACTCTGAAGTAGTCCCTTGTTCTTGCACAACTGAAATTGGATTGACACACATGGTTAATAAATAAAAGCATGTGTATAACACTTATTAATTATTGTAAACTATTCACCAGTTACAAAGTTCTTTATATGTACAAATATTCTAGAAACTATTTTGGCAGAAAAAAAGGTGGCCATGTTCTTGAATAATTCACATAAATCTACGTTACGGAAATGGCTTGGTTATGCCGAATTCAAATACGTTATCTGGTGTCAATTTTTGCAGTGTTATGTTAATGAAAATTATGGGATTTTGGATTTGAATATATAAGTTTTTGTTATGCTAATATAACACACAATTTGGGTACAGATATAAATGTTTGCTTAATAGTGAAAACGACAATGTAACACATTATGTGCACGCCACCTGGCGATTGTATTGGCATTAGCCTCTTGGCATGGTGAAAGTGTCAACAAGATTTAAATTGTTATGCAATATTGTACAATTTTAACAACGAGTAGGCTTACGTAATTGAGATTATTGCCCCAAAACTAAAAGTAGTTACATTAACATTTATTATATATGTATCTGAAATCTAGGCTAACTTTTGAAAACACAAATTCAGTTGGTTAATCTAAAGAATAAAACGGGACCAACAACAAAGCATGGACCATGTAATACTTTTTAGTTTTTATGCTTTACATTAATTACCACTCTGACATGTTTACACATATTGTTGAAGAATATATATATTTTGACACTTGCATTGTTTTTATAGTGAGTAACAATTAATTACAGAAATATTGCACACAATTATCACTAAATTAGGTTTTGACCACTTTTCAGGGAAAATGAGCCCAGTTTTAACCAGGTTAAAACCGGGCAGTTAAAACCGTTCAACCCTGGTCAGAAGTGAGATATGTTGATTTGAATTCATACTGGTAGGATTATGTATTTGTCAGCATGTAGAAACCACCTGGATCTCTGTTCGGTAGAAATAATTAGCCATTTCTAAGAAGAGTGGTCGAAGGCAATATATTCAGATCGGAATGTGCTGGATAATTTAGAAACGTAGCAATTGTAGAGAAAGGCATGTCGGACTCGATGCATTCTAGGGGCGTAGTAACATTAATCCAGCAGATTCAGAGTCTTGATTTCACTTAGTTGAGGAGTCAAAGCAGTACTTACTTTGTATTGAAGACATATACATGAAGTGTTCTATATTATCCGTGAATAAATTCGACGAGAAACTGGAATCAAGCGTTTCTACTTACCGAATACTCATACAGACACCTACAGTCGGGGGTGTAATTTAAGTCCGATTCTGGCGAGCGTGAACCTAACTTACACAACACACACACTCCTGTGAGGTCGGACCCCAAGGCGCACGCAGTCCTGAAGGGGTCCAGACTTTACAAGCATACAATGTTATTACACAGAAATAACATTTTAAATATAAAAACACATTTCCAGGTGATGACATATATAATATAGGCACAAGATGAGAAATCTGGTATATTTTAAGGGAATCCCATGGATTGTAGTTAATGACTGCAATCAAATATGAAAACCTTTATTTACATAAAAAAAACATACAAATATGTATTTCACATCTTAAAAGTAAATTAAAATATAAAGGTAGCCTTTAGTAAGTTCCATGTGTTGTGCCATTTATTATCTTACATTGGTTTAACAACAACAAAGACGGGACGGCGGGAATATAGTACGGCCAGATTCAGTCTTGATTTCCCTTAGTTGAGGAGTCAAAGCAGTACTTATTTTGTATCGACGACGTGTACATGAAGTGTTTTATATTATCCGTGAATAAATTCGGGGTCCACACTTTACAAGCATTTCCAGGTGATGACATGTATAATATAGGCACAAGGTGTGAAATCTGGTATATTTTAAGGGAATCCCATGGAATCTAGTTAATGACTGCAGTCAAATATAAATATTTAAATAAAAAACATACAAATATGTATTGCACATCTTAAAAGTAAATTAAAATATAAAGGTAGCCTTTGGGAAGTTCCATGTGTTGTGCCATTTATAATCTTACAGTTTAACAACAATACATCTAATTAATTGTGATTAATTGGTAGGAACTCTAATTGCAATTGACTCAGTTGCACTGAATGGGTTTGTAATCCACATGTCTAGACTCAGGTGGGCAGTCTGGCTGAGATAGAGCCCAAGAAGACTTGTTTGAAGATACCCTTCTGTGGGGGCACTCAAAGTCCACAGTGTGATGGTAATTGGAGACCTTTTGTTTATTTCCAGCTGATATTGGCCTGGCCGAGTGGGGTCGTAAAGCCTTGACTTTGGCCGAGAATGAGATGCCAGGGTTGATGATGATGCGTCGGGTGTATGGACCCAATAAACCCCTCAAAGGAGCCCGCATCACCGGTTGTCTCCACATGACCTTACAGACCGGGGTTCTCATTGAGACCCTGCTGGAGCTCGGAGCTGAGGTATTTGTTAGTTCTTGTCATCAGTCTGCTCAATGTCTGTGTTAAATAACATGCCAGTATTTTACTTGGATAATGAACAGCGAGACAACTGTTAAGAGCTATTTCCACATGGCGGACGGCATTACTTCAACTAGTGGTTTATGACCGTATGTTTTGGACAGATTATTTGATAGTTTTAGCGAAGAATCTTTGTCGGATGTTGACAGTTGACAAAATAACGATGTCGGCAAACTTAGTATACTACTGTGTCACCAACTACAAAAACGTTGAAATCTTGACAGCCATCTTAGATTGCTGGTTACCATGACGATAGAATGCAAAAATTATATGGTTCATTTTACTTGCTGATTATCATATCTTCCGAAAATATGTAACATTCCTATTCATAAAATGCATTTCTGTTGCTCAAATCTTGACTTGAAGTGATTTAATTTACAAAGAGTGCCCCCCGGCCCTTTTGTTTGTCTCCCCTAGTCAGACCAACTTTCCCTCCAGTGTGCCTCCATTTTCCCAAACCCGGCCCATTGTAGGACTTACTTTTTATTTATTTTAGTGTGTTTGATTTAATTTGCACTGGGATAAAAAAAAAAACTAGTAGCAGTTCATGCATTCGCCAGAGAAGAATGATGCCCTTGGACTACTTGAGGCGGTGAACAAAGCTCTGGATCTGACACGAGATAAAGACACAAAGCTGGTTGGTGTCACCACTGACGGCGAGGCGGCAGACAAATCTGCTTGCTGACCAAATGCAGAGAGGTTTAGCAACATTCTGGTGTGCCGCACACTGATCTGACTTAGCCATTGAGTCGGTCGTCTGCACTGTACCTGAGTTGGTAAAATATAGAAGTCCAATTTAGAGGGACTCGTACGATTCTTCCAGACGCCGAGATGGATGAAGATGTTGTCAGGCCGGGAATGTCGAACAGTTTCGGCAACGCGATGTCAGATTTGCCCAGCACGAGCTGCGGCTAGTGGATGCTGTGCTGAACAACCTACCAGCCTGCATTATGGTGTGGGAACAAATGCAGGCGCCAGAAATTACCAGCGACAGAAAGGAGAAGGCTGATGCCAAAGGGTTCTTGAGAATCTGGAACCACCAACAAATGTTGATCACCGCCCTCATGGGCGACATCCTGGAGATATTTGAAACACTCCAGAAGAAGTTGCAACGGAGTGATTTGTTCATAAGCAATCTTCTCACTGTGACTGATGCGGCAATAAAGAAGTTGAACCTAATGAGGGATGGACCATTCCTGGGAAGAAGGGAGAAGAGGAGAAAGTGAGTTGTCCAACCGATAACACAAAAGAGGACCTAACACAACGAAAGTGTAATCACCAGTTTGTTTGTACAAACCGCTGCGACAGATGAGGAATCAGGTTGGAGGTCGTGCAAGCATCGCACGAATACCTGTCTGAACGCGAGCAGG
This sequence comes from Escarpia spicata, assembly GCA_963995525.1. Taxonomy (NCBI): domain Eukaryota; kingdom Metazoa; phylum Annelida; class Polychaeta; order Sabellida; family Siboglinidae; genus Escarpia; species Escarpia spicata. Next base: position 50,881,970 of record OZ023214.1, on the reverse strand, counting down.
AGGACGTCATCAAAGACATGAAGGGGTTAGTGGTGTCACACAGTCTGATATCATTCATTGAGCATGGTGTGCGCATCATCAGGCGCCTTTTCCCAGATGAGGCATCTGACTTTGCGGACGGGACAGCCAAGCAGTGGAAAACATGATGAATGTGCCATTCCTGCCTGATGGCTGTGATTTCAGTTGTAAGTTGACTGTCAGTCTGCGCCAACTTCTGCCAATCACAACAGGTTCAGTTCAGTAGGTGTTGGCATCTCTGGCTTGCATGAGTCCACACTCTATGCAGACCGAAAGGATCGTGAGCCACTGAATAGTATGGGCACCGCCTACTATGACCCTCGCCCCACCGTCGTCAGATTCTTGGAGAAGACAAGAAGATCGATGCTGGGCTCCGTATTGGAACATCTACAGACAGCGTGAATTCGTTAAGAAATTCACCCACGAAATGGAACTCGTCTAGTGCAGTCATCACTCGCCACTGTAGGCCCCACAACTATTTGTATACAAAGATAATAGCACATTATATTAAGTTTTCATAAAGCAAAGGATTAATGTATGCTTAAACTGCCCTTTTTACCCATTTGAAGTGTCCTTAGACATTGCCCCCCCCCCCCCCCATGAAAATTCAATAACAAACGCCCCGAGTGAGTTAGTCCATTGTCTAGCATATTCACTGGGAATGCAGTATTCAGTGGTCACAGCTGGTCAGGGCTGTAGTCCTGAAATGGTTAGACTTTGCTAGTGAATGATTATCCGAGTTCAAAATCAGTATTATAATCGTGCATCGTAGTGGGTGGTGATATTATAAGTGGCACCACCTGGTGGACAATCGCAACATTGAGTCAATAAGTTGTATCTTTATGGACACAGCTAAGTTGCCAAGTTGTGTCGGAAAATATGCATTAGATCCAGTTCTCCAACAGGACACCAGGTGGCAGCACTTTATTGTCATTTAAATTTCACTGGTCATTCCGTGTCAAAGCAATCACTTTTAGGCCATTTTTGCACGACCAGACTCCTTTTTTTTTTTTTTAGCACAGTTGTTGGCTCACGTAAGAACATAAAAACCACAGATTATAAAAAATCTAGGTCAACGATTACTGAAGATATAGGTCACTGAACTTTGACCCGGTTCACATACTGGCCATTACATTAACGTCCATAACTCTGCTTCTAATAAAGGTAGAAAAGAAAGTAAGATATCATTAGGAAGCCAGTAAATAGGTGCACATCTACATTGCAAAATACTTTTCATATAAATAAAAAAAGTATAATTAATCATAATATGACCTTTGAACTCCAATACCCACAAAATGTATCCTCCGATTATTTTAATTTTATAGCATACTACATCATTGCTCATGAGTTCCTGAAAATATTAGGATGGGCAAATAATAATGTTCAGAGATACAGTAAATTTAGTACAACCGGGTGACCTATTTTTGGTCTGCAGATCGGTCAATACCACACTGAATGTAAGCGTAACCTTTTCAGATTGCATATCAAGTTTTTACATACTGTAATGGCTCATTTAACATGTTCACATTTTTTACAAGGCCTCTTCTGTTTTCTCTTTAGATATCCTGTAGGTGCGATCAGTGACAGTCGTTGGGTCAACATTGGTAAGGAGATCACTAAGTCAAAGAATGTCACTTTGTTACGGGTAAAACTATGAGGCTTGGGGTGAAGGAAGAGTAGTTGGAATAACATTTGTTACATACGCAAGCCTCCAGTATCCATCATAGATGGCTTTCAGATATCCTTTGGCGTCTCCCAGAATGAGGCCAACACACTGCTGTGACAAGTTCACAATCTCTTCTCTTCATAGACGATATAGAATATGGTGCTACTTCCAAGTGATTCAATGATTATGCCTTAAAGAATAGTACCTTCTGTGTTCTTGCTATTACTTTAGCTGTTTACAAACAGCTTGCAAGAAAAGTTGCTTATTCATAACTCTTCTGTGGTTGAAAATATCTTCCAAAGTGCAGAATTTGATAGCAGGAATAAATAGACTGACGTGAATTCACAGGACTACATTGGTGTGGTGGTGTAATGATCATATAATTATGGTCTTTGTAGACTGGCTTTTGCATCAAGTCTGCTGACCATTCCATTCTACCCACATCATCACATATGTCTTTCCTGTTTTATGTTGCATAAAAGTACCACTTCGCATATTTCCCCAAATCCTGCTAGTGGCGGTAGAGGTTCAGAAAGTGTTCGCAGTCCGTATGCTAACTAGCACAACCATCAGGAAAGTTGGATGTTTCTTTGCCCAGCTGTACATTTTACAGTGAAAAAAATTATGCTGAGTTTTGGAAGAGGTGTACAACAATGGTGTTGCGTATGTTGGAGTAAGAAATTACAACATAACTGTGACACACAATCATTTCCTACTTCATGATTGAAGCAATATAATTGGTGTGCACAGTGTTGCCTGTGCATCTACTTATCACATGGCTGTGCTGGTTAGTATAAAAACTGCAAAAACTTTCTGAACCTCTGCCACCACGAGCAGACTCCAGTGTAACACTTTTCTCAAAAACGACATGTGATGGTGTGGATGGAATGGTCAAGAGACCGGACCAAAAGCCAGTCTACAAAAAAACAATATTTATGCAGTTGTTTGAATCAGCCCATATACCAGCTACTGAGTTCTGCTTTCCATCCACAGAAGAGGATTCCAGAAAGAGTACGATAAAGCAGCTATCTTCTTACAAGCTATATGGAAACAGCTAAAACATCAGCAGGAACACATAATCTACACATCATCAAGTAATTATCATTGAATCATTTGGAAGTAGCACTATATTCTACATCATCCCTGAAAAGGGAAGAGGTTGTGACAGCCTGGTGTGTTGTCCTCATCTGGCAGATGCCAAACGGTATGTAACAGCCATCTACAATGGACACTGGAGGCTAGCGCATGTAACAAATATTCTGGCTGATCTTCCTTCACCCATATGGTCCAACACCATCATAGTTTTACCCATAAGAAAGTGACATTCTTCGAGTTAGTATTCTCCTCACCAACGTAGACCCAACGACTGACACTGGTCACACCTACAGGCTATCCAAAGAAAAAGTAAAACATGTTAAATGAGACATTACCTTTTAGCATGCTTTTTATGTGATCTGAAAAGTTTATTCGGAAATTCAGTGTGGTATTGACTGATCTGGAAACCAAACATAGGTTGCCGGCTGTACTAAATTTACTGTATCTCTGAACATTATTATTTGCCTATCCTAATATTTTCTGGGACACTTGAACAATGATATAGGATGCTGTAGAATACAAATTAAAAAAATCGAAGGATACATTTTTTGGGTATCGGAAGTCAAAGGTCATATTATGATAAATGATACTTTTATATTTACATCAAAAATGTAATTTTACAATGTAAATATGCACACATTTACTGGCTTTCCAATGATGTCTTACTTTCTTTTCTACCTTTATTAGAAGCAGAGTTTTTGATGTTACTGTAACGGCCAGTATGCAAATCGGGTCGAAGTTCAGTGATTTATATCTTCATTAATATTTGACCTAGATTCTTTATAATTTGCAATTTTGATGTTCTCATGGGAGCCAACACCTGTGCTAAATTTAATCAAAATTGGAGTCAGGTTATGTTTTGAGTGATTGATTTGACATGGAATGACCCTGTAGATAACAATCAAGAATATCCTCATGGATTCTTTGGATACATTGCACTATCTGCCTATGCCTATTACTAAACATACCAAAATGTTCATGAAAATATGACTGTTTTTTTATTAGTATTTTTTTAATATGCATGAGATTTACAGGTAACTAGGTTTGAAATGGACACTAAATGTACGGATCTTGTGCCAAATGCATGAGCTTTTTATCTCTGACAATACAATTCAGTGTTTAGATGTTGAATGCCCATATTACGAGGTAACCCCGACTGTTTATGTTCACAGGTGCAGTGGTCGAGTTGTAACATATTCTCCACTCAGGACCACGCCGCCGCTGCCATCGCCAAGAGCGGGGTCGCTGTGTATGCGTGGAAGGGCGAGACAGACGAGGAATACATCTGGTGCATAGAGCAGGTAGGGTGTGACTCTGGTGCATAGAGCAGGTAGGGTGTGACTCTGGTGCATAGAGCAGGTAGGGTGTGACTCTGCTGCATGGAGCAGGTAGGGTGTGACTCTGCTGCATGGAGCAGGTAGGGTGTGACTCTGCTGCATGGAGCAGGTAGGGTGTGACTCTGCTGCATGGAGCAGGTAGGGTGTGACTCTGCTGCATAGAGCAGGTAGGGTGTGACTCTGCTGCATGGAGCAGGTAGGGTGTGACTCTGCTGCATGGAGCAGGTAGGGTGTGACTCTGCTGCATAGAGCAGGTAGGGTGTGACTCTGGTGCATGGAGCAGGTAGGGTGTTACTCTGCTGCAAAGAGCAGGTAGGGTGTTACTCTGCTGCATAGAGCAGGTAGGGTGTGACTCTGGTGCATGGAGCAGGTAGGGTGTTACTCTGCTGCATAGAGCAGGTAGGGTGTGACTCTGGTGCATGGAGCAGGTAGGGTGTGACTCTGGTGCATGGAGCAGGTAGGGTGTGACTCTGGTGCAAGGAGCAGGTAGGGTGTGACTCTGGTGCATAGTGCAGGTAGGGTGTTACTCTGGTGCATAGCCCAGGTAGGGTGTGACTCTGCTGCATGGAGCAGGTAGGGTGTGACTCTGCTGCATGGAGCAGGTAGGGTGTTACTCGGCTGCATGGAGCAGGTAGGGTGTTACTCGGCTGCATGGAACAGGTAGGGTGTGACTCTGCTGCATGGAGCAGGTAGGGTGTGACGCTGCTGCATGGAGCAGGTAGGGTGTGACTCTGCTGCATGGAGCAGGTAGGGTGTGATTCTGCTGCATGGAGCAGGTAGGGTCTCTGCTGCATAGAGATCTAGTACATACAGTTAAATGTAAGACACGGCAGACTCTCCTGTTTGACTGCTCTCAGAGATAGGGTCAAATACGCACAGTTTAAGTCAAATACGCTGTCCCTGTGTGAAGGGCCACAGACACAGCGATCATCCGTATGAAAGGTTTCGGGGCAAATCACAATGAATACCATTTCTGAAATTTCACCAGAACATGGCTGATTTGTTCTTTTTACCACATATTGAGTATATAATTTATATAAATACGTAAAGTACATGTGGATTCTATTTGGTGAGATATAAAGTTATGAACAGCAAGTACATATTTGGTCCACTCTTTGACGGCCCCCCATTGCTCCCCCCTACAGTGCGTTGTCTTCTCCTTCCAGTCCCTAGTCTTCCCAAATGGCGAGCCTCTCAACATGATCCTGGATGATGGAGGAGACTTGACCAACCTCGTGCACACCAAATACTCTCAGTACCTCCCGTGTAAGTCCAACAGTCTTGTCATGAATGTATTGATCACAACACAATGTCCGTCCACCCATTGAAGTGTTCATTTTGGTTTTCTGTTAATATTGATCACAGACAAGTGTTTTAGCATTTGAAAACTGATGTTATGTTGCCTCTGTAAAAGTATTTATCATACATGTCAGCTTGTGCGAGACTAAAAATACAGTCATTTGAACCTTGCTTTACGGTCACAGTGGGTTTGCCCCAGATTTGTGCCACATACAGTAAAGTATAGGAAATTAGTCACCTCACTATTCTGGTGCCTAATCAAGTCGAGGCTAGCAACTTATACTGGTTGCAAAGAAAGTGATGTCTGAAATATCGTTAAAAGTCAAATGACATGTCATTTTCAATATAAATAAGCTGACAGATGGTAATATTATTCTGGCTAAATTGAAGCATTGGACAATGAGTAATGACAAACTAAGTGTCAAAATGATTGTTTCAGGTATCAGCAAAGTTGTATCAATCTACGTATTGAAAATATATACATGATTACATTATAATTACTTATAGATTACACAGAATGTCAGAAGTGAGATATGTTGATTTGAATTCATACTGGTAGGATTATGTATTTGTCAGCATTATGTTCAGATCGAAATGTGCTGGATAATTTAGAAACAGAAATTGTATAGAAAAGTATATCGGACTTAACGCAGCCTTCTAGGGGCATGGTAACATTTATCTGCCCCGTTTCTACATGTGTCATTTATTTTGCTTTGTGGATACAAAGGAATTCAATAGAGGGTACACTATAATTGACATTCGGTGGGTTGAAAGAAAACATTCATCCTGCCTGGATTGATGTCCTTGGAGAGACGGAAGCCTTAATAAGTGAAGATGTTTAAACACGCATGCATGAAAGAGATTTGCCAGGTAATAAAGAAGGGCTTTAAAAAGGTTGGTTTGAGAGACTTAAGGATTAGATAACACTTGAAAACTTGTGCTTCCAAAAAAGGAAACTGCAAAAATGCAGTTTAAAAACAATTTGTCACAAGTTTTTGAACAAATTAGAACAGAAATGTGCAGTGTTCATTTCTATGGTAGTGGAAACAAAAAAGCAATGGAAAAGAACCTAAAAAATTCCTTCAATAGGGTAGTGACCTGCATTTATCATAGTGTTGTGCTTCCAGCCATCGCTGGAATCTCTGAGGAAACAACCACCGGCGTCCACAACCTCTACAAACTGATGACGAAAGGTCTGCTGAAGGCCCCTGCATTCAACGTCAATGATTCCGTCACCAAGGTAAATGCAGTTAAAAATACATTACATGAATGTCCATTTAAGTTACAAAATTGTTTAGAGCATCACGTGAATTTCTTATTTACTACCTGTTGGGCAGCGAAGAAGTTCCTCTAGCTCTGTCTGTCCGGCCATGCGCTGTATGCTGCCCCAGCTGTGGTTCATTTCCCTCAGCTCCACCTCCACTGTTCTCCTCCATGTTGTTTTAGTGCGCTCATGTTTTTGCTTCCCTTCTGGTGTCCACCAGGCAGCTGTTTTTGTGATGGCGTCTGCATCCATGCTAAGGACATGTCCAATCCACCTCCAGCATCACCATTGAATGATGGTGGGTATATCCTCTTGCTGGCATTGGTGCAAGCAACTCCTGGTTGGATATGGTTCTTGGCCAGAAGATCCTGAGGATCTTTCTGAGGCAGGTCATGTGGAAGGTAGACAGTCTTGATTGGTACAGCTCCGTCATTCTCCAGCACTCCACCCCACACAGCAGTGTTGACAGCACGCAACTCTGGACAATTCTGAGTTTTGTCCTTGTGCTGATCATCAAACTGCAAGTAGGATCACGTTTGAATACCAGGCACTATTGGTATGCAGTACTATGTCACTGTTCATTTTGACATAGAAACAGTAATGATGAACCAGATAGTGAAGATTGTATAGGTCAAACTTCGCATTTGGATTTGATAATAAGAGTGGTGAATAAATATGTATGTAAGATTTCATGGGAGAAATGAACAGCCATAAGTAGAACAAAATAGTATATTGTGATAAGTGGAGATAACTCATCAAGAAGGTGTAACATGTAAGTGGGGTGCCCATTCCTCTCATACTCTTCACTCCACACACACACCACAATGCACGCACCACGCACACCACAATGCACGCACACCACACACCACATACACACCTTATGTGTTAAACTAAAGATATCTAATGTGCCCTTGGTAGACCCCTAAACAATTTGCGGCGTGTGTTTACAGAGTAAGTTTGACAACTTGTACGGGTGTCGAGAGTCGCTGGTTGATGGCATCAAGAGAGCAACAGACATCATGTTGGCCGGCAAGGTGGCGGTCGTCGCAGGCTATGGAGACGTGGGAAAAGGTTGCGCCACAGCCCTCAGAGCATTCGGTGCTCGCGTACTTGTTACCGAGATTGACCCAATCAACGCCCTGCAGGCGTCCATGGAAGGTGAGTGGAGATGAGGGTAGAACTCTCCACTAGTTCGTACTCTTTTTGCTAGACATTTTATTACTTGAAATTCTATCAATCTGTAAAAAACCGGCATTCCTGTTCCAATCAAGTGTTTTATTGGAATTTTGCTTTTTATTAAAACAAAACATTTTATCTTTGACTGTTAGGTTTGTCATTTGATGTCATATTTGCATGAACAATAGAACATATGTACTATGTAATTGTTTTCCATTTTATGCAAAACCAAAAGTAAGACGGTCAGAGAGCAGGCCATGCCATCCTCTGCATACATTCAAGTTCAGTTCAGTTCAGTTCAGCCGGGATGACACACGGCAACGTAACTGAAGCTAACTGGAAGTGATTTATACATCCATGTGATGGTGATTTTGTGGTGAAAAGGTTAATGAAACTTTGCAAAAGCTGTGAATGTAGGTGGATCTTTCTTTTGTAATCTTTTGTTCTCATATTGTCAGTGGTTGACGGGGAATTACAATAAATGATGGATCCAGTGATCAGTTAGTCACAAACCAACATCAGACCCTGCTGGAAAAAGAGGATGTATGCTAAAAAGATGAATACAATAGTTTTTTCAATATAAAACTAAAATAGCAATACAATAGTTTAGCCACATGTAGATAAACTGTTTCAACAATAATTCGCGTGTCCGTGAAGTTGAACTGATGTCCTGCTGATACTTTCTGCAGGTTATGAAGTGACAACCATGGAGGCTGCTTGCAAGGAGGCACGCATCTTTGTTACCGCGACCGGATGCCGAGACATCATTCGTGGGGAGCACTTCTCACAGATGAATGAGGATGCAATCGTGTGCAACATTGGCCACTTTGACATCGAGATTGACGTGAAATGGCTGGAAGACAACGCAGCCTCCAAGGACACAATAAAGCCACAGGTAACTGGCTCGCAGTCACAGACACATCATCTAGACGTCTACCTATTTAGTTTACAGATTAATCCTCCTAACTTCCACTTGGACATCACGCACACACCACACGCACACACCACACGCACACACCACATGCACACCCTTGTAACTTGTTAGTGCAAATGTGTACATTTTTAATTAATGTAATGTTCTTAAGACTAATAACTATGTTGAAGGCCCATCGAGTTACATTTAGTAAGCCCGTGACAGTCTTCATAATTTGGAAGATCTGACCCTGGGGCATGTTCAAATGGTAAAAAAATCCACTTTCAAAACGACCTTTACTGGCAATATTACCAAGATGGGCTGAGTTTCCTGTTTTCCCACATTAAATTTTACTGTTAAAAATGACTACACTGGCTAATTCTCAGTAGAGAAACAAACTTAACACGCTCCATGTTGTGTCGTAGGTGGATCGTTTCACACTGAAGGATGGTCGCCACATCATCATGCTGGCGGAAGGCCGTCTGGTGAACCTCGGCTGTGCCATGGGCCACCCCAGCTTTGTGATGAGTAACTCCTTCACCAACCAAGTCCTCGCCCAGATCGAGTTGTGGTCAAAGAAGGGAACGTACAAGGTCGGCGTACACATGCTGCCCAAGAAGGTAGGTTTATTTAGAATGTGGTTTCACAGTGGAACCTCACTGTAACGGTCACCATCGGGATTGGGTTAAAAGTGACCTGATTTGTGAGATGACCGTATTAGAGGGACTCATTTCCTATAGTTTAATGTTACATAAATAATTCTGGACTGTTCTAATGCGACCTTAATTGTGGGGTGGCTGTATTACCGAGGTGACCTTAAATGTGAGATGGCTGTTTTACCGAGGTGACTGTAAAGTGAGGTTTGACTGTACAAAACAACTATAATTTATTTAATTACACATGCATAATGTACATAATTACAAAGCTGAACTTGTCCTATATAATTAGTGTAACATGGAGATTATCTAGAAATGTCTGAAAGTTTATAATGAGAACTGCCGTGTGAATGGTTAAATAGTTGATTATAAAATAAGGTGATATAAAAAAAGCATTTGCATTCAGAAATATAATCATTGCAATTGAATTTATTATAGTGATACAGGTGTGGTATGTGACACTACGATTTCTTTATAAAATACGAATTAAACGTAACGAGAGCACACAGTTTTGGCTGCAGTAATATCTTAAGTGAGTGTCTTGTTTTCTTTCTCACTGTACTTAAACGACAGCAACGTTTGTTTATTACAGTTGGACGAAGAGGTTGCGGCTGCCCATTTGGAGCACTTGGGGGTCAAGATGACCACGCTGACCGCAGCTCAGTCAGAGTACCTAGGCATTCCCCCTGAAGGACCATACAAGCCAGAACACTACAGATATTAGACGTCGTAGTCTGTCGTCTCTCCTTACACATACCTAATGATGCACAGAAAGTCGCACCGGCTACTTTATAACATTTGTTATCATCAGATCGTGAATGTCCACTCATCCTGCCTGTATTTAAATGAAATGTCTATTTTGTAGTTGTTTTACATTGTTGAACATCTACATCTAGTCAATTACTGTAGGAAATAATTGATACACCTGTGGTGCTTATCCTAGTAACGTGCCATTTAGTGGACTGGACACTCCACCCCTTAAGTTGTACTTGGCTGGCCAGACATAAAGGTTGGCTTCTGTCACTTCCCTAAGGGGCATTGTCATATTCTGTGTGAACCTCGTCACATTTGTATTGGGTCCTGCCAGCAGTGTCGGCAAACTGCACAGTGAAATGTAAAATAAATATTGGACATGTATGCGTTTGTGTTGTCATTTGTGTGATAATATTGTTTTACCACACCATTGTATAAGTTTGGACATGTTTCAGATAGTAGCATGCACTATACAATCATTTTTAGACAATAATTGTTACAAACAATTTAAACTGAAGAATTAATTTCAAAATATAAACAAACCGTAATTATTTTTAAAGAGCAATATAGGTCACGACGTCTTTCCTTCAGGATGACTCGAAGGTTTTGCCCACAACATTGAGCAGTGAGATACCGCTGTTCTGTGACCGTTTCTAACAAGTTCTTACAGACATGAGCGTATAACAAAACACATGACCGACCGGCAATGCCCATTGCTCTGGTCGCCAGGTGGTAGCACCACTCACAGACCACCAGTAAACAACTCATGGCATCTCCTATTAGGATTAAAATTAACTTAACCTGCATTTCACACATGTATCATCAAGACACTATTCAAACAGTCAAACAAACATATGGCGTCATAGTAATTAATGATACAGTGTCGCTCTTCATTAACACAAAATGTCACTCTCCTTTAACACCACACTGTTGCCACAGTGTCACTCCTTTAACACAAGAATGTCGCTCTCTTTTAACACCACAGTGTCACCCTTCATTACTCTTCAATAAGTCGCACATGTGTGATTATACACCTATTTGATCGACGCAGCACTGGACCCATCTCTTCTCAATGTCCGTTATAGTTGCGCCGATATGACAGTTTTGTGTCAAAATCCTTCTGACGCACGAGGTCTGGGTTGGGCCATCTTGGCCTGAGTGCAGATGGTAGTGTTGGCAGGGTCGTACTGATATGACGGCCCATCAGTTGTGCGGGACTGCACCCTGTGGCGGCGATCACTGTGTCCCCGAAGACCATCAGGCCCAGCCAAGGGATCATCCATACTGTTCTGCAAATGACTTGAACTCTGAAGACGAAAATTGGGGCGCGTTATCAGACACCAGCTCAGTTGGGATGCCACATCGGGTAAAAATATCCTTCAACTTTGCAATGCACGATGCAGACATCGTATTACTTAGGTGCAGTATCTCTATCCACGTAGAGTAATAGTCTACTAATACCACGTAGTTCTTTCCTTCAGACAAACAGAGGTCTACCGCTATACTCTCTGCCATGGTCCTGTGGGTAGAGGTCTACCGCTATACTCTCTGCCATGGTCCTGTGGGTAGAGCGGTTGTCATCAGTGGCTCTCTCTGTTGACTTGGTTTGTGGACCTGGCAGTGGTCGCAGGCACCCACTGTGTGCTTGATGTCGCGCGTTATCTCTGGCCACCACACGGACACCCTGGCTCGTTCCAGGCACTTCGTTATTACACGATGGCCTGTGTGAATCTTGTCCAGTCTATATGATCTGTAGGGATGACGATTCGGTCGGTATATGGCAGAGAACATGGCTGACAGAAAGGAGACTTCGGACGTTGAAGAGCTCCCTCAGACTGTCTGGTACGTCCTTTTCATACTTCGGTCATCCAGTCAACGTGTGGATAACAGCTGACAGAAGAGTAGCATCGTCCCTCGTTGAGGATCGCAACTCGGCCATCTTCTGGGCCATCTGGGGTAACATTGGTAAGTTTGACTCCACCATATCCACGTGGAGTTCGACTTCTTCTGCGACTGGTGATGATGGAGTGATCTTTATTGGTCTTCTCGACAGAGCATCAGCAACAACACGGTCCTTCCCTGGGGCATATTCCGCTTTGGCCTTGTATCACATCATCCGCATTAGTAGTCGTTGACATCTTAATGGTGTCCTGTCGAGGTATTTCACGTTGGTCAGCGGCACAAGTGTAGTCTGTGAGCAGTGCGTGTAAATTCTTCTAGACCACAGATGAATCCGTCAAATTTCTCGCATGCCCACACACTCGCTAAGCATTCTTTTTCTATTTGTGCTCGGCGGGGGTCAACGTTCTCGAGCAGGACGCCACTGGCTTCATCCTCCCTCGTGATCTTGCATGAGCACCCCTCCGATGCCGTATGAACTGGCATCGGCACTCACACAGGTTGATTTAGTCGCGTCGTAGTACGCCAGGATTGGTGTCGATGACACCAACGTCTTCATCTTGACAAATGCTTCTTCCTGAGCAGGTCACCATGACCAAACCGTGTCGTCTTTCAGTAGGTCGTTCAGAGGACGGGTGACGCTGTGTGGGTCTGGTAGGTATGAACCTAGAAAGTGGACCATTCCCAGGACTTGTCGCAACAGTGACACTGTTGTTGGTGCTGGCATGTCCACAATGACAGCGACCTTTTCTGGATCTGCGACGATTCCTTCGGTGGTAAATCTTTGACCCAAGAACTAGAGTTCAGTTTGTCTGAACAGACACTTTTTTCAATCTGAGACCGGACATCTCGACAATTTTCGTGACAGTTTCAAGGCGACGGTCGTGCTCCTCCTGGTCTTTGGGAAAGACCAGGACATCATCCATATAACAGAACACGCCTTCCACCCCTTCGAATAACTGAGACATCTTTCGCATGAAGATTTCTGGCTTACTTGATACCGAATGGCAGCCGACGGAAGCAATAGCGGCCAAACGGTGTGATGAATGTAGTGTGCTCTTGACTGTCTTCGTGTAGTGGTATTTGATAGAAACCACTGTCGGCGTCAATAGAGATGGATAATGTCGCACCGGTCAGCTTTGAAGTGACGTCATCTATTGTCTGCAGGATAAAGGTTTCTCGCTTGAGCTTCTTTAAATCAACGCAGATGCGGACTTTTCCTGATTTCTTCATGACTGGGACCATCGGTGCACACCACGACGTTGGCTTTGTGATGTGCACAATAACCCCTGCTGCTTGCAGACGGTCCATCTCCTTCTTCACCTTCGGTTGGAGTGGTATCGGCACGCGCCTGGCTATGATCAGTGCATACGGCTCAGCTCCATCCTGCAGCACGATTCTTAATGGTTAAGTCTTGAGACACCCTATGTCGCCAAATGCCTCCTCAATCTTGTCCAGAATTTGAGAATGCGGCCCATGCGGCTGGCAACGCTGTGACTCAGAAGGTTGTTTCCATTTGCACTGACAATGACAATACGGAAGTGGAACGATTGTTCTTTAACTTCCGTTTGTGCTACAAATTGTCCCTTGCTCTCAAGAGGTCCGCCTACTCCAAGCAGTGTTGTCGTGATCGGTTTCACCTTCGGTCTCGGCCTCATGGCATTGTAAGTTTCTTCCGACATGATTGACGTATCTGCGCCTGAGTCAATTTTGAAATCGATCTTCTAGCCCAAGTTTGTAAGTGTCACCCTCCAAACTGAGTGAGAGTCTTCACACTGTACAGACCCTAGGAAGTACTACTCAGAAGATGAGTATCGTGCACATGGTGGGACTGCTGTGACTTCCTGGACACGTTTTGTCCGACATGCACACTTACGCAAAATGTCCATTCTTTCCACATTTCCTGCATTCTGCTCCAATTGCAGGGCACGCATCGTCTCCAGTCGAACGAGGTTTGTATCCGCAATGTCTGCACTTGTCAGAGTCGACTGTTTGTTTTCTTTGGCTGTGGCGCGAAGGCGGCTTGTCGTGACGCTGGAGCTGTTTCTGTTTTCTACCCCATTCAGCTGCATTTTGCGTTTTGATAAACTCGCAATGCCTCGCGGTGTCGGCTGCCTTCTCCAGTGTCAAATCGTCTTACTCTACCTGTAATTTCTGCGATAGTTCTTTGTCTGACATCCCAGCAATAAGTCTGTCCCTTATTTATCACACTCGTCCTCGCCAAAATTCCAATGTCATGCAGAGTGAGTATATATAGCTCGACAGACTCTCCCAGCAACTGACTACGCTGGCTGAACTTTGTCCTCTCATGTATTACATTTTCTTTGGTAGAAAATAGCTGTCGAACTTTGCCCTCATTGCATCATAGTAATTTCTGGAATTTACTCCGTCAACTTCTTGTCCGAATATAAATTATTTGTAAATGCTATGTGCTACTCGACCCATCGCATATACGAGCGAACTAACCTGAACGATCCGTTCCTCCTTGTTGAGTTTTGTCGCAGTTCGGTATATACCAAATCTGTCTTTCCATTCAGGCCATTTTGCAGGGCTGAAAAAATCGTCATTTTTGGGTGGGCTGAATTTTGACATGTCTGTATAGGTGACAAGACAACGTGGTCAGGTGAACGATATTCTATGACGTTAACGTTTTTGGCGAATTTTACTTTACTTTATTTACACCACAAAAAGCAGTTTCTTTTAACACCATCCTCGTGCGCCAGGGGTCGCTGCTGCTGATTACGTCAGTGCCAGCAAGCAGTACCCCCTGGCTGATCGCTTTGCGAAACTCTGAATTTAAGTCAGGTGGTCATAATAAAACTAATTTCAACCAACCGTGGCTCGTGTTACATGCAATGTTTAGGAAGTAGAAGCAATTATTCGAATACACAATACCGCTCAGCTGCTCGCGCTAATGGGCGAACGGGTCATTACATATTGGGATTCCCAGAAGTCGTTTATCCGCCTTCAAATTGGGGCGAGTATTTGCGCTATTCTCACGGGTGACGCGGTCGCGACTGGCGATCGTCAATTACTAGTTAGACTCGGCTTATTTCCGCACTTCGCGTAGGAGATCTGTCAGGGCTAGTGATGCATGGCAAACAGCCCTGGCTTGCGAGGATGGTTGAATGAACGTTTATTCAGAACATTGATAACAATATATACAAGACAAGACAACCAAACAAGTTTAACTATAATACAAGTGAGAATATACAATGTTTGAAGGGGGTAAATACGAAGTCATTGACTTTTGTGTAAATTTACCCCTGACATGTATTTATATATAATTATATACATGTATGTATACACACATATACACACATATATACATACATATATTCACTTACATACGTACATGTATTTTGAGACATCAATATTATATTATTCGAATTTGCTATTCATCTAACCATCTAGCTACAATAATTGAAAACATGCAATGGAATATGTGCATATTCAAAATTTAAAGTATGCCATAAGTACACATCTTTACACATATTGTAATTTCCTCAACGGCATGATTATATTTGTGTTTGATTTTATTTAGGTTTCCACAACCAGATATTTCTCAAATAAAAGGTTCTTGCATTTACGCTTAAATTCAGTAATAGTATTAGTAGTTTTTAAATGATCACATGGAGAATTCCATAATTAACACGATGTATACGTGTTAGACGTTAAAATCTCACCGCTACCACCATGTCCTGTTCTGTGACAGTCTCTGATATGTACTTACAGACATGAGCGTATAACAAAGTTGGTGAGTCGCGGCTGACGACGATCGGACACTGTTCGGATGACATTTAGCTGTCAACTACGAACATGTTTAGTTGGAAATACCGCGGAATAACTTTACCAACAGCGCCGGCAAAAATATTTTAGCGGCGTTGTCAACTAGTTTCTGTCCGTGTCACTCGTCTCAGTGACGCGCCGTCTATCCTGTGGGAAAACCCTCAATTTAAAACCAAGACATATCGGATCAATAAATTCCTGCTGTAATAGTATACTAGGATAAATGGTGTATGGCATGCTGTTAAATACGGAAGTCGTCACTTGAAATGCTGCCAAATCGGTGCCGCCAAATCTTGCGTCCCTGCCATATTCTCATACACTGATACATGCACTGATACAGGGACACTTCTCGACTCAACTCAAGTCAAGACTAGCGACTTATACTGGTTGCAAAGAAAGTGATGTCTGAAATATCGTTAAAAGTTCGGTCAAATGACATGTCATTTTCAATATAAATAAGTTGACAGATGGTAATATTATTCCGGCTAAATTGAAGCATTGGCCAATGAATAATGACAAATTAAGTGTCAAAATGATTGTTTCAGGTATCAGCAAAGTTGTATCAATCTATGTATTCAAAATATATACATGATTACATTATAATTACTTATAGATTACACAGAATGTCAGAAGCAGGGTTGCACTCTAGCCGGTCAAAACCTTGAAACATCAATGCTGAATTGTCGTGAAATTACTCCGAAGTAGTCCTTGTTCTTACACAACTGAAACTGAATTGACACACATGCTTTATAAATAAAAGCATGTGTATAACACTTATTAATTATTGTAAAGTATTCACCAGTTACAAAATTCTTTATATGCACAAATATTCTAGAAACTATTTTGGCAGAAAAAAGGTGGCCGTGTTCTTGAATAATTCACATAGACCGCGGCCTGACCCTAAAGCTACGTTACAGAAATGGCCTGGTTACGCCGAATTCGAATACGTTGTATGGTGTCAATTTTTGCAGTGTCATGCTAGTGAAAATTATTGGATTTTGGATCTGAATATATAACAGTTTTTGTTGTGCTAATATAACACACAATTTGGAAACATATGTAAATGTATGCTTAATAGTGAAAACGACTAACATAACACACTGTGCACGCCACCTGACGATTGTATTGGCGTTAGCCTCTTGGCGTAGTGAAAGTGTCGACATGATTTACATTTTAAATTGTTATGCAATATTGTACAATGTTAACAACGAGTACACTTACGTTAAGTAAAATATCAACTACATCGTACTAATGCCATTGAGAATATTGCCCCAAAAACTAAAACTAGTTAATTAGAAATTAGATATAGGCCCTATGACATGTTTACACGTATTGTTGAAGATACGGTCTACTTTTTGCATGAGCTGGATTAGAATACAATGTGCAATACAAAATACCTCAATATATCTTGTGTCTTATTCATACTGAACATATATTTTTACACTTGCATTGTTTTTATAGTGAGTAACAATGTATGTGTCGGCATGTGAAAACCACCTGGATCTTGGTTCGTTGGAAATAATTAGCCATTTCTAAGAAGAGTGGTCCAAAGCAATATATTCAGATCGGAATGCGCTGGATAATTTAGAAACGTAGACATTGTATAGAAAGGTATATCGAACTCGACGCAGTCTAGGGGCGTGGTAACATTAATCTGCCCCGTCTCTACAAGTGATCGAGTGTCATTTATGTTGCTTTGTGGAAGATGCAGTTGAGACAAAGGAATTCAGTAGATGGTACATTATAATTCACATTCAGTAGGTTGAAAGAAAACGTTCATCCTGCCTGTATTGACAGCCAGCATGTGGTTAGGTTAGACTGACGTCGTGGTAGAAACGGAAGCCTTAATAAGTGAAGTACGCATGTTCAGTGGTCTACGCATACATAAACACGTATGCGTGAATGAGGTTTGCTGGGTAATAAAGAAGGGCTTTAAAAAGGTTGGTTTGAGAGTCTTAAGGGGGGGGGGGTCGGCGAAACTCTCCACAGGGACGATCGAAGATGTCTCTGGCATTACTGCCAGTTCCAGAGTCTTGATTTCACTTAGTTGAGGAGTCAAAGCAGTACTTACTTTGTATCGACGACGTGGACATAAAGTGTTCTATATTATCCGTGAATAAATTCGAGGAGAAACTGGATTCAAGCGTTTCTACTTACCGACTACTCATACAGACACCTAGAATCGGGAGTGTAATTTAAGTCCGATTCTGGTGAGCGTGAACCCAACTTACACAACACACATACAATCATGTGAGGTCGGACCCCACAACACACGCAGCCCGGAAGGGGTCCACACTTTACAAGCATATAATGTTATTACACAGATAGAAATAACATTTTAAATTTCCCAGGTGATGACCTATATAATATAGGCACAAGGTGAGAAATCTGGTATATTTTAAGGGAAACCCATGGAATGTAGTTAATGACTGCGGTCAAATACGAAAAAAATTATTTTAAAAAAAACATACACATATGTATTGCACATCTTAAAAGTAAATTAAACTATAAAGGCAGCCTTTGGTAAGTTCCACGTGTTGTGCCATTTATAATCTTACGTTGGCTTAACAACAACAATACATTTAATTAATTGTGGTAGGAACTCTAATTGTAATTGACTCAGTTGCACTAAATGGGTTTATAATCCACATGTTTAGACTCAGGTGGGCAGTCTGGCTGAGATAGAGCCCAAGAAGACTTGTTTGAAGATACCCTTCTGTGGGGGCACTCAAAGTCCACAGTGTGATGGTAATTGGATACCTTGTGTTTGTTATTTCCAGCTGATATTGGCCTGGCCGAGTGGGGTCGTAAAGCCCTGACCTTAGCTGAGAATGAGATGCCAGGGTTGATGATGATGCGTCGGGTGTATGGACCCAAGAAACCCCTCAAAGGAGCCCGCATCGCCGGTTGTCTCCACATGACCTTACAGACGGAGGTTCTCATTGAGACCCCGCTGGAGCTCGGAGCTGAGGTATTCTCCAGTTCTTGTCATCAGTCTGTTCAACATCTGTGTTAAATAACATGTCAGTGTTTTACTTGGATATTGAACAGTGGGACAATTTTTAAGAACACTCTAAAACATTCTATTTTAAACAATATTTTAACTGCTACAATGGCTTTTAGACTTGGCATTAAGTTTTTGTTAATTAGTGTTTGTTTATGTAACATAATAATAATTTTAAAGATAACTTTTTGTTTTATATTTAATTAATACATTTTTTATGGATTACTATTTTTATATTTAAAGCACCTTGATTGATTTTCCAGTATTGATCAGTTGTGGCATTAACATTAACCATTTCAGTACGACAGGCCGGTTATTCGGCATTGAGGATGTCTGCTATTCAAATCGTTTCTACTCATAATTATCCACCATGTGGAGTCACTTGTTATGTACGGTTGTCAAGGTGAATAAATTAGCTATTCAGCAGTCGTCATCGTTTGATTTACGACCGTATGTTTTGGACAGATTTCTTGATAGTTTTAGCGAAGAATCTTTGTCGGATGTTGACGATCGACACAATAACGACGTCGGCGATCTTAATGTACTACTGTGTTCACCAACTGCAAAAACGTTGAAATCTTGGCGGCCATCTTAGATTGTTGGTTACCATGATGATAGAATGCAAAATTATATGGCTCATTTAATTTACTTGCTGATTATCATACTTTCCGAAAATATATAACATTCCTATTCATAAAATGCATTTTTATTGCTCGTATCTTGACTTGAAGTGAGGTCAGGGCGTTTTTTAAAGTATAAAGAGTACCACCCAACCCTTTCGTTTACCCCCTAGTCAGACCAACTTTCCCCCCGTGTGCCCCCATTCTCCCAAACTGGCCCCTTGTAGGGTTTACTTTTTATTCGTTTTAGTGTTTTTTATTTAATTTGCACTGGGGTATAATAAAAACAACTCAAGTAGCCGTTGTCATGCATTCGCCAGAGAAGAACGGTGCCCCTGGACTACTTAAGGCGGTGAACAAAGCTCTGGATCTGACAGGAGGTAAAGACACGAAGCTGGTTGGTGTCACCACTGGCGGCGAGGTGGAAAACACCGTCAAACAAGGTGGATTATGGCGTCTGCTTGCTGGCCATATGCAGAGAGGTTTAGCAACATTCTGGTGTGCTGCACACCGATCTGACTTAGCCATCGAGTCGGTCGTCAGCGCCGTACCTGAGTTGGGAATATGAAAGTCCAATCTACTGGCACTCGTACAATTCTTCCGGACGCCGAGATGAATGAAGATGTTGTCAGGCCGGGAATATCAAACAGTTCCCCCGGCACCACGATGTCATGTTTGCCCAGCACGAGCTGCAGCTAGTGGATGCTGTGCTGAACAACCTACCAGCCTGCATTATGGTGTGGGAACAGATGCATGTGCCAGAAAGTACCAGCGACAGAGAGGAGAAGGCTGATGCCAAAGGGTTCCTGAGAATCTGGAACCACCAACAAACGTTGATCACCGCCCTCATGGGCGACATCCTGGAGATATTTGAAACACCCCAGAAGAAGTTGCAAAGCAGTGATTTGATCATCAGCGATCTTCTCACTGTGACTGATGCGGCAATAAAGAAGTAGAACCTAATGAGGGATGGACCATTCCTGGGAGAAGGGAGGAGAAAGTGAGTTGTCCAACCGATAACACAAAAGAGGACTTAACACAACGAAAGTGTAATCACCAGTTCGTTTGTACAAACCGCCGCGACAGACAAGCAACCAGGTTGGAGGTCGTGTAAGCATCGCACGAATACCTGTCTGAACGCATGCACCCGGACCAGGAGGACGTCATCAAAGACATGAAGGAGTTAGTGATGTCACGCAGTCTGAGATCATTCGTTGAGCATGGTGTGCCCGTCGTCAGGCCCCTTTTCCCAGATGAGGCATCTGACTTTGTGGACGGAGCAGCCGAACAGTGGAAAACATGATGAATGTGCCATTCCTGCCTGATGGCTGTGAACTCGGTTGTAAGTTGACGGTCAGTCTGCGCCAACTTCTGCCAGTCCTAACAGGTTCAGTTTAGAAGGTGTTGGCATATCTGGCTGGTATGAGTCCACACTCTATGCAGACCGATAGGATAGTGAGCCAGCTCAACCTCGTTGTCGATAATCACCGCAACAGTATGAATGAGGACACGAGATATGCACGACTCATGGTGGCACTGAATAGTGTCAGATTCTTGGAGAAGACAAGAAGATCGATGCTGGGCTCCTACTCGTCTACACAGGAGGTTGCGCATACACGTGCACGTGCAGAGCTGTCCACTATCTCTACGTGATTTTTACCGTACCACGCACGTCCCAGGCGCTGAGATGTGTGCACGGTAACTATCCCGGGCCTGGGAAAGGTTAGGTGAGTTAACCGCGTAGAAAAAGAATGACATTTCGTCGTATTTGCCAGACATTTAATGGCGCAATCTGAAACGGGTCAATTATCGTCCACTCCATGAATGCTTCCCTAGGACTACGTCGCTCTTGACCAGACAATACAACCGACCAAGGTTACGTAACAACTACCGAGGCCCAACAACAATCGCTACACCTGTGATTACACAACATCCACCACAGTGCCGAACATGCCACCAAAGACACGTCGAAACAGTTCGGACGATCCGGAGGCCCTCGCATTACGCCTAATTGAGTTACTGAGTGACGATGCAGTATTGGCGAAACTCAAAAGTGCGTTGTATCCGCGTGACATTGCGGAAAAACTCGATACTCTAAACGGTCGCATCGAACATTTGACAAAAGAAATACGAGCGAAGGACTCGCGAATCGCCGAGCTGGAAACGAAGGTCGACACGCTTGAGCAAACAGCTGACAAACTTGAACAATATACTCGTCGCTCAAACTTAACTTTCCACGGCATCGCGGAAAGAAGCGAGGGTGAGGACACAGACACCATAGTCCTCGAGATCATCAATGACAAGATGAAAACTACGCCGCCACTAACTAGAGAGGACTTAGAGCGAAGCCATCGCCTTGGCGCTAAACGAGCCACGGGGTCCCGCCCAATCATTGTGCGCTTTAAGACAGAGCGAAAGCGTGATAACGTTTTCCGCAGCCGCTTAAACCTGAAAGACTACAACAGAAGAAATAGTAATACACGGGTCTTCGTTAACGAAGATTTAACAAGTCGTAGGTCAATGTTGGCTTATGAATGAAGAAAACTGAAGAAACCAAAAAAGATCAACGACTGCTGGACTGCCAACGCTAAAATTATGGTCAAAGACCTCAGCAATAAAATCAAAGAAATCACAAGTGTAAATGATTTCCAGTTGTACATATGTAAGTGATCACCAGTTGTACATCTGTAAATGATCTCCAGTTGTACGTTATTATCAATGAAAGCATTGATAACTTGATAATCTAATACATTCAAGATTATTGTGTGATTCTACCTTTTATGTGATTCTATTTTTATGTATTTCTATTTTTATGTATTGCTGTTCTTCTGTCTGTTAAAATTATTATCAACATGCTAGTTCATATTTTGAAAAATAATAATTACATAATCTACTTATGTTGTATGACCAACTTTAGCAAAAACAGTTTGCGGTATTAACAGTTAACAGTTTGCGGTATTGTTGATATATCTGATGATATATGGGCCATTCATGCCCTTTTGTTTTCTTTTTTTGTATGAATGACATTTAAATAACTAATCAAGACATTATATCTCTTCTATTATTATTTTTAGATTGACAACTGTTAATTTATATGCAGCCACTATTGATAGCATAGCTCACCCCTTTCCCTGGCGTCACGCCTTATTTTCATGACCCAACACCCAATCTGTCATGTTTTTTCTTATCTTTTATATTTATTTTATTCTAAGTCTAGTCTTGACTACTTTGATATATGCCCTGTCACACACGGAGTATTTCTTAACATTCACATATGCACAGGAAATAAATACACACAAGTTCACTCTTTTGTAAAATACCTAACATACGTACAAAGGCTGGCTATATTATTGTTTTATGTCCCAACCTAAGCAATGACTTCTGATGTGACAATTCTCTCCCACTTGGGAGGTATCCGAAACTGTTCTTTAATAAATCTTCTAGATATAAACGAAAATAGTACTGAACAAAATGAACCTCAGTTGATCCATTGTTCTTCATACTATGACATCGATAAGTTTCATAAGTTAGCACACAAAAATACTGATAATTTTAGTATACTAAGCTTAAATATTCAATCCATTAATGCTAAATTTGACGAACTTGAACTTTTTGTAGAGCTTCTAAATACTAAACAATTTAAATTTAGCATTATATGTTTGCAAGAAACATGGAAGTCAAATCATGATAATTTATCTCAATTCAGTTTACACGGATATGATCAAATTGCTCAGGGGAAACACTGTAGTGTCAAAGGGGGTTTAATAATTTACGTAGATAATAAATTTAAATATAAAGTACTTAAGAATATCAACATGTATGAACATTGGGAGGGGTTAGTAATTCAAGTAACTGGTGGCAGCTTATCAAAAACACTTACTATTGGAAACATATACAGACCGCCTAGGTCATTAAATCAAAATATTATAGATTTCATAGATGAATTTTCAACAACAATGGCTACTCTAGAAAGTTGTAATAATCTAATAATTTCAGGCGATTTCAATATCAATCTACTGAAAATAAACGAGAACAAAATATATAGTGAATTTTTTGATACTATAATTTCATACAGTCTCTATCCACAAATTACCTTTCCAACTCGCTTTACCAGAACTAACGGAACACTGATAGACAACTTTTTCAGTAAATTAAATAAATCAATATTAGATAGCACTGCAGGAATCTTCACTAATACCCTTTCTGATCATCAACCTTACTTCCTAATCATGAATATCAACGTAAAATCCAAACCTCCTCCAAAATTTGTTCGAGTAAATCTACAAAATAAGGTAGCTATGCATAATGTTAAACTAGAGATAAATTCGGATGCAATGTATAACAAACTAAACAAATCTCCTACGGCTGACCCCAATTTAAATTATAACATAATACACGAAGAAATTATGCATGCTAAGAATAAGCATATGCCTGTTAAAATCATGAAATATAATAAATACAAACATAAGCATTCAACCTGGATCACACACGGTCTTCTAAAATCAATCAAATATCGAGACTCGCTTTATAAGAAATAAAAAATGTCTAATCCAAATTTACCTATGTACGAAGTCCTTCTAACTAACCTAAAAACATATAACTCAATATTAAAGAAAAATATTCGTACTGCCAAACAAATGTACTTTGAGTCACGCTTTAACCGATATAAAGATGACATCAGAAATACATGGAAAACCATAAATGAATTTATCTCCAAAAACAATTCAAACAACACTGTTTTGTTTAAAAGTAACGGTATAACTATAACAGATAAAACGGTTATTGCAAACCAATTTAACAACTTTTTTACAAGTATAGGTCAGTCGACAGCACAAGACATTCATTACAATGGAAATAAGGATTACAATTACTACTTAAATGATAATGTCCATTCCGTTTTCAGTCTATTAAATGTTGATGAAGAAATAGTCAAGAAAACCATTGAAAGCCTTCCCAATAAAAACAGTAGTGGCTATGACGGTATTTCCTGTAAACTTTTGAAAATAATTGAACCCTCCATCATCAAACCATTAACCCTGGTAATAAATCAAGTAATAAATACTGGTATATTTCCCGATACACTTAAACTCGCTAAAGTAATTCCTATTTTTAAGATGACCCATCTGATTAAAAAAATTATATACCCATATCTCTTCTCCCAACAATTTCAAAAGTGATAGAGAAAATAATATCTAGTCAACTAACAGAATACTTTAATGATTCTGATCTATTTGTTAAAAATCAATATGGTTTTAGAAAAAAACACTCTACCGAGTTAGCATCACTTGAACTAATAGATAGAATAATTACACAAATTGATAAAAATTATGTTCCTTTCAGTATTTTTCTTGACCTCTCTAAGGCCTTCGATACAATTGATCACTCGATACTATTAACTAAACTAAGATATTATGGATTACAGGGTCCTATCCTGAATCTATTTAAAAGCTACTTAGGCAATAGAAGACAATACACCGAATTTCAAAATGAAAGTTCTAATATTCTACCTATCACAATTGGTGTACCACAAGGATCTATTCTTGGTCCCCTATTATTCATAATATACATTAATGATTTCCCTAAAGCTAGCGAAATGTTTAACTTTATTATGTATGCCGACGATACCACCTTATTTAGCACCATCAATCATTTTCAGGGTAACTCCCCAAATAGAAATAGAAAATCGGCAGTAAACGATGAACTCCTTAAAATAATTGAATGGTTAAACATTAATAAATTATCATTAAACAGAAACAAATCCAAATATATGATTTTTCACATGAAAAATAAAGCTGTCGATAACTTTATGCTCAATATAAATGGTACAAACATTGAAAGAGTAGATGAATTTAATTTTTTAGGACTTACTTTAGATAAAAATTTTAATTGGAATAAACACATTGAAAAAGTATCAAA
The DNA here is from genome assembly GCA_963995525.1 of Escarpia spicata. Lineage (NCBI taxonomy): Eukaryota > Metazoa > Annelida > Polychaeta > Sabellida > Siboglinidae > Escarpia > Escarpia spicata. The sequence continues at coordinate 50,856,565 of OZ023214.1, read as the reverse complement.
CAAGTGTTCCAAAACAGTCGGCATATTAAACAGACTAAAATATGTCTTTCCCCTAGAAATTAAAATTATCTTATATAATACGTTATTTTTATCACATATCAACTATTGTATTATGGTGTGGGGATACCAAGGTAGTCGAATGTTGAAAATACAAAAGAAAGCTATGAGAATTTTATATATAAGTAAATATAATTCACACTCTGAGCCACTTTTCAAAAAATTGAATATCTTAAAAATTGATGACATGTTAAAATTACATGAACTTAAGTTTTATTATAAATATGTACATCATGACCTACCTGCTTATCTATTAAATTGGAAAATAATTACAAATGCTTACGTACACAAATACAACACAAGGAAAAAAACAGAGTTACACCCATTCAGAACAAAACATGAATTTGCCAAAAGATGTCTTAGATACAGTTTGCCATATGTCATAAACAATACCTCAAAGTTAGTCACAGAGAAGATTGGAACACATACCTTCAGAAGTTTTGGTAATTATGCAAAAAACAATTTATTAGAAAAATACGTAGATACGTGTACAATATTAAACTGCTATACATGTTATCAAAGTCATTAAAACTGTATTATTGCATGTGATATGTATGGATATGTATTGTATATATATAAATCAGCATATGGATATTGTATTTGTGCATATACACATACATATCAAGTAAATTGAAGTGTACTATTGACAACTAGTATTTGTTTATTTTAACATACCTTTAATACTCCAATACATGCATATATGTAATCAAGTAATCTCGGTTTCTTTTCTTTTCCTGCACTTTTACTTTTGCATTTGCACTTCCTTCGGTAAAATTGAATTGAAACAAATTATTACTGTGGCTCCTATGAGAGCGACTGTTATTGTCTTAATAGGAGTCACAGACCCCATCTAATTTGAAATTACACTGCATTTGTATATATATGCCTGTTCATGTTACGTTAATTTCATATTATACACATATTGTAATTGGGGTCTAAATAAAACTTTCTTGTTCTTCTTGTTCTTGTTCTTATTGAGGAACAAGATCACGGGAAGGTTCAGAAGCTGTCATTCGTTCTGCAACTGTTGTGGTCGTTACGTGGATGAACAGAGTCTTATTACCAACACCGAAGTAGTTGACGCATTGCTGGAGCGTATCCGAGAAACATACGTCTTGCAGTGGGTCATCAATCAACGTCCGGACAGTCAATGGGTATGAGAGGTTGTCACGAATGTAACATTTGTGTCAACCGCATCGTAAACCATTCGATAGGATGCGTGGGCGTCACACTTCCGAGCTACACCAAGAAGAACAAAGCCGTCATCTCACTGGAAAGGGACTGTTGTGGTAACAAGAGGTACACAGACAAGCTTTGTCCGTTCCGCTGTTTGCCTCTGCATCGCGATTGTGATCGACGTCGCCTGGAACCCGCTGAGAAGCTGCTCTATGAGGCTTACGATCGAGACGGAGTGGCCATGAAAGACTTTGGCGGGGTGATGATGGACGAGCTCTATCGTGTAGAGACCACCTATGAGACGAACGTGTGCGTCTACACACTCGTTGAACCGGAAGAAGAAGGTGGAAAGGCGACTGCCGAATTCGTCCGTCATTCATTGTGTCACTATGCTGACACGTTGTACGTCAATCTCCACGAGACACACTTTTCATACATACAAGACGTGAACATGTACTGTCACTCTTATCGGAAGTGTGGCGAGTCGTTATGAAAATACGCATCCAAACTAGAGAGGCACGTGCGCACGTGTACGGGAGGCGTGCGAAGGATCTATCGCGGCGGCGTCTACCATCCGTCTCCGACAGTGTTACAGCATTTGGATGACGAAAACATTCGTGTTCCCGGGTGACTGCGCTACTACCTCTATCGTGCCAACTTCGACTTCGAGTCCTAGTTCGATACGTCACAGTTTCCATCGGACAGTGCCAAGGTTCACTTGGTGGCTCGTCACGTGTTGTTGAGTGTGTCTCTGGCGAGTAGCATTCCCGGATTCGAACAAGTGCGATGTTTCATCACGGATGGTGATAGCAACTAGTTGGTGTCCGACATGATGTATATCCTTCAATCCATAAGCTATGCTGCCTACGAAGCCATCAAAGACGAATACGAGAGCGTGTTTCACCAACTCGCGGAAGAGAAGGCCAGCTGGAACGAACGGGAGGCACATGCACAGGCGAAGGACAAAGAGTCACAGCGACAACCGACCAACTCCTACATATCGCTCATGGGTCAATTGCACGGTTGGCTTCATCAGTTGCCTGTCATCGGATTCAACTCGTGCAGGTACGATCTTAACGTCGTCAAACAGTTCCTGGTGCCCTACTTCCTCTCCACGAAAGAAACAGAGGAGGAGGAGGAGGAGGAGGAGGAGGAGGAAGGCAACGAGGGTGTCGACGCGTTTTTTGTTATTAAACGTTACAACACCTTTATATGTCTATCGACGGATGACCTGAAATTCCTCGATATGACTCATTACATCGCACCAGGATTCTCGTACGATAATACTTGAAAGCGTACGGTTGCGAGGTCACGAAAGGTCATTTCCCGTATGAATATATGAACAACTTGGAGAGACTCGACAACACCGCTCTGCCTCCCAAAGAGGCCTTCTTCAGTCGACTGAAGAACGAAGGTATATCCGACGTCGACTACAGCCGTTGTCAAGAGGCGTGGCGAGACAACGATATGAAGACGTTGCGGGACTTTCTCGTCTGGTACAACAAAAGGGACGTCGTACCGTTCTTGGAGGCCACCAACAAACAGTTTGCCTTCTACAGACAACGCGGTCTCGACATGTTCAAACAAGGCATAAGTATACCCAATTTGACCTTGACCTACCTGTACAACTATCCGGAGAAGACCTTCTTTACGCTCTTCAACGAGACGAACAAGGATCTTCATCAGCTGGTCAGAGATAGCATCGTTGGAGGGGCGTCACTCATCTTCACCAGACATCACGAGAAAGGAGTCACGAAGATACGTCGGAACGACTACGGCGCAGCAGCTCGAACGTATGAGTCCATAATTGGCTATGATGCAAATGCTCTCTACCTCTGGTCCCTATCGCAAGACATGCCGACTGGATGGTACACGTGACGACGGGAAAAGGAGTTCCGCCCCGAAGCGGAACAGCCGACCGGACAGATGGCTGTGGAATGGTTGACGTGGGAGTCCGAACGTACCGGACGCACTATACGTCTTCAATCCAACGGACGAAAGAAGAGAATCGGCAAACTGCTGGTGGACGGTTGGTGCAGCGAAACAAAGACTGCCTATCAGTTACATGGATGCTACTACCGCGGATGTCCGTGTACCCATCGAGAGGTCAACGAGGTCAACGGGAAACCCATGGCTCAACTGCTCGCCGAAACGCGAAAGAACACGGCCTACCTTCGACACTTTGTCAAGGTCATCGAGCTGTGGGAAAGCGAGAGGAAAGAGCGAGACGCGATCCGAGTGTGAAACTGTTTCTGGACACAACCTTTCCCTGCCGTCGACACGTGCGATGGAAGATGACGTCACAACAGATCCTGACAGGCGTACGCAACGGCACCGTGTTCGGAATGATTCAATGCGACATTCGTGTACCGGAGGAATTGTGCACACACTTTGCCGAGATGCAGCCCATCTTCAAGAACATTCACATCCACCGGTCGCTTCCTTCCGTCGATTCGGTGAGGCAGCGTCCGCAGCACGTCGCGAGGGAGACGTCCACCCCGACAAGACCACGATCGCGGACAACAATAAGTTGAACGAAAATTCTTTGTATGGGAAATTTATCACCAACGTCGATAGGCACCGTGATGGCACCTACTGCATGGAGAAGATGGCGTCGATCATGATCAACGATCGTCGATTCCGACAGCTCGATGTCGTCACCGACGATGCGGACGAGATCGAAATGCACAAGAGCAGCGTCAAATACGCCTTGCCCGTACACGTGGGCTTCTTCGTGTTGCAGTGGGCCAAACTGCACATGTTGGAATTCTATTACGATTTCATGGACAGGTACGTGGAACGTCCGCTGTTCAAGTACTGCGAAACCGACACGGACAGCACCTACTTAGCTCTGGCCGGAGAGTCCGTCGACGACCTCGTGACCCCGGCACTGCGAGAACACTACTTTCGTCACCGCTCCGAGTGGCTACCGTCCGAATGTTGTGCCGATCATCAGAGCGAGTACTTGCGCTGTCGACTGGCTGGACGTCCGGGGAGCGGCACCGAGACGTGTTGCAAGGCGCGGAGAACACCGGTACTCTTCAAGGTTGAATGGTTCGGCGATTGTTTCCTGGGTTTGTGCAGCAAGACCTACTATTGTTCGGGACCCGTCGACAAATACAGCACCAAGGAACTGAACAAAGCAGAAAGAAAACAGTTGGGTTGCACCTGTACGTCTTGTTCGCTCCTCGTGTGGTGGAGGTATCGTCGTATCTAACGTCACAACCAACGCGACATTGTCGAACGTGATCACATACTACTACAACAACACGACGTCACGCAATCATGGATACGCGATAGAAACACCCGTACACCTGCATCATCGCGGGTCCGACGGGGTGTGGTAAGAGCACGTTTGTGTGACGAATGCTACGTAACGCCGCAACGATGATCTATCCGCCTCCCAAGAAGATCACGTGGTGTTACGGAGAATGGCAGAGCGCTTACGCCTGTGTAGACGTCGACTTGGTACAGTTCGAGGATGGGTTCTCGAGCGGCGCGTTCGATGCATCGAAGAGAAACCCTGTGGTCATAGACGATGTGATGGCGGAAACGGACGAACGGTCACGATCTTGTTCATGAAAAAGAGTCATCACCAGAACACGTCCGTACTGTATGTCCTGCAGAAACTATTCCTGCACACGGCCGTCTTTCCGGATGACACCGTTCAGTCCGTGTACCAACCCAAGGTATAAGACGACCGCGCACGCGCCTCTTCTCTTCAGTCGCACCATGTCCGAGCTCGTGAAGAGACACATACTCTGCATACAGATGCTGAACAGATACAAGAGCGCCGAACCGAGACGAACCATCATCAACAATGCCGACGCCGATTTTCTGTGAGCATTGGCCGAATGTGCTTACAACATATTGAAGAAATACATTCACTTGACCGCCGTACAGAGGCGACGTTTGAGTAAGTACAAAACGAAACTGCGCAAGTTGGGTCGGAGTGGCGTGCCGGCGGCCAAGAGACGTCGCATCTTTCTTCAGGGTAACCATATCGGCGAGGGGCAGACCGCCGGTTTTTCTAGCATCGTTGACCATGCGGTCTTTCTACCCTAGCTCAAAAAGGTGCTACTCAAGTAGAAAACGATGGAACACGCACGGAAGATGGCCTTGGTAGATCCACGACTGTTGGACAGACTTCGCTCACCATCAACGACGGATATCCTAGGACGCAAGGTGCAGGTCCTCGACGACGAGATGAAAGTCACACTCGACAGACGCGATCTCACCGACGGAGACAAAGTCGTCATGTGTGATCAAGTGTTGCAACGGTACAACGCCTTGGCCGATCGACAAATGCAAGAACCGGTACGCATGGTGGTGGTGAACAAAGGTACACACTCACAATATTCCCCAGTGGTCGCGGCGGCTGCGGCGCTAGGGGTACTGAGGTATAGAAACGGAAATCGTCGACAAGGCGCACCGGTCCAAAGCCTGATGGAAAGTCTCCAAGAGACGTCGCGTGGAGTGCGCGCGGAGAGCTCATCCACAAAGAAGTAGGGGTACCCGGAAGTAACGTGGTGGATCTCGTGAACGATCTGTTGCGCGCGAGAAAGACCGCCGGCGATCCGACGGGATGGCAGGAGTTTGCACGCCAACTCGGCGACACCAATCTACCCATGGTTTGTGGATAAAGAGGCCAGGAAATTACACGTTCAACAGGCGCAAAAGAAGAGTGCAGTGGCGGCAGCAGCCACACGATCGCTCGGTAGAGCACGACGAAAGATTCAGTGGACACCCTCGCGCGTCCACGAATGGACCCGTCCGCCCTACAGGCGCCACCGTCGGAAGGACGGAAGACGTCGGAATGGTAGAGTATTTAAGAAAGGTGGCGGACCATCACGAATCGACAGCATAATGTTAGATCCACGGAACAGTCGACAGTGTCTCTTTGCCGCTATCGCTTACGCCGGATTTCACATCGTGGGGGCGATTACCATCGACTATCTGATTCGTCTACAATGATTCAGCGTCGCAAACAGCTGCAGGGAGTCTACTTCGACCTCGCCAAGATGGGGAGTTACGGGGGAATCGAGTCTTTGCGCCGCGCCACCTTCCAACCTATCGAGCGTGTACCGAGAAAGGTCGTCGAACAATGGCTATCGGAACAGAACGCCTATATCCTACACAAACCGGTGAGAGTTCGTTTCAAACGGCGAAGCGTTGTTGTCGGAGGTCACAACAAACAGTGGCAGACCGATCACGTCGACGTGTCCAGTCTGAAAAGAGACAACGACGGTACGACGTTCCTACTCACGGTGAACGACGTCTTCTTGAATGTCGCCTGAGGCGTTCCGCTGAAGAACAAGTCGGCGCAGAACATATGCACAAAAGACGCACAGAACACGCACAACAGCAAACAACAGATACACGACAGACGCGTAACATTCACAAAACAGACGCACACAAGACGCAACAGACACCCAGCACTGGCCCAAGACACGTACAACACACCCAAAACAGACACACGAAAGACGCACAACAGACACACGACATACCCACAACGTACATCCAACGGGCACACAACACAGGTCCAACACACGCAAAACACACGCATAACAAATACCCAACACATACAAAATAGACGCACAACAGAAGCACAACACATGTACAACAGACGTAAATCACATGTCCAAAACAAGCACAAAACACGCATAGCACATCAGACATAGGTACATCATTTCCACAAACTTGTTGACCAACTTCAAACACTTGTAGACCAAATTCATACACAGGTAGACACATTAACACACTTGTAGACCTCCTTCACACACCTACAGCCACCATCATACACTTGTATACCACCTTCATACACTCACAACCCATATACAATACACATATGGCGACATATATATACCACACATACAACACACACACACACACACACACACACACACACACACACACACACACACACACACACACACACACACACACACACACACACACACACACACACACACACACACACACACACACACACACACACACACACACACACACACACACACACACACACACACACACACACACACACACACACACACACACACACAACGAACACACAACGCACACGCACACACACACACACACACACAATACACTCAAACACACAACACACACCATACACATACAGCATACACACACTATAGAAACACACACACACACACACACACACACACACACACACACACACACACACACACACACACACACACACACACACACACACACACACACACACACACACACACACACACACACACACACACACACACACACACACACACACACACACACACACACACACACACACACACATAAAACAGGCATACAACACACACATACACAACACATGTACAGCACATATACAACACACGCACGCACACACATACACACACACAAACAACACACACACAGCACATACAAGACACATACGACACACATACAACACACATACAACACACACAATACATCCACACATGACACACACACACAAACACACTTACACAACGCACACACAACGCACACATACACAACGAACACACTCACACCCAGCACACTCAAACACACAACACACAACACACACACACATACAGCACACATAAATAAAACACAAAACACACACAACACATATACACTCACAACACACTGACACATACACAACATACATACAACACACACACACACACACACACACACACACACACACACACACACACACACACATACACACACACACATACAATACACAAACACACACAACACACGCACACTTAACATACACAAAACACTCACACAACACACACAGAACACACACACACAACACAAGAAACAAACACCCACACACACACACACACACACACACACACACACACACACACACACACACACACACACACACAAATGCAGTATAATATCAATATGTTTCATAACATAGGGCGCTGTTGTAGAGGAGATAAAACCACTGAAGGTGATCAAGACGCAACAAAATAAAGTAACACAAAGGAAAATAATTGAGGTACACGTGTGGCACTGTGACAACAGAGTACAAATGTATAAGAAAAATACCAACAACATCAAATGCGGGATTTGATAGGCCAAGGCCAAACACGATTTCTTTTCTTTAAAGTTGCATTTTGAGACTGTCCATCTGTTACATACAAATAATTCCGAGTGAATCAACACGCCGCATACATTATTTTACTTTACCTTTCCCCACATAATATGTAATGTTAAGATAAAAGCGGTGCAAAAGACGAATAATTAGATCCATATGCCATAGTTTGTTATTCCGCTAGTCGGACCTTTTCTACCGGCAATTTTGTAAGAGCATAATCGAATAACATTAAATGCCAAGTATGTTCATGTTATACATACACTTTCTTTAAAACAGTTTAAAATGGTAGCTTAACTCTGAATGCAACTTTGTCACAGTGAGGGACACAGTCAGGCAAATATACACTTAGGAAACTACTTCTATATATCAATTGTTTTATTGGATTCAGAATGTGTTTATAACTCATGTTAAATAACAACAGACACACAACAAGCACACAACACATGATCTACACACTCGCACACCGCACGCACACACGCACACACAATACAAACACTCACACACAACACACTCAAACACACGAAACACATATAGACACAACACACACTCCCATACAACATACAGACACACAAAACACACACACCATGCACACACACACGCAATGTACGCAATTATTAGGTAATCATGTTAATATGATTATTTCACGTAATTCTATGCCTTTATTTCATTAGAATTATGTTTTATTAATCACTAATGACCTTGACAAAATATCGAAAGAAATACCGTACGCGGAGTTTCTACTTTGAGCCCACCTTCACGATCCGTACAAGCCATGCTTATGAATATTCGGAACTGTCCGTCAGACTTCGATTCGCTACGCCGAGTTAATAGATGCAAGAAATACGTCATCAACATGTGTGTATATGGACCGCCATGCGAATGAGTCGTGATCGATGAAATTATCAAAATGAAACGTGGACCAGCTGCTGTTTATGTCACAGATTCAGCAAAGAAAAGATGGAAAATATATGGAATAAACGGAGAATGAACATAGCGACAGTTCATCACAGACTGATTTATTTAAAAGAAAAAACACCACCTCTCCATACACGAAGCCGCCGATGGCGACGCCGATATCATATTGAATGATTGGCATTGTTTTTGTTGGAATATAAAAATTATGGTACTATCACTAGGTACATCTGGCTATACATTTTTAAGTGAAGTTTTAATTAAAAGTTTAGATAACAGAAACTTATTGAAGCCGAGAAACATTCAATAATGAAACCATTTTATTTGTACCATACATCCAGCTGCAATATAAATCCGTAAGCAATATAAATACATTATACATCACTCAAGCAATTTACGGTATTAAAGTAGGATAGGTGGTTATGTACTTTCCTATTTATATAAGGTTTAATTTTAGTTTAAAAAAATTTAGATATATAAAGAGCATAATATTATTGTCGACAAAATATTAAAATATATTGCATCAGTGTAAAAACATGTTTTATTTTGTACTGGAAGTGCTATAAGTATTTGTTCTGCCCATCATTTAGAGTAAAATATATTGAATTTGTTTCTGTCTAACTCCTGTTTCGATAACAAATAAAATGGTCATTGTATGATGGAAATAAAGTTATAACATTATAAAACTTTAAAAGTAACGCATATTTTAAAACACTGTTTTCAGTCATCATTGGTGTATTTAGCTCAAGAAGATCCCTAAGACATTTTTAATGTTGTGGAACATTTATATTTTATGAATTTTCAAAATTAGTGTAAAAGCAATTTTGTCGACATCTTTTATACATTATTCCCAGTATAGTTCACTTAACACAAACTTGTTTCAACAAATTTAAAGATTATGCTGTTGAACACAATCGAAACATGACGAGCATAAGAAAGCATACATTTTATTATGTAACCTACTCCTACTTTGCAACATAATGACGGGATGATGTGCATTTGGATGCACAAATCGATCGATTGCACAAATCCATTTGAAACGTAGTGATGTACAAATTTCCAGCAGAAGCCACACGGAACTAATGTGGCAGAACAAACTCAGACATCTTCTTCACTACTGTGTCAGTTAACATAGTGTTCTATTAATAGCAGTGCTATGCATTTTGATACACAAAGCTATCAGATGCACACATCCACTTGAAACTCGAAATGAGGTACAACTTCCCAGTCGATGTCACATAGAACAGGATGGCGCACAGACTTGGCCGCCCAAAAACGGATGGTGGACGACCACCTACTACCATTGTCAGATTTAACGGTAAACGGCGGAGAGACGCTATCTACAGGGCCAGAAACAACTTAAAAGACCATAATAAAACTGCGGATCGAAAACTTCGTTTATTCGTAAACGAAGACCTTACGAAGACTCGTTCGGAGCTGCTGTACGAACTCCGAAAACAAAAGAAAGATGGACAGATTATGGACTGTATAAATGTGTATATATGTAAAAACAAACAAGGTGTGGTCCACCCAATACTTTGTAAGAAAGACGCATGTCTCAAGTTACGCCGTACTTGAGTTTGTGTTACGCAAGAGTAGACGCAGTCGCCGTGGCCGAAGACAAAAGGGGACACATGTATCAAGGTGTGCCGTCCGACGAGCGTTGACACGTGTATCGCGTCGACTTAGCGAACATTCCTGAAACGCTGCTGACAGTATGGACATTACTGAACCGTTAAGCAAGAGAAGGTACACAACAGAGGCTATATATAACAATGTCAATGTATAACAATGTCAATGTTTGTTTTGTGGTAGTTATTGTTTTCATATGCGATCGGAGATTCTCATGAAAACAACATGTCATGGTATTGTCGCAATGTTATTCTTAAAGTGCGCAGTGAATTTTTTATTCTTTTTATCTTATTTTTATTTTTTTATGTTTTAATGTTATAATTACAGTTTCTTTGTGGAAAACAATTTTCTCGCTGTGTCTTGTTGGACATATACAAATGATTTTTTATACACTTTTGACAACAATCCAATCTGATATCCTTCTTTTCTACATGATGTTACATTACTTACCTACCTCCCTGGGTCATCCATCGTCGTCATGATCCAAAGTGTAACTAGTAATGATGTTTCCTTTGTTTTTGTTTTATTATATTTACTTGGTCAACAAAGTTTAATGTCTATGTCATTTCATTCAACTACTTGTATAGTATATACTGTCTGTCGGCTTAATTATGTCAATGTAAGTCACGTATTAGATGTAAATGATACTGAAATCAATGAATTACAAATTATACGTCGCTCGTCTTATTATGATTTTGATAAGTTTAGTGATTTCGCTAAGAAAAACACAGATCGTTTTAGTTTCTAAGCACAAACATACAATCCGTAAATTCAAAATTTAGTGAACCAGAAGCATTTGTAGAATAATTAAATTATGTACTTTTTTAAATTCAGTGTAATATGTTTACAAGAGTCATGGAGAGCGGAAGACGATGATTTTTCTCAATTTGTGCTACATGGTTATACCACTATAACCCAGGGTAAAATGTCCAGCAATAAAGGAGGTTTAGTAATATATATTGATAATAAATATAAAGCAGAAGTAATCATGAACCTTAATACATATAAACATTGGGAAGGCTTTATAATTAAAGTAAATGGTGGCAACTTGTCAAAAACACTACATCTAACACTACAAACAACTAATGGGAACATATATAGACCACCAAGAACACATAATGAAGAGATAAATGCCTTTATAAATGATTTTTCATCAGTTGTAGCATCATTGGAAAATATAATCATGAACTAATTATGGCAGGATACTTTAATATTAATTTACTCAAAATAAATACAAATGATATCTACAGCAATTTGTTTTTCCTGTTACCTCAGCCAGTTAGCCAGAAACATATAATTGGTTATCATAGTTGTTTATGGTGTGATTTGTAAAAACAACAATAGTACCAAACCGTCCACGAAAATAACGCATTACTGTGCTTTTGCCTATATACACATACATTTATAATTGTGTGTGTGTGTGTGTGTGTGTGTGTGTGTGTGTGTGTGTGTGTGTGTGTGTGTGTGTGTGTGTGTGTGTGTGTGTGTGTGTGTGTGTGTGTGTGTGTGTGTGTGTGTGTGTGTGTGTGTGTGTGTGTGTGTGTGTGTGTTAGAGCGAGTGTGCGTGTGTGTGTCAAGCAAAAACAACCCTGGAAAATGGCTAAGGCCGTTTCACGAGTCACGTGAATGCGGAATTCTACCCGTTCTAAACGCACCAGTCAATGGTCAGCTGCGAATCGTGTCACCCAATTATATCGCAAACGGGAGTCACATGTTTCTAAATTTGGAATTATTCTAATCAGCTGTGGTATAAAAGACGGCGCTTGCACAATTATCGTTCTTTCATTTAGTAGTTTGCTGCTTGCATGGTTGTCGTCGAACTCGAGTCATGTCGCCGAAGCCGCCCTACAAAGTTGGTGAGTCGCAGCTGACAACGATCGGACACTGCTCGGATGACATTTAGCTGTCAACTACGAACATGTTTAGCTGGAAATTCCGTGGAATAACTTTACCAACAACGCCGCCAAAAATATTTTAGCGGCGTTATCAACTATTTTCGGTCAGTGTCGCTCGTCTCAGTGACGCGCCGTCTATCCTGCGAGAAAACCCTAAATTTAAAACCAAGACATATCGGATCAAGAAATTCCTCCTGTAATGGTGTACTAGGATAACGGGTGTATGGCATGCTGTTAAATACGGAAGTTGTCACTTAAAATGCTGCCAAATCGTTGCCGCCAAATCTTGCGTCCCTGCCATATTCCCATACACTGATACATGCACTGATACAGGGACACTTCTCGACTCAACTCAAGTCTCAAATCAAGAAGACTAGCAACTTATACTGGTTGCAAAGAAAGTGATGTCTGAAATATCGTTAAACGTTCAGTCAAATGACATGTCATTTTCAATATAAATAAGGTGGCAGATGGTAATTCCGGCTAAATTGAAACATTGTATAATGAACAATGACAAATTAAGTGTCAAAATGATTGTTTCAGGTATCGGCAAAATTGTACCAATCTATGTATTGAAAATATACAAATGAGTACATTATAATTACTTATAGATTACACAGAATGTCAGAAGCAGGGTTGCATTCTAGCCGGTCAAAACCTGATAGAATGTCAATATCTACTTGCTTAAAACAAGCATAGCTGTAGATTATGAAACATCAACGCTGAATTGTTGTGCACTTACACTGTGAAGAAATCCTTGTTCTTGCACAACTGAAACTGAATTGACACACATGCTTAATAAATAAAAGCATGTGTATAACACTTATTAATCATTGTAAAGTATTCACCAGTTACAAAGTTCTTTATATGTACAAATATTCTAGAAACTATTTTGGCAGAAAAAAGGTGGCCGTGTTCTTGAATAATTCAAATAAATCTACGATACGGAAACGGCTTGGCTACGCCGAATTCGAATACGTTGTCTGGTGTAATTTTTTGCAGTGCCATGCTAATGAAAACGATTGGATTTTGGATCTGAATATATGACAGTTTTTGTTGTGCTAATATAACACACAATTTGGGAACATATGTAAATGTTTGCTTAATAGTGAAAACGACAAACGTAACACATTATGTGCACGCTACCTGGCGATAGTACTGGCGTTAGCGTTTTGGCGTGGTGAAAGTGTCGACGTGATTTAAATTGTTATGCAATATTGTACGGTTTTAACAACGAGTACATTTACATCAAATAAAATATCAACTACATCGCACTAATGTCATTGAGAATATTGCCCCCAAAACTAAAACTAGTTAATTAAAAACTATATATTATATAATAAGATTAAATGTTCCATGTATCTGAAATCGTCAATCATGAGAACATAGCTAGGCTATCTTTTGAAAACACAAATTCAATTGGTTAATCTAAAGAATAAAACAGGACAAACAACAGAGCATGCACCATGTAATACTTTTTAGTTGTTATGCTTATATTGATTAATACACCGACATGTTTACACATATTGTTGAAGATGACGGTTCAGAGTTGAATGAGCAATAAAAATACCTCAAGATATCTTGTTTCATATTTATACTGAACATATATTTTGACACTTGCATTGTTTTTATAGTGAGTAACAATTAATTACAGAAATATTGCATACAATTATTACTAAATTAAGTTTTGACCGGGGTTTTATCAATTTTCAGGGGAAATGAGCCCGGTTTTAACCAGGTTAAAACCGGGCAGTTAAAACCGTTCAATCCTGGTCAGAAGTGAGATAAGTTGATTTGAATTCATACTGGTAGGATTATGTATTTGTCAGCATGTAGAAACCATCTGGATCTCGGTTTGGTAGAAATAATTAGCCATTTCTAAGAAGAATGGTCGAAGGTAATATATTCAGATCGGAATGTGCTGGATAATTTAGAAACATAGAAATTGTATAGAAAGGTATGTCGGACTCGAAGCATCCCAGGGACGTAGTAACATTAATCCAGCCTGTATAATTGATAAGGTAGAAATTGTATAGAAAGGTATTAAGGTCGAACTCGACGCAGTCTAGGGGCGTGGTAACATTAATCTGCCCCGTCTCAACAAGTGATCGAGTGTCATTTATTTTGCTTCGGAAGTCGCAGTTGAAACAAAGGAATTCAATAGAGGGTACACTATAGTCTCACATTCGGTAGGTTGAAAGAAAACGTTCATCCTGCCTGGATTGACAGACAGAACGTAGTTAGGTTAGACTGAAGACAGTTTAAACTTAGAGACTGGGGACGGCGGGAATATAGTACGGCCAGATTCAGTCTTGATTTCCCTTAGTTGAGGAGTCAAAGCAGTACTTATTTTGTATCGACGACGTGTACATGAAGTGTTTTATATTATCCGTGAATAAATTCGGGGTCCACACTTTACAAGCATTTCCAGGTGATGACATGTATAATATAGGCACAAGGTGTGAAATCTGGTATATTTTAAGGGAATCCCATGGAATCTAGTTAATGACTGCAGTCAAATATAAATATTTAAATAAAAAACATACAAATATGTATTGCACATCTTAAAAGTAAATTAAAATATAAAGGTAGCCTTTGGGAAGTTCCATGTGTTGTGCCATTTATAATCTTACGTCGGTTTAACAACAATACATTTAATTAATTGTGATTAATTGGTAGGAACTATAATTGCAATTGACTCAGTTGCACTGAATGGGTTTGTAATCCACATGTCTAGACTCAGGTGGGCAGTCTGGCTGAGATAGAGCCCAAGAAGACTTGTTTGAAGATACCCTTCTGTGGGGGCACTCAAAGTCCACAGTGTGATGGTAATTGGAGACCTTTTGTTTTTTATTTCCAGCTGATATTGGCCTGGCCGAGTGGGGTCGTAAAGCCCTGACCTTGGCCGAGAATGAGATGCCAGGTTTGATGATGATGCGTCGGGTGTATGGACCCAAGAAACCCCTCAAAGGAGCCCGCATCGCCGGTTGTCTCCACATGACCTTACAGACCGGGGTTCTCATTGAGACCCTGCTGGAGCTCGGAGCTGAGGTATTTGTTAGTTCTTGTCATCAGTCTGCTCAATGTCTGTGTTAAATAACATGCCAGTATTTTACTTGGATAATGAACAGCGAAACAACTGTTAAGAGCTATTTCCACATGGCGGACGGCATTCTCCAGTTCTTGTCATCAGTCTGTTCAACATATTTGTTAAAAATATGTCAGTGTTTTACTTGGATATTGAAGAGTGGGACAACTTTTAAGAGCATTTTAAAACATTATATTTTAATCAATATTTTAACTGCTACAATGGCTTTTAGACTTGGCATTAAGCTTTTGTTAATTAGTGTTTGTTTATGTAACATAATAATAATTTTAAAGATAACTTTTATGTTTTTATTTAATTAATTCATTTTTATGTATTACTATTTTATATTTAAAGCACGATTGATTTTCCAGTATGATCAGTTGTGGCATTAACATTAACCATTTCAGTACGACAGGCAGGTTATTCGGCATTGACGATGTCTGCTATTGAAATCGTTTTTACTCATAACTATCCACCATGTGGACCCACTTGTTGTGTACGGTTGTCAAGGTGAATAAATAAGCTATTCAGCAGTGGTCATCGTTTGTTATCACTCAAAAATAATTTACGGAGATTTGTACGACCGTATGTTTTGGACAGATTATTTGATCGTTTTACTTTTAGCGAAGAATCTTTGTCGGTTGTTGACGATCGACACAATAACGATGTCGACGAACTTAGCATACTACTGTGTTCAGCAACTGCAAAAACGTTGAAATCTTGGCGGCCATCTTAGATTGCTGGTTACCATGACGAAAGAATGCAAAATGATATGGCTCATTTTACTTGCTGATTATCGTACTTTCCAAAAATATATAACATTCCTATTCATAAAATGCATTTTTGTTGCTCAAATCTTTACTTCCCCAGCCCTTTCGTTTGCTCCCCCAGTCAGACCAACTTTCCCCCCAGTGTGCCCCTATTCTCCCAAACCGGCCCCTCGTAGGGCTTACGTTTTATTCGTTTTAGTGTGTTTGATTTAATTTGCACTGAGGTATAATAAAACAACTCAAGTAGCCGTTGTCATGCATTCGCCAGAGAAGAACGGTGCCCCTGGACTACTTGAGGCGGTGAACAAAGCTCTGGATCTGACAGGAGGTAAAGGCACGAAGCTGGTTGGTGTCACCACTGACGGCGAGGCGGCAAACACCGGCAGACAAGATTAATTATGTCATTTATGGCGTCTGCTTGCTGACCAAATGCAGATAGATTTAGCAACATTCTGGTGTGCAGCATACCGATCTGACATAGCCATTGAGTCGGTCGTCAGCGCCGTACCTGATTTGGGAATCTGGAAGTCCAATCTACTGGCACTCGTACGATTCTTCCGGACGCCGAGACGGATGAAGATGTTGTCAGGCCGGGAATGTCAAGCAGTTCCCCTAGCTGGCACCACGATGTCAGGTTTGCCCAGCACGAGCTGCAGCTAGTGGATGCTGTGCTGAACAACCTACCAGCCTGCATTATTTATGGTGTGAGAACATATGCAGGCGCCAGAGAGTACCAGCGACAGAAAGGAGAAGGCTGAAGTCAAAGGGTTCCTGAGAATCTGTAACCACCAACAAACATTGATCACCGCAATGATGGGCGACATCCTGGAGATATTTTAAACACTCCAGAAAAAGTTGCAACAGAGTGATTATCAGCGATCTTCTCACTGTGACTGATGCGGCAATCAAGAAGTTGAACCTAATGAGGGATGGACCATTCCCCGGAAGAAGGGATGAGAAAGTGAGTTGTCCAACCGATAACACAAAAGAGGTCCTAACACAACGAAAGTGTAATCACCAGTTCGTTTGTACAAACCACCGCGACAAACGAGCAATCAGGTTGGAGGTCGTGTAACCATCGCGCGAATACTAAATAAGAACAGAGTTCCATTTGTTCAGTCACTTTACTAAAGAGAAAGCGTGAAATGACAATAACTAAACAAGTATTGAACAGGCTGAAATGCGAGTGTGTAATGGTTCCGTTTCTAGTAGCGCATGCGCACTGGTATAAGGGACCGGTTATTATGCGGGAGCAAGGGACCGGTTATAATGTTCTCTATCTCCCTCCGAGTCTTTATGCTACTGGATAAAGGCTGATAAATGTTTATTGACTATCCCATGGAGTAATCCTTGTGCCAGGTAGGCACGCTGGTCGCTCTGGTGGATCGTCGTTGACCAATTTCTGGTGCTGGTGGTTCCACGTCAGGCTCCGATGGGGGTAGAGATCTCAGGGTCTCTGGGGCTGGTGGTGGCGTCTGGAGTATTGCGCGCCTCGGTGTGTCTCGTCCTGGGGTTGCAGGCGTGACTGCAGCGGGCGGTGTCTTGCGCTGGGGTGTTCTCGCTGACGTCAGTGTCGGTGGCGGTGTGTGCCCCGTCTGCGTCGCGGGTGTCGCAGGGTCGTTATCGAGGTCAGGTAGTTGCGGTGTCACGACGGGTGTTGGTACGGTGACGCGGGTTGCTAGGTCGTCATAGATCGATCGGGTTGGCGGCCGGTCTTAGTGAACTGGGCTGAACTTGCGCAGGAATGTCCTGTTCCGAAGTGTGACTCTGCCCGATCCGTCAATCTTGATCGCGTATTGGTCGGGTTGACGTACCTCAATGATACTGCCCGTCTTGTCCCATTTGTTGGGGTGAGGTCCTGTCTGGTTCTGTACGCGGACTAAGTCCCCTACCGCGAGTGGTGGAAGGCGTTTAGTGTGCTCCGCCCAGGTTTCAGCTGTGCGGATGTGGCGTTTACGGAGGGCTTCCTCCCTTGCTTTGAGTGTCTCACGCCAAGTCTCATGTGGTCTGTATTTCCCGGGGATAATCGGGATGAAATCGCGTGTCGGGCGGCCGAAGACACACATTGCCGGGGAGATCTTTGTGTCAGGGTCGGGTGTGTTGCGATATTGTAGTGTCGCTATCTGCACAGCGTTAGTGTCCAGTTCTCCCTTCGGACCGGTGTTGTCGGTGATGAGTCGTTTCATCGTCTTCACCCCAATCTCTGCACGACAGTTGCTGTGGGGGAAGGCCACCGATGATAGGCGGTGGTGTACGCCCCATCTGTGCAGGAAAGACCTGGTCTCGGTAGAGGTGAACTCCGGACCCCCGTCCGATGCGAGCTCTTCTGGCGTCCCGTACGTCACGAAGGCGCGACGTAAGTGGTTGATGAGGCCGGTGGCGCCACCTGTCGACTGCGATATGATTGGCCAGTTTGAGTATCTGTCCACCGTCACGAGGTAGTGTACGCCCCTGTGTACGAAGAAGTCCGAGCACACTGCCTGGAAGGGGTAAACGACCGGGATCGGTGGGATAGGCGGCGCTCCAGGTTGTGAGGGTGCCATCCGGTGGCAGTGTTCGCAATTTTTCCGAGTGGTGCTGATGTCGGCCGATATGCCTGGCCAGAACACAGAGGATTCTGCACGGGCGGTCATCATCGATACGCCCTGGTGGGCAGCGTGTAGGGTGCTCAGTACCTCACCGCGGAGTGAGGGCGGTATGATAACCCTGTCCTTGTATAGGATCACTCCGTCTGTCGATGCCGAGCGTTTTCCAGACTCCTTGGCCTCGATATACTCAATCATGTCCTTTAATGGCATGTCCTGGTTCTTTTCACCGAGCAGATCAAGTTGTATCTCTTGGTCTGCGATGCCGCGGGCAATCACATTGCGTATAATCTCTTCTGTGAAGTCGTTGACTTGATCGCACTCCGTCTTAGTGCACTTCATCTCGTACTTGCATGTGTCCGCCTGCCCCTTGATACGGGCGTAGAACGACCGGATGGGCTCCTCGTGTCCCTGCCGCATGTTAGACAGGGCTACCCGAGCTACCATAGTGTTCTCCGCTCGGACGGCGAGTGCCTTCATGGCGGTGAGGACGTCTTTTTCGTCACTGCTCATTAGGCTCTTGCCCACTGCGCGAGTGAGGTCTTTTCTCAACTCCTCCTCGCAGCATTCCAGTAGTTGTGCGACTATGTCGGGTCCAACAAGTTTAGTACCCGTCTTGTACTCACCCCAGCGGGTTATGAAGTATGACCAGGCCTCACCCGTCCCGACCAGTGCTACGGAAGGACGCTTGAGTTTCTCCATCTTCGCATTCGCGCCCAGCGCCCGGGGGACTGCGACGTGCACAGTGGCGTGTACACTCAGCATAGCAGCCACCACTGCCGCCTCTGCGTGCGTAGCTGTATAGTCACAATCCTCGATCGGACACTCAACGTTCACAGGCGCCATCAAGTTGTTTAGTTATAAATAAGAACAGAGTTCCATTTGTTCAGTCACTTTACTAAAGAGAAAGCGTGAAATTACAATAACTAAAAAAGTATTGAACAGGTTGAAATGCGAGTGTGTAATGGTTCCGTTTCTAGTAGCGCATGCGCACTGGTATAAGGGACCGGTTATTATGCGGGAGCAAGGGACCGGTTATAATGTTCTCTAAATACCTGTCTGAATGCATGCACCCTAAGCAGGGTGACGTCATCAAAGACATGAAAGAGTTAGTGATGTCACGCAGTCTGGGATCATTCGTTGAGCAAGGTGTGCGCATCGTCAGGCGCCTTTTCACAGAAGAGGCATCTGACTTTGCGGACGGGGCAGCCGAGCAGTGGGAAAACACGATGAATGTGCCATTCCTGCTTGATTGCTGTGAACTCAGTTGTAAGTTGACTGTCGGTCTGCGGCAACTTCTGCCAGTTACACCAGGTTCAGTTATGAAGGTGTTGGCATCTCTGGCTTGTATGAGTCCACACTCATACAAGCCAGTATGGATCGTACGTGAGCCACCACAACCTCGTGGTTGATAATCACCGCACCAGTATTAATGAGGACACGAGAAACGCACAATTCATGGTGACACTGAATAGTGTGGGCACTGCCTAGCATGACCCTCGACCCGCTGTCGTCAGATTCTTGGAGAAGACAAGAAGATCGATGCTGGACTCCGTACTGGTACATCTACGGACAGCGTGAATTCGTTAGGAAATTCACCCGCGAAACGGAACTCGTCTAGTCAAATTGAGACAACTGTCAAACGTTCTGACTTGCAGGATACGTCTCATGTTTCTATGACTACTGCATGTATTGGTTGTAATAAAACATGTTTCTAGGATATATGTGTAACATTTATTTCATACCAAGATGCAGTCGTCACTCGTCAATTTAGGCCCCACAACTAGGTGGATACAAAGATAATACCACATTACATTAAGCTTTCATATAGCCTAAGGGTTATGAACATGATCATTAATGTATGCTTAAACTGCCCTTTTACCCATTAGTAGTGCCCTTTTAAGACATTGCCCTCCACCAGTGAAAATTCAATAAAAAAGCCCTGAGTGAAGTAGTCCATTGTCTAGCATATTCACTGGTATGGAATGCAGTATTCAGTGGTAACAGCTGGTCAGGGCTGTAGTACCGAAATGGTTAAACTTTGCTGTGTCAGATTATCTGAGTTCAAAATCAGTTTTATAATCCCGAAATGTAACTATTATAAGTGGCACCACCTGGTGGACAATGACAACATTGAGTCAACAAGTTGTATCTTTATGTACACAACTAAGTTGGCAGATCACTGATAGTTGGTAAATCGGCGGTAATGTCTGCGCACGCAATACTTCCGGTAGCGTTAACTTCCTCCCGGCTGGAAGGGAGAATTACTTGTGCGCGCGCAATCCCGATAACTACCTTCCGATTTTAAGGGCAATATTGCCTTCTTGTTAACGCCCGCCTTTTTCAAATATTGAATGGCATTTAAGAAAAATATTGGATATGCCCATGTCTCGTCTACCTGTTTATTATACACCATATTAGGTAGTCTCTTTCCTCAAATACTCCGTACGCTTCGCTAATTTAGCCAACACTGAGACTTTGGATATCGAATTGTGCTGATTTGGTAACGAACTTGCATGGTGTGCCAGTGTATTTGAAATCGGACGACAATAAATGCGTATTGATTGATTTGAATGGTGTAAATAGTTATTTATGATAAACTGTATTAGGTAGTCTGTTCCCTCAAATAAATTCACTCCAATGCCCACACTTCAAAAAAACATTACGATTTATTTACTATTCACTGCCATTAGATGTAACATGTGGCGAAGCGATTTGATGATAATGTGTATAGAGAGAGAGTGTGCATATAAAACAACTGTCGCTGTAATCATGCCCAACTAATAAAAAAAAAATGTTTTCTTAACTGCACGCACAGTTAGTTTAAAAATGTGGACGGACACATGAATGAAAACTCGCAAAGCCTTACCGCTGTTCTTCCTTTCCCGCCTGCGTGCTCATGTTCAAATTACTTCCGCATCCCCTTCCGTTATGTATTGCGCGCGCAGACATTACCGCCGATTTACCAACGTTCAGTGCTTTGCGCTAAGTTGCCAAGTTGTGTCGGGAAAATGCATTAGATCCAGTTCTCCAACAGGACACCAGGTGGTAGCACTTTTTTGTCATTTATATTTCACTGTAGATGACAATGATAAGAATAACCTCATGGATTCTTTGGATACATTGCACTATCTGCCTGTGCCTATTACCAAAAATAGATAAGCGAGCGAAAAATGAACAACTCGGAACACGTCCAAAACATGAGATTCTACGGTCACTAGCATCCTCACGGCTCGTCCTGTCCCGACGATTTTGGTATCATTTGAAAAGATGCACTTTTTGTTATTCTAGCGTCATTTATATTTCCCGGCAACCGTTCGTAGAACACTTATAAACGGACCTACAATCGTTTTCGGTGTTCTGTACAGTTCCGAACGATGTTGTCGGCGGGTACTCAGTACAATAAACTTCCAATTGCGGCGCTGTTTTCCTCATTTGCATAGGTTCAGACATGCGCACTTCACCATTACTTGATTTCATGTTATAAGCTCCACTCACTTTTAAACTGTGACGAAACTGATGTGCTCTGATCGCAGCAAAGCCGATATATATCTACGTCGGCGTGACGTCGTAAATATATGACGTGACGTCACAATAACGTACGCCAACCAACGGGTCAAAATTCGTTGCGTTGGTTGGTTGATATACGTGATTGTGACGTCACGCCTACTTCGCGTATGTCATTTTAGCAGCCGTTTGAAAGTGGGTGGAGCTTATACCATGACATCAGACAGTGGTGCCTCAATCGGTAGTGTCTAAGACACCGGACCCGGCACCGTTGAATGTCCATTTATAGTTTATTTTAGGAATTACTATCATGAAACCTTTATATATATATATATATATATATATATATATATATATATATATATATATATTTGAATAGCAGAAATCGTAAGCTTTCAAACGATACCAAGACTGTTTGGATAGGACGAACCGTAATGGTACAAGCAATCGTTCAAAAAAGACGTGTTTTTAGTTGTTCATTTTTCGCTCGCTTATCTATTTTTGTTATTACTAAACATACCAAAATGTGCATGAAATATGACTGTTTTTGTATTAGTATTTGTTTTAATATGCATGAGATTTACAGATAGCTATAGGTGTGAAATGGACACCAGATGCACGAATCTCGCGCCAAATGCATAAGCTTTATATCTCTGACAATACAATTCAGTGCTTAGATGTTGAATGCCCATATCACGAGGTAACTCCGACTGTTTATGTCCACAGGTGCAGTGGTCGTGTAGTAACATATTCTCCACTCAGGACCACGCCGCCGCTGCCATCGCCAAGAGCGGGGTCGCCGTGTACGCTTGGAAGGGCGAGACAGATGAGGAATACATCTGGTGCATAGAGCAGGTAGAGTGTGACTCTGGTGCATAGAACAGGTAGTGTGTGACTCTGGTGCATAGAGCAGGTAGGGTGTGACTCTGGTGCATATAGCAAGTAGGGTGTGACTCTGGTGCATAGAACAGGTAGGGTGTGAGTCTGCTGCATAGAGCAGGTAGGGTGTGACTCTGGTGCATAGAGCAGGTAGGGTGTGACTCTGGTGCATAGAGCAGGTAGGGTGTGACTCTGGTGCATAGAGCAGGTAGGGTGTGACTCTGGTGCATAGAACAGGTAGGGTGTGAGTCTGCTGCATAGAGCAGGTAGGGTGTGACTCTGGTGCATAGAGCAGGTAGGGTGTGACTCTGGTGCATAGCGCAGGTAGGGTGTGACTCTGGTGCACAGAGCAGGTAGGATGTGAGTCTGTTGCATAGAGCAGATAGGGTGTGACTCTGGTGCATAGAGCAAGTAGGGTGGGACTCTGGTGCATAGAGCAGGTAGGGTGTGAGTCTGCTGCATAGAGCAGGTAGGGTGTGACTCTGGTGCATAGCGCAAGTAGGGTGTGACTCTGGTGCATAGAGCAGGTAGGGTGTGACTCTGGTGCATAGCGCAGGTAGGGTGTGACTCGGGTGCACAGAGCACGTAGGGTGTGATACTGGTGCATAGAAAAGGTAGGGTGTGACTCTGGTGCATAGAGCAAGTAGGGTGTGACTCTGGTGCATAGAGCAAGTAGGGTGTGACTCTGGTGCATAGAGCAAGTAGGGTGTGACTCTGGTGCATAGAGGAGGTAGGGTGTGAGTCTGCTGCATAGAGCAGGTAGGGTGTGACTCTGGTGCATAGTGCAGGTAGGGTGTGACTCTGGTGCATAGAGCAGGTAGGGTGTGACACTGGTGCATAGAGCAGGAAGGGTGTGACTCTGGTGCATAGAGCAGGTAGGGTGTGACACTGGTGCATAGAGCAGGTAGGGTGTGACTCCGGTGCATAGTGCAGGTATGGTGTGACTCTGGTGCATAGAGCAGGTAGGGTGTGACCCCGGTGCATAGTGCAGGTAGGGTGTGACTCTGGTGCATAGAGCAGGTAGGGTGTGACTCTGGTGCATCGAGCAGGTAGGGTGTGACACTGGTGCATAGTGCAGGTAGGGTGTGACTCTGGTGCATAGAGCAGGTAGGGTGTGACTCCGGTGCATAGTGCAGGTAGGGTGTGACTCTGGTGCATAGAGCAGGTAGGGTGTGACACTGGTGCATAGTGCAGGTAGGGTGTGACTCCGGTGCATAGTGCAGGTAGGGTGTGACTCTGGTGCATAGAGCAGGTAGGGTGTGACTCCGGTGCATAGTGCAGGTAGGGTGTGACTCTGGTGCATAGAGCAGGTAGGGTGTGACTCTGGTGCATCGAGCAGGTAGGGTGTGACACTGGTGCATAGTGCAGGTAGGGTGTGACTCCGGTGCATAGTGCACGTAGGGTGTGACTCTGGTGCATAGAGCAGGTAGGGTGTGACACTGGTGCATAGAGCATGTAGGGTGTGACACTGGTGCATAGTGCAGGTAGGGTGTGACTCTGGTGCATAGAGCACGTAGGGTGTGATACTGGTGCATAGAGGAGGTAGGGTGTGACTCTGGTGCATAGAGCAGGTAGGGTGTGAGTCTGCTGCATAGAGCAGGTTGGGTGTGACTCTGGTGCATAGAGCAGGTAGGGTGTGACTCTGTTGCATAGAGCAGGTAGGGTGTGACA
Organism: Escarpia spicata; assembly: GCA_963995525.1. Taxonomy (NCBI): domain Eukaryota; kingdom Metazoa; phylum Annelida; class Polychaeta; order Sabellida; family Siboglinidae; genus Escarpia; species Escarpia spicata. The sequence continues at coordinate 50,831,264 of OZ023214.1, read as the reverse complement.
CTGGTGCATAGTGCAGGTAGGTTGTGACTCTGGTGCATAGAGCAGATAGGGTGTGACTCTGGTGCATAGAGCAAGTAGGGTGGGACTCTGGTGCATAGAGCAGGTAGGGTGTGAGTCTGCTGCATAGAGCAGGTAGGGTGTGACTCTGGTGCATAGCGCAAGTAGGGTGTGACTCTGGTGCATAGAGCAGGTAGGGTGTGACTCTGGTGCATAGCGCAGGTAGGGTGTGACTCGGGTGCACAGAGCACGTAGGGTGTGATACTGGTGCATAGAAGAGGTAGGGTGTGACTCTGGTGCATAGAGCAAGTAGGGTGTGACTCTGGTGCATAGAGCAAGTAGGGTGTGACTCTGGTGCATAGAGGAGGTAGGGTGTGAGTCTGCTGCATAGAGCAGGTAGGGTGTGACTCTGGTGCATAGTGCAGGTAGGGTGTGACTCTGGTGCATAGAGCAGGTAGGGTGTGACACTGGTGCATAGAGAAGGTAGGGTGTGACTCCGGTGCATAGTGCAGGTAGGGTGTGACTCAGGTGCATAGAGCAGGTAGGGTGTGACACTGGTGCATAGAGCAGGTAGGGTGTGACTCCGGTGCATAGTGCAGGTAGGGTGTGACGCTGGTGCATAGAGCAGGTAGGGTGTGACTCTGGTGCATCGAGCAGGTAGGGTGTGACACTGGTGCATAGTGCAGGTAGGGTGTGACTCCGGTGCATAGGGCACGTAGGGTGTGACTCTGGTGCATAGAGCAGGTAGGGTGTGACACTGGTGCATAGAGCATGTAGGGTGTGACACTGGTGCATAGTGCAGGTAGGGTGTGACTCTGGTGCATAGAGCACGTAGGGTGTGATACTGGTGCATAGAGGAGGTAGGGTGTGACTCTGGTGCATAGAGCAGGTAGGGTGTGAGTCTGCTGCATAGAGCAGGTAGGGTGTGACTCTGGTGCATAGAGCAGGTAGGGTGTGACTCTGTTGCATAGAGCAGGTAGGGTGTGACACTGGTGCATAGTGCAGGTAGGTTGTGACTCTGGTGCATAGAGCAGGTAGGGTGTGACTCCGGTGCATAGTGCAGGTAGGGTGTGACTCTGGTGCATAGAGCAGGTAGGGTGTGACTCCGGTGCATAGTGCACGTAGGGTGTGACTCTGGTGCATAGAGCAGGTAGGGTGTGACACTGGTATATAGAGCAGGTAGGGTGTGACACTGGTGCATAGTGCAGGTAGGGTGTGACTCTGGTGCATAGTGCAGGTAGGGTGTGACTCAGGTGCATAGAGCAGGTAGGGTGTGACACTGGTGCATAGAGCAGGTAGGGTGTGACTCCGGTGCATAGTGCAGGTAGGGTGTGACGCTGGTGCATAGAGCAGGTAGGGTGTGACTCTGGTGCATCGAGCAGGTAGGGTGTGACACTGGTGCATAGTGCAGGTAGGGTGTGACTCCGGTGCATAGGGCACGTAGGGTGTGACTCTGGTGCATAGAGGAGGTAGGGTGTGACTCTGGTGCATAGAGCAGGTAGGGTGTGAGTCTGCTGCATAGAGCAGGTAGGGTGTGACTCTGGTGCATAGAGCAGGTAGGGTGTGACTCTGTTGCATAGAGCAGGTAGGGTGTGACACTGGTGCATAGTGCAGGTAGGTTGTGACTCTGGTGCATAGAGCAGGTAGGGTGTGACTCCGGTGCATAGTGCAGGTAGGGTGTGACTCTGGTGCATAGAGCAGGTAGGGTGTGACTCCGGTGCATAGTGCACGTAGGGTGTGACTCTGGTGCATAGAGCAGGTAGGGTGTGACACTGGTATATAGAGCAGGTAGGGTGTGACACTGGTGCATAGTGCAGGTAGGGTGTGACTCTGGTGCATAGAGCAGGTAGGGTGTGACACTGGTGCATAGAGCAGGTAGGGTGTGACTCTGGTGCATAGAGCAGGTAGGGTGTGACTCCGGTGCATAGTGCACGTAGGGTGTGACTCTGGTGCATAGAGCAGGTAGGGTGTGACACTGGTGCATAGAGCAGGTAGGGTGTGACTCCGGTGCATAGTGCAAGTAGGGTGTGACACTGGTGCATAGAGCAGGTAGGGTGTGACGCCGGTGCATAGTGCAGGTAGGGTGTGACACTGGTGCATAGAGTAGGTAGGGTGTGACTCCAAGTGCATAGTGCAGGCAGGGTATGACTCTGATGCTTAGAGATCTAGTACATAATCAATTTAGATAATAAAATAATTCCTGTCACACAATAACATAAATGTCTGGTTATTTATCATGCAACAGTGCTTAATATATACGTTAACAAATTGTCACAGATTAGCGAAGTCTCCGTACACTAGATGGCTCAGTCTATTAGGGTTCTTATACTGTATATCAAGGTCAACGCATATGAGAAAAAACGGTTATCGTGAACAAGCAACAAAGAACGAGGAAAATTTAATAAACTTTATTACAAGATATCTTCCTTTTGGTAAATATATCGATTAGCAAAAATAAAAAGAATAAAGAAATCCCGTAACCAAATCATAATAGAACATAATAAACAATAACACTGAATCTTTGAATATATCTAACTAAGAAAATATATATACAATTAGTCTTTCAATGATCAAATTCCACTTCCTTTCTAAGGTGGATTATACCACTACATGACCAAACACTAGGCGCCAAGTGTTATCTAAGAATAACTCCCATAATATAAATACACAGTATATAACTAGTCATCGCGGACTCTCATTACAGTAATCTGTTACTACAAATATATATACGAATACTTCAAGGGTAATAATACCTCACTTCAAAACCACAGGCTAGTCCCATCTCGAATCTATACGTTGAAGTCAACACGCCGAGCTCAGAATACAATTAGAACGGTGTATCTCGGCCACACGAGTGATGATGCCGAGCAATTGACGATTGCCGTCGTACGCCGCGAATTCTCGAGTCGCGTCCGTTCTATGATCGACTTGTCTTGTACGGTCGCAAACGATTGTTCGCGTGAATGACGACGCCGGGTAGTAGACGCTTACCGCCGGCCGCTACGAATTCTCGAGTCGCATTCGGTGATTCGAAACGTGGCAAACGATCGAGAAATCGCAAACGATCGAGAAATCGGATGAACGGGTTCGCGCGAATTTGTATCTCCCCGCCCTGACGTTGATTATTTAGTCTGCATAGACATAGGCAAGTGTTGGTTGCCTTTCAAGCAACTACCTCTAGGGAGTAGGTGATCATTCGCCGCTAGCGGGTAGGTGACAATTATCCTAGCAAGTCGAGGCCTGGCTTAATTGGTTTCTGACGTGTGTCGGGGAGCTGGCCAGGCGATCTGGGTAGACGATTTTCAAAACCAGTCTCCGTAGATTTTGTAACTGGTTTCGCGGCAGTTTCAATGACGTCGCAAAAATGGCATGGACGGGCCCGTCTACAATTAATTTGAATGAGGTGAGACCCTGTTTCAGGGCAAATCGCAATGGATACCATTTTTGAAATTTCACCTGAACATGGGTGATTTGTTCTTTTTACCACATATTGAGTATCTAATTTATATAAGTACGTAAAATATATGTGGATTCTATTTGGCCAAATATACAGTTATGAACAGCAAATATATATTTGGCCCGCTCTCTGACGGCCCCCCATTTCTCCCCCCTACAGTGCGTTGTCTTCTCCTTCCAGTCCCTAGTCTTCCCAAATGGCGAGCCTCTCAACATGATCTTGGATGATGGAGGAGACTTGACCAACCTCGTGCACACCAAGTACTCCCAGTACCTCACGTGTAAGTCCAACAGTCTTGTCATGAATGTATTGATCACAACATGATGTCCGTCCACCCATTGGAGTCTTAATATTTACCACAGACAAGTATTTTAGCATTTGAAAACTGATGTGATGTCTGAAATATCGTTAAAAGTCAAATGACATGTAATTTTCAATATAAATAAGTTGACAGATGTTAATGTTATTCCGGCTAAATTGAAGCATTGGACAATGAATAATGACAAACTAAGTGTCAAAATGATTGTTTCAGGTATCAGCAAAGTTGTATCAATCTAAGTATTGAAAATATATAAATGATTACATTATAATTACTTATAGATTACACAGAATGTCAGAAGTGAGATATGTTGATTTGAATTCATACTGGTAGGATTATGTATTTGTCAGCATGTAGAAACCACCTGAATCTCGGTTCGGTAGAAATTATTACCCAATTCTAAGAAGAGTGGTCAAAGGCAATATATTCAGATCGGAATACACTGGATAACTTAGAAGCATAAAACTTGTATAGAAAGGTATGTCGGACTCAACACAATCTTCTAGGGGCGTGGTAACATTAATCTGCCCCGTCTCTACAAGTGATCGAGTGTCATTTGTTTTATAGAAGTTACACCATAATTCACATTCAGTAGGTTGAAAGAAAACATTCATCCTGCCTGGATTGACAGACAGAACGTGGTTAGGTTAAACTGACGTCCTTGTACAGACGGAAGCTTTAATAAGTGAAGTAGACCACTTGTGCAGTGGTCTACAGATGCATAAACACGCATGCATGATAGAGATTTGCTAGGTAATAAAGAAGGGCTTTAAAAAGGTTGGTTTGAGAGACTTTATAGATTAGATAACACTTGAAAGTTTGTGCTTCCAAAAAAGGAAACTCCAAAATGCCATTTAAAAACAAATTGTCACAAGTTTTTGAACAAATTAGAACAGAACTGTGCAGTGTTCATTTCTATGGTAGTTGTAACAACAAAAACAATGGAAAAGAACCTAAAAATTCCTTCAATAGGGTAGTGACCTGCATTTATCATAGTGTTGTGCTTCCAGCCATCGCTGGAATCTCTGAGGAAACAACCACCGGCGTCCACAACCTCTACAAACTGATTACGAATGGTCTGCTGAAGGTCCCCGCATTCAACATCAATGATTCCGTCACCAAGGTAAATCCATAACAAATATATTACGTGAATGTTCAGTTCAGTTATAATGTTGTTTAGAGCATCAGATGGGAATTACTTATTTACTACCCGTTACGCCCCCTGGCGTTTAGGGCAGCGAAGAAGTTCCTCCACCTCTGTTTGTCTCTGGCCATGCGCTGTATGCTGCCCCAGCTGTGGTTAATTTCCCTCAGCTCCGCCCCCACTGTTCTCCTCCATGTTGTTTTTGGCCGCCCATGTTTACGCTTCCCTTCTGGAGTCCACCAGGCAGCTGCTTTTGTGATGGCGTCTGCATCCATGCGAAGGACATGTCCAATCCACCTCCAGCGTCACCATTGAATGATGATGGTCATGTCCTCTTGTTGGCATTGGGCAAGCAACTTATGGTTGGATATGGTTCTTGGCCAGAAGATCCTGAGGATCTTTCTGAGGCAGGTCGTGTGGAAGGTGGACATTCTGGATACGTCCTGCTTCGTCATTCTCCAGCACTCCGCCCCATACAGCAGTGTTGAAAGCACGCAACTTTAGAAAATTCTGAGCTTTGTCCTTGTGTTGTACTGTGCTGATCACCAAACTGCAAGTAGGATCACGTTTGAACACCAGCCACTATTGGTATGCAGTAGTATGTCACTATGTTCAGTTCGACTCAGAAACAGTAATGATGAACCAGATAGTGAAGATTGTATAGGTCAAACTTCATATTTGGATTTTATAATAAGAGTGGTGAATAAATATGTAAGATTTCATGGGAGAAATGTACAGCCATAAGTAGAACAAAATAGTATATTGTGATAACTGGAGATAACTCATCAAGAAGGTGTAACATGTAAGTGGGGTGCGCATTCCTCCACACCGCACACACCGCATACACCGCACACACCGAACACACCGCACACACCGCACACACCACACACACCACATATACACACACCACATATATATACACACCACACACACATACCACACACACACCACACTCACACCACACACACACACACCAAACACACCACACTCACCACACACACCACACACACACACACCACACACACCACACACACCACACACACCACACACACCACACTCATCACATTCATCACACTCACCACACTCACCACACTCACCACACTCACACCACACTCACCACACTAACCACACTGACTACACTCATCACACACACCACACACACCACACACACACACATCACACATACACTCACCACATATACACAACCACACACACACACACACACACACTCACACACCACACACACACACACACACACACACCACACTCACCACATTCACCACACTCACCACACCCCCCCCCCACACACACACCACACACACCACACTCTCCACACTCACCATACACACCACACTCACCACACTCACCACACTCACCACACATACCACACACACCACACTCACCACACACACCACACACACCACACTCACCACACTCACCACACTCACCACACACACACACACCACACACACCACACACACCACACACACCACACACACCACACCGCACACACCGCACACACCGCACACACCGCACACACAGCACACACAGCACACACCGCACACACCGCACACACAGCACACACACCACACACACCACACCGCACACACCGCACACACCGCACACACCGCACACACCGCACACACCGCACACACCGCACACACAGCACACACCGCACACACCACACCGCACACACCGCACACACCGCACACACCGCACACACCGCACACACCGCACACACCGCACACACCACACCGCACACACCGCACACACCACACCGCACACACCGCACACACCGCACACACCGCACACACAGCACACACCGCACACACCGCACACACCGCACACACACCGCACACACCACACCGCACACACCACACCGCACACACCACACACACAGCACACACAGCACACACCACACACACCGCACACACCACACCGCACACACCACACCGCACACACCGCACACACCACACCGCACACACCACACACACCACACACACCACACAGCACACACCGCACACACCACACCGCACACACCGCACACACCGCACACACCGCACACACCGCACACACCGCACACACCGCACACACCGCACACACCGCACACACCGCACACACCGCACACACAGCACACACACCACACACACCACACCACACACACCACACAGCACACACCGCACACACCGCACACACAGCACACACCGCACACACCGCACACACCGCACACACCGCACACACCGCACACACCGCACACACCGCACACACGTGAGAGGAAGAAATAATACAAACAAATCCTTGTGTGATGAAATAAAGATATCGAATGTGCCCTTAGTAGACCCCTCAACAATTTGCAGTTTGTGTTTACAGAGTAAGTTTGACAACTTGTACGGGTGTCGAGAGTCGCTGGTTGATGGCATCAAGAGAGCAACAGACATCATGTTGGCCGGCAAGGTGGCGGTCGTTGCAGGCTATGGAGACGTGGGAAAGGGTTGCGCCTCAGCCCTCAGAGCATTTGGTGCTCGCGTCCTTGTTACCGAGATTGACCCAATCAACGCCCTGCAGGCGTCCATGGAAGGTGTGTGGAGATGAGGGTAGAACTCTACATTAGTTCGTACTGTACTTTTTGGTAGACATTTTATTACTTGAAATTCTCTATCAATATGTAAAAAATGAATTTTTTAACCGGCCTACTGCATTCCTGTTCCGATCGAGTGTTTTATTGGAATTTTGCTTTTCATCAAAACATGTTATCTTTGACCGTTAGGTTTGTCATTTGATGTCATATTAAATAGAAATAGAAAATATGTATTATGTCATAGCTTTCCATTTTATGCAAAACCATATTTAAAATTGATACAGCCAGATTCCTCCCCTTCCTTTCCATTGTATACAAGAAAACCGTGCGATGTGTCATATCTCACGCTATAATGTGTTTGCTGTGTAATATAAATCTAACGTGACATGCGGCGGCAGTAGTGCTATCAATAACGCTGTCAGTTTTAATTTGACAGCCAAACAGCACAAATTTATGCTTTATTTGTTATGTTGTGTTTATACTGTACACAATAACTGCACTAATTTATGTACATGATCAATTGATTATACATACTGTATTCATTCTTTTTAGCGTATAGTAAGCTTACGAAATATTCTTAAAGTTAGAAAAATTCTGTTTCTCAGACCAGTGTGAAAATGACAAAATGGTGGTGCCACACGGTGGAAATTATGTGTATTTTTTTTAGTTTCTACTGTACTTCACTGTGTGGCTCTACTAGATCGTTCATTTCCGTTTTTAGTCCTTTGGGCCGAATGTCCAAGACTCCAACGGACTTATGCCAGCATACCATGTCCCTGTCCGCCGTGCGTCGTTAGCTGCCATATCTCTCTAATTTTGCATAGACATATCTTAGGGTACTGCCACTATGCACGAGAAATCTGCATTTGATTGATTCATTCTAACCCCCCCAGGGCCTCCCAAACTGGTAAATTTTCACATTTTGCCTATTTTTTCAAAAACTCTTCAGTTCACATTTGGTATGTTTTCTATAAAAAACCTGCAGTAATCTGCAATAACTTTTTTTCTAATTTGGCATTGACATTCCATGTGGGAGTGCCACTATACACAAGAAATCTGTATTTGCTTCAATCAGTCTAATGGCCCCCAGATGGCGGACAAGTCGCAAGCAATGAAACATTGTCAAATTTCAATTTTTTTTAAGGATACCTGTGCTAATTTATTTCATTCTGGTGATATCAAGGATAGACGATATAATATGCACGGGCACATGTGTACTTTGAAGGCTTTGAATTGGAGTGAACCGACAAGTGCACCTATTTTTGCCCACTTCGTGCCATGATGCATTTTCGGCGGCAACAAACTTAATGTTATTTTCAATGAGAGTAACTGCTTTACAAATAAATTTACATCGAGATGTTTACCAAGTTCATTACTTTTGTTTGTTGATTTATTTGCTATAAGAAACAAAATACAAAAATATATATAAATGACTGAAGATAATACAAAAATTAGCATAAATCCACACGCTGCCATTCTGTTCTTTCGCATAGGAGTGTTCTAGTTCTAGTTGTTTCCAGTGCTCAGCAACGTTCTATTAACTGACTAGTCTGTATTATTGTGGTTACAATGTAATGGTCTTATGAGGTCTCATTCAACTAGCTAGCCTTTTTAATCCTTTGGGCCGAAGGTCCAAATAACTATTGCCATCACTCTGCGTCCGACGTCCGCCGTCCGCCGTTAGCTGCAGTCTCTCAGAAACCGTTCAGTAACTTTTTCTCTAATTTTGCAAAGACGTATCTTAGGGTAGTGCTACTATGTACGAGAAATTTGTATTTGATTGAATCGTTCTATGTGCCCCATAGGGCCCCCAAGGCCCCAATAACTGGTAATTTTCCACATTTTGCCTATTTTTTCAAAAACTGTTCAGTAACGTTTTCTCTAATTTTACATATACATTTCATGTGGTACTGTCACTGTACACATAAATTTGTATTTGATTGAATCATTCTAAGGGCACCTAATGAGCCCCAAAAAGGACCCCAAAAACTGGTAAATTTTCACATCTTGCCTATTTTTTTCAAAACCTCTTCAGGAACTTTTTCTCTAATTTTGCAGAGACATTTCTTGTGGTAGTGACACTGTACACAAGAAATTTGTATTTGATTGAATCATTCTAAGGGCACCAAAGGTCCCCTAAAATGCTAAATTTGTTAACTAAATTGTCTACTGCAGCAGTAAATCTATCATGCTTACAGTCCTTTTGTTCTATGTCACACTTCACTGTGGCTGCCTGATGGAAACTGTGACTAATCTGTAATTGGTCACTGGCAGAGGCTTGTGTCAACAAACAACACCCACTAGACCCCTGGACAGTTGTGCCTACATTCTAAGGGTCATCCTGAAACAACCAAATGTCAACCATTAGAAGAGTTGACATAGTTCTGCTATACACAAGAAATCTGTATTTGATTGAATCATTCTAGCATATAGTAGAACATACATTTGCAAGAAAATGTCTACATCATCATCACTAAGGTTGTTGTAAATTTCACCAGCTGCCATGTCAAGTCCCTTATAATTATGACTAACAGTGTTCAAAATCATCCAGGTAAATAGCAAATAACAAATGAGACAACTTTTCTCCTTGCCGTACCTCTACATCACATGAGAAGATGTTTTATACATGATTTAGCATTTTTGTACATGTTGTATACAACTTTCAACACATTACCATTAATACCGCATGAAATTATCTTAGACCACAGTGAGGACCGGTCTATTAAATCAAATGCTTTTTATAATCGATGAAGGCACAATAAAGCCTTTTGCATCGAGACAAATATAATTCAACCAACGAGTGCAAAACAAATATATGATCAAGAGTGGAACACCCCTGTCTGAACCCTGCCTGTTCTTCAACTATTACATTCGCTTCGTTTAGGTATGTGGTCAGTCTCGCGTTAGAGGCTCTAAACAACTTGCCTATGCAGCTTAATAGTGTAATGCCACGATAGTTGTATGGGTCATGTATTGACCCCTTCTTTTTGTATATAGGCTTAATGATCCCAAACACCAATCTGTTGACACAATGCCAGATAATAGAACTAGATTAAACATCTTAACAATAACTATAATTTTGATGTGGCGGAAGCAAATCTAATACACAATACACAATACTAAGGGGACCAAAATGCAAAATTGTCCTGCTGTTTCTCTGCTGCTCCCTCCTGCAGTCCAGCTGATCTCTATTTATTACAGGCAGACATAGAGACAGACAGTCAGACAAACAGACAGATAGACAGACAGTATTTGTTTGACCATCATAAGCACATAAACTACAATATAATATTCATTGTAAGGTCAGGGAGCCTCCCATTAAGACAATTATAATGCAGTTATCATGGGAGACATCCACCTGATGTAACTGGATAGTGGACTTTGCCCTGGTCACTAGGGTGGCTCTGAGTGGAGTGGCCAGCTGTGAATCTGTGTATTAGTCTAGTCTAAGCACTCTGCCTGCTATTATCCCAGTGTCAAACTGAATGCCTCCATGTGGGCTGTAACTATAATTTGTAATGGGAATCCCTGCTGCACTGGCAGAACCTGAGAAACTTTTAAAAAGCAATAGACATAATTATCAAAGCGATGTAACGATATGATCTAGGATTAAAATAAAATAACTTGTCAATATTTTACTTCCATCATAACCCTTTGGTCTGTAAATATGATTCACCAAAAAACATTTAATTAATAATTACAAACTCACAATATAGTCCAAAGGACTTCAGGGCCTCTTAGCCCATTTTTCAAGAACAAAATAAAAATATTGTTTATGATGTCGACCCTCATAGTTCCACCTCATCAGGTGATCAAGAATAGCATTTGAAAGTAGAACATGAAATCCTTGAGAATCACCATAAACAAGACAGGTAATAAACACTGTGATTGATTAAGCTTTGTGTAAATCACATGTTTGGCAATGATTTTGAAATTTGTGAAGTCAGATTTTCAGTTACTGTATTACAGTACTATCTTAAAGTAATTTCCATCATAGTTTGTAAAAAGAAAGTGATTTAGATTATATAAACCAAAAGTCAAACCAAGTAAAGAGACAGTTTAAAAATAATTAATTTTATATACCTTGTCGCCTATGTCGCGTCTGTCACAATTACTGCCGGGCCAGCCAAAAAGAGGTTTTCCTTCACTAGAGTGGAATCTATGGCACTCACTTCCCCATGAGAGGTATACTGAGTTAGGTGTGAGGTGTAAGACAGACACAGACAGTCAATTAATTTTTCTATTAAGAAAAACAAATTTTGGTGGAACTTTTCTAACCAGATTCTGAAAAAGGGACACAATTTTGCAATGTCAGCATTATCATTCAACCATTTCGATGAAAAACCTAACAATTCTATTTTCGTCTGGTCATTGTCATTATAATATACCTCGAATAGCAAAAAAAGAATTATCATTGTATAATTTTTGATGGACACAGATTTATAAGTATGACAGACATGACACTAAAATGTGAATTATGTATTTCATCATCTTATATAATACACACCAGGCAAAAAGTTATCTTCTTCTTATCATCTTGGTACACTTTCAACCCTGTACTATATACAACATTATAAGAGAAAAACATTATTTTGAGAAAGAACTTTTTCACTCCCAATTTTTAAACCGAGTGTTCAATTTGTTGTGACTTCGCTCCTGTACTAATAGTTATGTGTGTTGCCATAAAAGAGTGTACTAAAATGTATACTGAACACAAATGTAGAGTGTCTCTAAAATAGCCCTGTCTATTCTAAATAGGGGTGTGACGAATAGCAAATATACTATTTGATTAATCGGCAAGGGATATTCTACTAATATTCGAATAATCAGGTGATATGATATATCAATATATGTACCAGTATTAGTGGTCTCACCCTCCCGTAAATCAGACACCCATAATCAAACGCCTACAAATGTACTTCCATCATAACCCTTAATGATCTGTAAGTATGATTCACCAAAAATCATTTGATTAATAACTACAAACTCACAATATAGTCCAAAGGACTTCAAGGGCCTCTTAGTCCATTAAAAAAAAATTGGGGGGCCATTTACACACATGTCATTCTGAATTAGAAAACACAATTTTGTCAATTATTTATGGTTCCCAAGTATTTAAAACTATTTCACATTGGAGTGATAAGTTCATTGTGGACAGCAGAAGAAAAACAATATGCATGACAGTGGTGCTAAGACACGAACAAAGTCAGAGAGCAGGCCATGCCATTCTCTGCATACATTCAAGTTCAGTTCAGTTTAGCCGGGATGACACACGGCAAAGTAACTGAAGCTACCTGGAAGTGATTTATACATCCATGTGATGGTGATTTTGTGGTGAAAAGGTTAATGAAACTTTGCAAAAGCTGTGAATGTAGGTGGATCTTTCTTTGGTAATCTTTTGTTCTCATATTGTCAGTGGTTGACAGGGAATTACAATAAATGATGGATCCAGTGATCAGTTTAGTCACAAACCAACATCAGACCCTGCTGGAAAAAGAGGATGTATGCTAAAAAGATGAATACGCTAGTTTTTATCAATATAAAACTAAAATATAGCAATACAATAGTTTAGCCACATGTAGATAAACTATTTCAACAATAATTCGCGTGTCCGTGAAGTTGAACTGATGTCCTGCCGATACTTTCTGCAGGTTATGAAGTGACAACCATGGAGGCTGCTTGCAAGGAAGCACGCATCTTTGTTACCGCGACCGGATGCCGAGACATCATTCGTGGGGAGCACTTCTCACAGATGAATGAGGATGCAATCGTGTGCAACATTGGCCACTTTGACATCGAGATTGACGTGAAATGGCTGGAAGACAACGCAGCCTCCAAGGACACAATAAAGCCACAGGTAACTGGCTCGCAGTCACAGACACATCATCTAGACGTCTACCTATTTAGTTTACAGATTAATCCTCCTAACTTCCACTTGGACATCACGCACACACCACACGCACACACCACACGCACACACCACACGCACACACCACACGCACACACCACACGCACCCACCACACGCACACACCACACGCACACACCACACGCACACACCACACGCACACACCACACGCACACACCACACGCACACCCTTGTAACTTGTTAGTGCAAATGTGTACATTTTTAATTAATGTAATGTTCTTAAGACTAATAACTATGTTGAAGGCCCATCGAGTTACATTTAGTAAGCCGGTGACAGTCTTCATAATTTGGAAGATCTGACCCTGGGGCATGTTCAAATGGTAAAAAAATCCACTTTCAAAACGACCTTTATTGGCAATATTACCAAGATGGGCTGAGTTTCCTGTTTTCCCACATTAAATTTTACTGTTAAAAATGACTACACTGGCTAATTCTCAGTAGAGAAACAAACTTAACACGCTCCATGTTGTGTCGTAGGTGGATCGTTTCACACTGAAGGATGGTCGCCACATCATCATGCTGGCGGAAGGCCGTCTGGTGAACCTCGGCTGTGCCATGGGCCACCCCAGCTTTGTGATGAGTAACTCCTTCACCAACCAAGTCCTCGCCCAGATCGAGTTGTGGTCAAAGAAGGGAACGTACAAGGTCGGCGTACACATTTTGCCTAAGAAGGTAGGTTTATTTATAATGTAGTTTCACAGTGGAACCTCACGGTAACGGTCACCATCGGGATTAGTTTAAAAGTGACCTGATATGTGAGATGACCGTGTTAGAGGGACTCATTTCCTATAGTTTATGTGTTACAGAAATAATTGTGGACTGTTCTAATGCGACCTTAATTGTGAAGTGGCTGTTTTACCGAGGTGACCGTAAAGTGAGGTTTGACTGTACGAAACAACTATAATTATTTAATTACACATGCATAATGTACATAATTACAAAGCTGAAGTTGTCCTTTATATATTTAGTGTAACACAGAGATTATCTAAAGTTTATGATGAGAACTGCCGTGTGAATGATTAAATAGTTGATTATAAAATAAGGTGATATAAAAAAAGAAAAAACATTTGTATTCAGAAATATAATCATTGCAATTGAATTTATTATAGTGATACAGGTGTGGTATGTGACACTACGATTTCTTTATAAAATACGAATTAAACGTAACGAGAGCACACAGTTTTGCCTGCAGTAATATCTTAAGTGAGTGTCTTGTTTTCTTTCTCACTGTACTTAAACGACGGCAACGTTTGTTTATTACAGTTGGACGAAGAGGTTGCGGCTGCCCACTTGGAACACTTGGGGGTCAAGATGACCACGCTGACCGCAGCCCAGTCGGAGTACCTAGGCATTCCACCTGAGGGACCATACAAGCCAGAACACTACAGATATTAGACGTCGTAGTCTGTCGTCTCTCCTCTCCTCCTTATGTTTAAAAATATAATCGACACATACCTCAGAAGGGCTGGATATATATAGATAAAAGCGTTGGACTCTCGATAAGCCAAAGGGCTTCCTTGTCCACCTGCCATCTAGAGTTACTTTTCTGGATGGCAATCTTGTTAAATCTCACACATACTTAATATGATGCACAGAATGTCGCACTGGCTACTTTATAACATTTGTTATCATCAGATCGTGAATGTCGACTCATCCTGCAATTGACACACCAGTTGTGCTTATCCTAGTAACATGTGTCATATAATTGAGTGGACACTCCACCGCATAAGTTGTGCTTGTCTGGCCAGAGGTAAAGGTTGGCTTCAGTCACTTCCCTAAGGGGCATTGTCATATTCTGTGTGAACCTCGCCACGTTTGTATTGGGTCCTGCCGGCAGTGTCGGCAAACTGCACAGTGAAATGTAAAATAAATATTGGACATCATGTATGCGTTTGTGTTGTCATTTGTGTGATAAAGATTGTTTTACCAACCATTGTAATGTGGGTGTTCCTTAGTATATGTTCTATTATGTGTGGATGTGTCTGCTAGCTGGCAAGTGTTCTTCGCTTGTAAGAGTCTTCCTGGTCAGTTTGAGTCCATATATTGTTTTGTCAGTTTCACTTTACTACATCTTTGTATCTAATTTTAGACATGTTCAAGATAGTAGCATGCACTATACAATCAATTTTAGACATAATAATTGTTACATTACAAAAATTTAAACCGAAGAAGAATTACTTCCAAAATGTAAACAAACGGTAATTATTGTTATAGCGCAATATAGGTCACGACGTCTCTCCAGCATCTAGCGCTACGAAAAAAGAATGTCCATGGTGGACATGACTCTGCGGAAGCCACACCGAGGAAGTACACTCGCTTTGCCAGTTTCTGCAGTCCTCAGGATGACTCGCTCAAAGGTTTTGCCCACGACATTGAGCATTGAGATACCGCGGTTGTTCTGTTGTGTGACGGTCTTTAACAAGTACTTACAGACATGAGTGTATAATAAGACACTATTATGACCGACCGGCAATGCCCACTGCTCTGGTCGCCAGGTGGAAGCACCATTCACAGACAACACCAATAGACAACTCGTGACATCTCCCCATTAGGATTTAAAATTAACTTAACCTGCATGCCTAATATATATATATATATATATATATATATATATATATATATATATCATCAAGACACTATTCAAACAAACATGTAGTGTCATAATAATTGAAATAATTAATGATACAGTGTCATTCTTTTCTAACACAGCAGTGTCACTCTTCATTAACAAAAACATGTCACTTGTCTTTTAACACAAGCATGTCACTCCTTTAACACAAGTATGTCACTCCTTTAACACAGCAGTGTCACTCTTCTTTCAACTCATGAATGTCACTCTCCTTTAACCCCACACTGTGGCAACAGTGTCACTCTTCACTACTCTTCAATAAATCGCACAGGTCTGATTATAGACTTATTTGATCGACGCAGCACTGGACTGGTGGACACCGGAGAATGCTCCAATGGCGCCTCGCCAGTAGGACTCTCGGTGAATGCGGCACAACCTGCAAATGACCTCTATTTTGACGAACCAAATTCCATCGGTTATAACACCTTTATTCGTCCAACTCTTCTCAATGTCCGTCCTGTCCGTGGCGGTAGTGGACATACACCATGGTGTCAGTTATAGTTGCGCCGATATGACAGTTTAGTGTCAAAATCCTTCTGACGCCCATCTTGGCCTGAGTGCAGATGATAAGGTTGGCAGGGTCGTACGGATATGACGGCCCATCATCAGTTGTGCGGGACTGCATCCTGTGGCGGCGATCACTGTGTCCTCGTGGACCATCAGGCCCAGCCGAGGATCATCCTGTTTGAGAATCCTTTTGGCCGTTTGCACAGCTCGCTCGGCTTCTCCATTGGCGTTTGGCAGGTACGGGCTCGACGTCACATGTGTAAACCCATACTGTTCTGCAAATGACTTGAACTCTGAAGACGACAACTGGGGCGCGTTATCAGACACCAGCTCAGTTGGGATGCCAAATCGGGCAAAGATGTTCTTAAACTTCGCAATACACAATGCAGATGTCGTGTTACTGAGATGCAGTATCTCTATCTACATACAGTAATAGTCTGCTAATACCACGTAGTTGTTTCTTGAGACAAACAGAGGTCTACCGCTATACTCTATGCTATGGTCCTGTGGGTAGAGGGATTTTCATCAGTGGCTCTCTCTGTTGACTCGGTTTGTGGACTTGGCAGTGGTCGCAGGCACCCACTATGTACTTGATGTCGCGCGTTATCCCTGGCCACCACACGGACACCCTGACTCGTTCCAGGCATTTCGTTATTCCCTGATGGCCTGTGTGAATCTTGTCCAGTATATATGACCTCTAGGCTGTAGGGATGACGATTCGGTCGGTATATGTCAGAAGACCGTTGCTGACAGAAAGGAGACTTCGGACGTTGAATAGCCCCCTCAGACTTTCGGGTACGTCCGTTTCATACTTTGGCCATCTAGTCAACGTATGGATAATAGCTGACTGGTGTCCTCTAGACAACAGATGAATCTGCAAATTTGTCGCATGCTCACACACTCGTTAAGCATTCTTTTTTTATCTGTGCTCGGTGGGGTCAACATTCTCAAGCAGAACGTCACCGGCTTCATCCTCCCTCCACCGTGATCTTACATGAGAATCCCTCCGATGCCGTATGAACTGGCGTCGGCACTCACAGAGGTTGACTTAATCGCGTCGCCAGGATTGGTGTCAATGACACCAACGTCTTCATCTTGACAAATGTTTCTTCCTGAGCAGGTCCACATGACCAAACCGTGTCGTCTTTCAGTAGGTCGTTCAGAGGACGTGAGACGCAGTGTAGGTCTGGTACGTATGAACCTAGAAAGTGGACCATTCCCATGACTTATCGCAACAGTGGTATTGTTGTTGGTGCTGGCATGTCCACATGCAATGGCGGCCAGCTGGAAACGTGGTGTGGGGCCTGGTCGGCTAAGCCTAAGAAGCTGGGTTCTGGATGAGTGATTAATTGAGTAACTCAATAAATACGTTATGCTATATTCTGTGTCTGGATGAGTATCACAACATGGTGGTAGCGGTGAGGATAAAACCGGATATCCGACAAATGAAGACTTGGCAGTATCAACGTATGCGTACAACATTTGAATCGCTCATGTCAAAGTGCCCTATTACCGCCCGCTCAATCACGAGGCAAAACAAGCCGAGATATGAACTATTCCTCAACCCAGTAACTGGTACAGTTCTTCCTACGGCATATATACTTGTTGAACATTAACATGGCGAACTCAAAATACCCTGTCATGAACTGGGCTGCACCAGATGTAGCAGAAACATTCACGCTATTCAAGCAAAGGTTGCTTTTAGTATGCGAAGACAATGAAGTTGAAGTGTTCCAATAGCTGGAGGACGAGGGTATCCACGTGGAGGAGTCCATGCGCTACTACCCGTACAGGACGTCGTTCGATTTTGAGTGCTACCTCGACCGGCATGATCTGCCGGCGGACATCTTCAAATGCCGGTGGTTAGACAGGCACGAACTTCTCAGCGCCAGTCTCGCTTCGAATGTCCCCGGCCACGAGGAGGCTCGGTGTTTCGTCACGACCGGGAATTCGAACGAGATCGCGAAACTCCTGATGACGGCCCTGGAAGAGATAAGCGAGGCGGCGTGCGCGGAGCTGCTATCCTCGTACCAACCTATCTTCGAAGAGCTCACCGACCTCCAGAGCGAATGGAAAGCCAGCTGTCAAGATTAGGAGACCCCGGAGAAGAACTCGTACACCGTACTCATTGACCGCCTGCGAGCGCACCTACGCCAGCTCCCCGTCCTCGGTTTCAACTCGGGCAAGTACGAGCTGAACGTTGTCGAGAAGTACCTCAACCCCCTTGTCATGGACGAAGGGCAGAACGTGTCGTCGGCCTTTACGATCAAGAGACAGGACAACTTTATGTGTCTAGAGACGGGGACGCTCAAGTTCCTGGACATCACCAACTACATGGCCCGGCTTTAGTTACGTTCTAGAAGGCCTAAGGTTGTGAAGTGACGAAAGGGCACCACGAGTATATGTACGATCTGCGAAAACTAGACAACGCCGAGCTACCGCCGCAGGAGACTTCTACAGTCCTTGAAACACGAGGGGCTCTCCAGAGAGGACTACGAGGGGTGCTTGAAGGTGTGGCACGATGAAGGAATGACGAACCTGCGGGACTTTCTGGTCTGGTACAACAACAGGGACGTGACCCAGTTCTTGGAGGCCGTGGACAGACAGTTCGCCTTCTACCGGCAGCGACGCATCGACATGTTCAAAGACGGTATCAGCGTGCCGGGCCTGAAGCTG
This sequence comes from Escarpia spicata, assembly GCA_963995525.1. Classification (NCBI taxonomy): domain Eukaryota; kingdom Metazoa; phylum Annelida; class Polychaeta; order Sabellida; family Siboglinidae; genus Escarpia; species Escarpia spicata. The sequence goes on along the minus strand of OZ023214.1, from coordinate 50,812,030 downwards.
CTGTACCTATTCAACGATCTCCCGCTGACGCTTCACCTTTGTTTGACGATCGGAACAAGGACCTGCACCGGATCGTACAATCCCAGATCGTCGGAGGTCCGTCGATCATCTTTTCACGTCATCACGAAGCTGACATGACCGTTCTACGCTGAGGCGGCGCAGACTTGTCGCTCTATTGTCGGTTACGACGCGGATGCCCTTTACCTTTAGGCTCTTACCCAAGACATTCCGACGGGGTGGTACACGCGCCGGCGCGAGGAGAACGCCTTTCGCCCTGAACTGGTGCAGCGCTACGGTCGTATGGTCGTGCACGGCTGTCCGTACACGGGCAAGAATACGAACGAGGTCAACGGGAAGCCTATCACACAGCTGCACGCCGAGACGGTCACCACCACAGCCTACCTTCGCCGCTTCGCCACCGTCGTCGAGATGTGGGAGTGTAAGTGGCAAAAGGTGAGGCCGCCGCCGCCCTGACGAGTACGCGGGTGTTCAAGTGGACGCAGGTCAAGCTCCTGACCCGACATCACACACTCGTGGGGAACTTTTATGGCATCAAAATTATCCTCGTCACCCTCCTACTGCGGTGGTATCTGGAGCACGTGCTCGTCGTCGACCACGTGTACTAGATCGTCCAGTACGACCCGGACCCGTGCTTTCGTCGCTTCGGCGAGTCGGTCTCCACCGCGCGGCGTGAGGGCGACGCCGACCCCGACAAGGTCATCCTCGCTGAGATGTTTAAACTTCTTGGCAATAGTGGATACGGAAAAACAATTACGAGATGTCGACCTCCACAGAGATACCAAGTACTGCACGGCTACCGGAGATCGACGCTGATCAACGATCGACTCTTTCGACAGCTCGACGTCGGCGTTACCGGCGAAGTCTACGAGGTGGCGCTGTACAGGCGGACCGTCAGGTACGGGCTTTCCATCCAGATCTGTTACTTCGTGTACCAGTACGCCAAACTACGCATGCTCCAGTTCTAATACGACTTCATCGATACTTTAGAGTCAGTACGTATATATACTCTAATGCCACACTTGTTAGGAATGTCGGTGAAACCACATGTATTTATTTTTCCTCTACCTCAACACACCACTCTCATCCCGCAAAGTGTGCGAAAACTCAAAATATAACTGAAAAGTCCGTACCTAATATTATACCAACAAGAATCCAAAACAGTAGGCTAACACTAACATAGTACATGTTCACACGCGATAGCGGGCCGGCAACCTCACCATCCGACCACTAGAAGTCATTAAGGGGACCACCCCCGTGTTGTCGTCTCCAGTGAGAGGTGGCCTCGCCGGGGACCTCTCTTCTGTGGCACGCGCCTGACGCACCGGTTCGATCGCGTCCGTTGCATCCTCCATGAACGTTGGCTTTATTCTGTCGAGAGAAACCGTGTCATGTCGGCTTCCTAGATCCAACTTGACATACTTCTCGTGTCTCTCAAGTATCTTGAACGGCCCTTGGTACGGTGATTGTAACGGTGTTTATGCGCTCCTACGCGCACAAAGACGTGTGTTGCCGACGACAACTCTTGCGACACATAGCTCCGTCGTGACTCACCTCCGTGCCAAATCGGAGGTACTGGCCGCAGTAGATGAATCTTCTGCCGCAAGTCGGCCACAAACCCCGGATCTGCAGCCCAATCACTGTCTGATGACACAAAGAACTCGCCGGGCAGGCGTAGAAGTTCTCCAAACACCATCTCGGCGACAGAACAGTGAAGATCGTTCTTGACCGCAGCACGCTTACCAAGCATCACCAGAGGCAACGCATTAACCCAGTTAGGATCGGCCACAAGTTACGCCTTTAGAGCCGATTTCATCGTACAGTGCATACGTTCGACCATCCCGTTTGCTTGCGGATGGTACGCTGTCGTCGTGTTCGTGGACGCTCCGAGCAGCAATGCAATTTTCTTCGAAAGCTCTGAGACGAACTGCCTACCACGATCACACGTCAGAGTAGATGGCACACCATGACGTGACACCCAGTGGTATAAAAATGCGCGAGCACAAGTCACTGTAGATAGGTCACTCAGGGGAATGACTTCCGGCCACCGGGTGAAACGATCCACTATCGTCAATAGATAAGTGAAACCCTGCGATGCCGGCAATGGACTGACTAAGTCGACGTGTAGTCTCTCGAATCGTTTCGCTGGCATCGGGAGTGACATCAACGGCGCCACTATATGTCGCGACACCTTAGCACGCTGGCAGGCCACACGTGTACGAGCCCAATGTCTTATGTCTCGGGCTATTCCATGCCAGACGAAACGGTCACAAATCATACGTCGCATAGCTCTGGCGACCGCATGAGCCAAATCGTGGTTGATGTCGAAGATTTTATGTGTCCATGCAGCCGGCAGCAACGGGCGAGGCTTTCCTGTAGACATGTCAACGATCAACTGTTCGTGAGTATCCGGTAGCTGACAGCGAACTATCTGCAATGCCGAGGTGGAGTCAGCGACGAGTCGTACTCCAGTGTCGATGGCTTGCTGTCTAGCCATATCAGCGTAGTCTATCACTCCAGTAACAACGCTCTCCATGTTCGCGATAGCTCGTGACTTCTCTACAGGTGCTCTAGACAGTGCATCTGCCACTACATTGTTGGCTCCTGGAACGTAACATATGTCGGTGGTGAACTCGGATACGAAACAGAGATGTCGTTGCTGACGAGGCGACCACTTGTCCGATATGTTGTTGAAAACGAACGTCAACGGCTTATGGTCGGTGAACAACGTGAACTGTCGTCCCTCGATGAAGTAACGGAACTTTTTCACCGCCAAATACATCACAAGTAGCTCCTTGTCGAAGGTGGAGTATTTAGTCTCGGCTGCGTGTAGCTTGCGCGAGAAAAACGATATGGGCGTCCAAACCCCATCTAGCCGCTGCTGTAGAACTGCTCCTACTGCCGCATCCGACGCATTTGTGTTGATACTCGTTTCTGCTGTGGCTGAAGGATGAGCCAGGTATGTCGCTGAAGCCAACGCCACTTTGCTGCGCTGGAAATGTTCATCATGTCGAGTAGTCCATGCTGCCTCAAACTCATCGTCTTTCACGTTGACTAGCTCGTACAGAGGTAGCAACATGATGGCAGCTTGTGGCACGAAACGCCTGTAGAAATTCAACATTCCTAGGAATTTCTGCTGTGCTTTAGTAGAACGTGGCCGTGGAAAATCCGTGATGGACTGTACCCGGCTCTGCAGTGGCTGAACCCCAGAAGATGTGACGCGATGCCCCAGAAACTCCAAACTAGATTGACCCAATACACATTTCTGAGGATTCACCACCAGCCCGTAATCAGCTAATCGACGGAATAGTTGACGGAGATGCTGTCGATGGTCATCGACTGAAGAACTCGCTACCAAAATGTCATCCAAGTAAACATATGCGAACGAACAATCCCTGAACACATTGTCCATAAAACGTTGAAAAGTGTGGGCAGCATGTTTTAGTCCAAAAGGCATACGTTTATACTCAAAGAGCCCGAATGGTGTCACGATGGTTGTCTTAGCAATGTCTGCTGCATTCATAGGCACTTGATTATAAGCCCTTACTAAGGCAATCTTGGAGAATATGCTTTTTCCTTCCAGCTGAATAGTAAAGTCCTGCAAATGCGGCATCGGATATCGGTCATCCTCTGAGACTGCATTTAGCACTCTGTAATCTCCGCAAGCTCGCCAGCCGCCAGACGGTTTCGCCACCATGTGGAGCGGTGACGACCATGGTGAATTAGAAGGCTGGATTATGTCCATCTCCAGCAACTTCTGGAACTCTTCCTTAACCACTGCTAGCTAGTCCGGCGACAGACGACGATCACGCGCAAACACTGGCCGACGGCAACGCGTGTCGATGTGATGTTCCACCTTGCCCTGTAGCCGATATTCTTTTATACACGGTGTAGTCACTTCCGGAAACTCGTTCAAAATGTCAGGATAGCAGTCAGTCTTAACCAACACACAGTTTAGACACGGTAGAACGTCTGTACGAAGCAGGGACTGTCAAAAATGTCTCAGCGTCCATTAATCATTTACGCCTCAGGTCGACCAGTAAACCGTAGTGCCGCAGAAAATCAGCGCCGAGGATCGGTTTTGAGACTTCGGCAATGGTGAAGCTCCACTCAAACGGCTTTTACATTGCGAGGGCTGCTGGCAGCTATTGCTCGGCCTTCGCTTGCGTCACTTGCTCTGGTGTGGGAGGCTCCATTGTAGCGAACAATGACGGCCGGCTGTGCGAACGCCGTTACAGCCTGCGCGGTAGTCGATGTAGGTCAAACGCAAATGCGCCCAAATGTGCGAACAAACGACGTAGCACGACTTCGTTTCCTAACCCAAGATAATGGCGAATACTATTCACATATCACATAAGGGTCACCACTTTAGAGTCAGTACGTATATATACTCTAATGCCACACTTGTTAGGAATGTCGGTGAAACCACATGTATTTATTTTACCTCTACCCCAACACACCACTCTCGTCCCGCCTCGCGAGACTCTCATGCACCCAACTAACACAGGCCTACAATACCTACTTAACGCGCCCCCTGTTCCAGTACTGCGCGATTGATACCGACTCAGCGTATTTGGCTCTTACGGGTCGGAGCGGCGACGATCTCGTGGATCCCGCCAAGCGAGAGCACTACTTCCGGCACCGGGCCGAGTGGCTCCTGTCGGAGTCCTGTGACGCTCACACGGAGGCGTACGTACAGTGCCGCCTCGCCGGTCTACCGTGGACCACCAATAAGCGTTGCTGCGCGACCCGCCTTGCGTACGATAAGAGAACGCCGTGACTGTTCAAAGAGGAATGATTTGGTCGCGGTATCGTCGCGCTTTGCAGCAAGACCTACTAATGTTTCGATGCGTCGGGCGACAAGTACAGCACGAACGGGTTGAACAAGCACCAGAAAGACATCAACAAGAACACCTTCCTCGCAGTGCTGCGGGGTCAACGGAGCAGACGCGGGTGGAACCGTGACTTCCAAGTGAGGGACACGTCCGTGCTGACGTACATCCAGGAGCGTGCGGCGTTGAGCTACTTCTACGCCAAGCGACGCGTGCTCGACGACGGGGTCACCACGGCTCCTATACTTGTGTAAACCCTACCTAAGGGGGCGGCGGGGGTCCCTAGGATAGGGGTATGTATGTATATAGGTGTTAGAGCAATAAAGAGTGAACAACACCGAGTATACGTCTTTTATTTACTACTAAGCGATACATTCAATGCGGTTTTAGCCAGTCGAACAAGAGACAGTCGTTGGCCACCCTATCGGGGCCGAACAAGCCCAGGAAAGCCTTTAACGAGACGCCGCGGCATCGGAAGAGCAGGTAGGCGACGCAATATTGTCCGCGTACGTTAGACACCCCGCTCTGCATTATCCTGTCGTTGTACGTCCAGGAATCGCAGTTACGGCGCAGGAAGATACGGATGGCTGCGTGCTGTGGCGGCAGTCCGTACGAGTCGAAGTAGTCGCCTTGCCGGATCGCGTTCACGTAGACGGCAATCCAGTGTTTTCCCGGTTCGTCACTGTCATCGGTGTTGCACACGAAGGCCGTCGGGTAAGCGGTGAGCCGTTTTCTCGATAGCTCGTCTTTAGGCAGTACGCGGACGACGACGTTTTTAGTGGACGCGTCGATCGCCAGGCGGCGCATACGCTGTAACGTGTCCATGCTCGGTAGTCGTACACGACGTTGAAATGCTCACCGTCGCAACAGTCCGGCGACAGGTCGAAGCGGAAAATGGTGTAGTTCACTCTTTAGCCTCTCGCACGACTGTCGATGCACGAACGCCACTCTACTCGGTGAATAATCGCTCGGCGTCTGTTCCTTACGGCGGCGTTTCGACTTACTGCCGTCGGCGCTCTGCAAGGTGGTTTTATAACACGGCGTCGTCGTTTCGGCAGCGGCGGCTGCCGCGCCTGCGTATTCTGCAGACCGCCCAGAAGGTCGGCCCCACCTCCTTCTCGCGTCGTTTAACCGCCTGTTTCAGATTCTGCACGGCGACGTCTTGCGCCACGCGCACGCCCGTATTGAGAGCTCGTTTTCCCAGCGCCACGACTCCCCTCTTGATAAGAGGCATGACGCTTCGAAACAGGCTCCCGAAGAGGTTCCCAAAGCAGTGACCCCGCTGCACTCTAGCACATATGAATACCGGTAGGTTGCCGCCGAGCTGTCGAGTATAGTAGTCCTCGTACACGTTTCTGCCGGTCCTCGCCATTAAAATAGTTTCGGTTTGCAGCGTCTGATGTGAAGCGTCGCTACGAGTTTCCCCTGTTCGAATATCTATCTCGACCGATCCGAACTGTTTTCGCAATAGGGGTACGTATTGGACGCGGTCAAAGGTATTCGATATCGTGCTCCCGTGCGATCCGTAGATGGGGACGCTTCGGAGTAGCGGGGCGAAACTCTCATCGACGATGCGCGATTCCGCGTTGTCCGTGTATACATACAGGGTGTCGAGTCCCTGATGGATTCCCCTTCATACTCGAAGGTGTACGCACCGTCGTTTCTGGGGTAGACGGTGGCCGCCGGGTTGAGACTTACGCCATCTACACCCACTACCTCCCCGCCGTACTCTTCCGTCGACAGTTCGGGACTTTTGATAACGTTCGAGTGGAAACCTAGTATGGTGCCCAGGACGCTCTGCAAACCCGCCGTCATACGCAGCATCATCCGGTTAGAGATCTGACTGTAGCTCAGGATTGCCTTGACTTTGTCCGTACTCAGCCTCGTCAGCCCTGCGTTGATTTTGTGCATCAAAGCGTAAGCTCCCTGGTAATAACCGTAAGGGATGGTATTGGCGCGATGGATTTCAGTGTTGTCTGCGGAACGGTAAGCGCTCATCTCCCCCGTCTTGCAAGCTATATAGAAGACGGTGTCCTCTTTTCTCACGTTGTACAAAGTACGGGTAATGTAGTTCCACCAGACTCGTTTCCATTGACCCGACAGGTCGACGCGTTGCGGTAGCATCATGATGTAGTGAGTCAACGTATTTTCGGGGAGCGATTTCATAGAGGCGTTGCTCGGCAACGTCAGATAAAAATCAGACGATTCCATCGCGTTTCATAGACGGGCTCGGTAGTAGGTAACCGAGACAGCTACTCAGCAGCGCCGTCTACAGGTTCGAGTCACCTTGGGCACGCGTTAGATTGTATATACTGACCACGATGACTGTGTGCAGGACGACGATCTGAAACAGGAAGACGATTTCGGTTTTGGGACACCCTTTACCGCATAGACGCCAAGGAACGTGTTCGTCGACGGGGGCGTCGGTAGCGTCGACTGTTGTCATCTCGTCGACTGTTGTCACCTCGTCGGTCATCATCGCGCGACTGCGGGTCGGAGATACCGCACTCGCCTTTTATCATATATTCCAAGAACTGAAATCCGAGGGATACTTTGTACCGGCGCGTTTTATGCACCCCGCGTGTCGGGTCCAACGCGGGACGTTTTGTACCGCCTCGTTTTGTGAAGTCGTGCGCACCACCGACAGTGCCGCCTGCCTTGCGCCGCCGTTGTAGAACCGCTTCCACGCGATAAAGTTTGTCCTTCGAGACGGTTACTTTTTGTAGCTCCGGTTCGTAGAAGGTTCCGTCTAGTACAGTTCCGACGTCGTCTATCAACCGGTAAACGTGAGGGTCGAGCGGGTGCGCTTCTACGACGGTGAAGAGATCTTCGCTCCAGTTAGCCATGCATCCTTTCTTCAACCATCTCTTCGCCTTGCTGATGCGTACGCAGTCTCCCGCTAGCAGTTTCGGCTGGCCTCGACCCCCGCCTCCGCCGTATAACCGCTGCCACGAGGTCTCCTGGTTCGAGGCGTTGACACTCGCCGGCGCCATACCGATGCTTCGATGGTAGGTGTTGTTGTACGACCGCACGAAGTCCGGCAACGCCTCCACGTTCCTCAACCTTTGATGCTTCGTGAAGTACCTCCACATTTGGGTATTTAGCATGCGATTGAATCTTTCCACGACACTTGGTCTCCTCGTTGTGCGTCATAAAATGGTGAACGCCATGCTCCTTCAAGAGTTTCTGAAAGGGTCTGTTGAGAAACAACTCCGAGCCCTTGTCGGTCTGTAGCGCATTCGGCGGTTGCTGCAAGAAAGCCCTCGAAGGCCTTAACGAGCGCCGGCCCGGCTTTACTCTTCAACGGAACGCACCATGCCCGCTTCGAAGAGACGTCGATGACCGTCAATAGGAACGTCGTCCCGTCGTTGTGTTTTTAAGGTTAGCTACGTCGACGAGGTCGGCTTGCCACTGCTGGTTTCGATCGCCTATGACGCAGCGCCGTTTGAAACGACGTTTGACCGGTTTGTGAAGTGTATAGGTGTCCTGTTCCGACAACCACTGCTTGACGGTCGGTTTCGGTACTATAGTCGCTCGGTGCAATGCGTCGACGCCGCCGTAACTGCCCACCTGTTTCGGCTCGAAGTGGGCGCGGTTCAGTAGGTTCCGTTGAGGGCGAGGCTTCCGTTGCGTACCACGACGCCTCCGTTGCACCACCCCCATTGGGCTGATGGCCGACTTACGAATAATAATATAAAGATATATAAAGTGACTGCTGCATCTACGATGAGCGACCGTTTTGTGTCGCACCATACGGTCTTCTGAACCTAATGGGCGTTTCACCCTCTTTAATACGCCACCCACGAGCGCTCTAGAGAGTGAGCGCGAAGCCTGGCCGGCTAATTCTGCTGCATGTACGCTCGACGCTGAGTGTTGCCGACGAGCTCCATAGGCAAATTCAGACGCTTCATGTGGCTCACGAACGCTTCCCACCCTACCGGCGGGGACACCTTCCTTTTTCTCATGAGCTCGTTCACGAGATCCACCATGTTACTTCCCGCTATAGGTGTACCGTTGTACACGAATTCTCCGCGGTCGTTCCATCGGGTCAACGGGTCAGTTTTAAGTTTCTCCACCAGGAGGCGTGTATTTAATTTCCAGACTTTTAGGCATGCTTCCCACGACTTCGCGCACTATACCGCTCAGGTCCATCGGCTGCGGTGGTGCCTCGTCAGTCGTAGTAATATCTCCTTTTACCACGGATACTCGTACCGGTTGCTGCACCCGAGACGCCTCCATGGTGTTGTATCGACTCAACTGTTGATTGTACAACGCTACCGTTTCTCGCTTGGACAAATCCGAGCGCTCGAGAACGGTCTTCATATCGGCATCCACACTACTTATCACACGCGTCGTGATCGTGGTCGGCTGGGAAAGCAACGGCAGGAGACTCTCCACCAAACGGGGTCTACCAATGCCATCTTCTTCGCGTGTTCCATCAATCTATGACCTGTCTGAGGAGCGGTAGAAGGACGGACTCCGCCAACGGGGCTAGCAGGGCCGACAGAAAACCACCCGTTCCTGTTTGTAGAATCGCCCGCTTCTGTTTGACGGGGACTTTTTTCGACGTTAGCTTACGCAGATGTTTCTTGTACTTTACCAGTACTTTTTTATGCTTCAATGGCGATTTCACGTTCCCTTTCAGAATGTTGTACGCGCAGTCGCGCAGACTACAGATGAGGTCGGTGTAGGCGTTGGTGAAGACGGCCTTTCTCAGCTTTATATTCTTGTGTCTATTCAACATCTCCAGGCACAATATGTGCCTCCTGACGCGCTCTTTCATCCTGACGACAAGTAACGTCCGCAGTGAGGCGTGCCACGTTTTATACTCCCGGCACATAGACGTACTGAACGCTGTCGTCGGGAAAGATATTAGTGCGCAGGCGCTCTATTTCCGGCGTCTCCTGTTTCAAGTCCACCAGGAGATAACCGTAGGCTTCGGATGTGGCATTTTTTAACGCCTCCGGCATGTATTTGACTCTACTCGGATACATCTGTTTCGCCAGGTGACCTACTTGGCCCGCATCCCGGGGACCATGTATTGCGCGTTTAGACTGATGGTGCGGTTTTCTTTCCCTTTCGGAAAGAGGTTCTGTTGAAGCTGCACGACGGAAGTGTTGCAGTAGTGACTTTTTTAGTGAACAAGGTCGTGACCCGACTGTCCGTTTCCTCCATAAGGTCATCGAGGACGACGAGCGTCCTCGTTTTTGAGTCAAAGGTCTACGGGTCCGGCAAACCGTCTACGAACTCTACGTTGGTCGATATCGAGGCGTAGGCGGTTTGCCACTGGCCGTAACACCACAAGATCTTCTCGGGAGGCGGTTGGATCATAGACGAGGCGAAACGTAGGAGACGAGTGACGAAAGTGGTCTTGCCACACCCCATAGGGCCGGCTACTATACACGTAAAAGGGTGCCTCAACGACGTGTCCATATCGACGACTGGCACTCGGGAGACGGGTGAGGCCTTTTAAAAGTTTATTCTGCATGATTCACGCACCTCCATCAACAGCTTCCCGTGCATGTTTTGTCCCTCTCTACCCCCAAGAACACTCTTTCGAGTTTAGTTCAACGTCCCCGGTAGCCAACAGGCTGTCTCTCAACTATTTCGACAACCCGAACTTTCCCATCAACAAGGCCTTCATACAGTCGACCCTAACGGCATCCTATTCGGCCCCTGTTCTCGTCCTCGTCATGGCGTAGCTTCTTCGCTTCGCTGTAAAGGCCGACCACGCCTCTTTGATATACTCCACGTATTCTTCGTCTTCGTTAAACATGGCCTTTCTATACTGATAGGTGTGCTCAACCGACCTAAATGACCGGCCGTACGCCTCGATTCGGCACGATCGAGGCAGAGCCACCGAAACGTATAGCCATATCCACTTTCTTTTCTTTATGCCACTGGTTGACCAACTCGTATCGACGTTTCTCCATCGATGGTCTCGCAGCTTTAAGCGATGACGACGCCAGCTACGCTATATATACCACCCATCACTCTTTAGGGACGGTCACTGGGGGTCAACAAACCGCAAACGAGAGTATCTGGCTGTAGACAGTGGCGAGCCTCTTTGATCTCATATCATATAACAGCGATAAGTAGTCTTTATTGCCGCAAGAGGTCAGCACTGTAGTTAACGGGTCAGGTCATTAATCATACCTCATTACACGACTATTAGGGGTCATTACTGGGCGCTTCTAAAGATTATGGAGCAAGCCCTTTGATCTTCCTTTGATCTCATAATCCGATGGATACTGAGTTGGACTTACATACTACTGTTTTGCCATGTCATGCAGAATGCGTATATATAGCTCGACAGACTCTCCCGGCAACTGACTACGCTGGCTGAACTTTGTCATCTCATATATTACATTTTTCTTTGGTACAAAATAGCTGTCGAACTTTGCCATCACTGCATCATAGCATCCTCGCGCGCCAGGGGTCGCTGCTGCTGATTAGGCCAGTGCCAGCCAGCAGTACCCCCTGGCTTAGCCTCGATTATCCAGCCGCCATGAGGTGGCAGCATTGGCCCGTCACAACGGACTGGATTATTAAGCTCCAGCCAATGTTACCGGTAGGGGGCTATACCCCAGATTCGGGTAGAGACGATGATTGGCTCTCAGGCCAACTATGAAATCACAAATTAAATAAGGATACACTTTTATCAGATAATACTATACTATAACAACTATTCAACATTAAACTTATATTGAAACATGTCACACACAAAATAAACCGACATTAAACTTTTTTGTAGTTTAGTTCCTTTTAATCATATCATTCATATGCATATTCATTAGGTGGCAGCTCTCGACTTTCGTGGCTGCATGTCGAATATTCCGTATTGATTTCTTTGCTTATGCTCGAGCAAAAACAAAAGACTAAGTGTGAATAAGCATGATATAAATACCAAACAAGGACAAATTTAACTAAACAAAGTGCAATTGATGTCTCGCGCAACGGTCGGACTGCTAACTAATATATGTAGTCGCCAAAGTACAACGCTAAATTGGTAGCGAGTCGAGCTGCTATTTTAGGGTCCTCATTTCGAATTCCACAGAGTACGCAAAAGTTTTGTTTGTATTAATTTAGTTTAAGATTCATTGTATTTTGCATAATATTATTTCGGGCACTATTTCGTAATTTCATTTCGTTATCGAAAACATACATAATATATAAACATTCTGGGGGTAGACGTGGTAACTTTTAAATCCTATACTTCTTGCAGATCACACTAGTCTTTGTCATGCGCATACATGCTTTGACACACTTATTGAAGAAGTTAATGTGCAATAAAAATCTCCTTGTGGTTTCATACCAATAAGCTTTCGTTAAATACAAAAAGACTAATTGTATTTTATATTCACAACAAACGGGACGAAATACAGTATTGACAAAGCTGAAATAAAAATAGATGGAAACAAAATAAAACACGTTCAGTTCACTAAATTTCTCGGAATAACCTTAGATGAACACCTAAACTGGACGACTCATATTGACAATATATCAAATAAAGTAGCACGTAATGGAAATGTTTAGCAAAGATAGACTGGAATAACACACTGAAAAATAAGACAGCAACAGAATGCTGGAATATATTACAGAGTGAAATTAAGTGCATAGTCGATAAATTTGTACCCTTCAAAACACAAGGGAAACGGTCCAAAAAGAAACACTTATCGAAAGAAGCCATTAGAAAAATTTAGTATAAACAAATGATGTGGAAGTCATATAGATGTACTGGAAAAGATGAAGACTACAACATTTATAAAGAAGCACTTAACCAAGCTACAGCTGAAATTAGAAATTCAAAGAGAAGCTATGAAAAAAAATTAGCTAGTAATATAAAACATGACAGTAAGAGTTTTTATGCGTATATTCGAAGCAAACAGAAAGTTCAGGATAAGGTCGGTCCTCTAGAAGACAGTGCTGGAAATACAATATCAGAGGGATTCTTAATGGCAGAAGACCTGAATGAGTATTTTAGTTCAGTGTTTACCAGGGAAGATATTAGTTCACTGCCAGTACCAGAGGCTAAGTTCAAGGGGGCAGATTCAGACTATTTAGGACAGTTAGTTGTAACCTCGGAAATGGTAGCTAAGAAAATAAGGGCTATGAAGGATAATAAATCACCTGGAGTGGATGGGATTCCGCCCAAACTACTATTGGAAATTGTAGAACAAATCAGCGTACCGCTTGCAACAGTTTTCAATTTGTCATTAGAAGAGAGAGTGGTTCCTTTAGAATGAAAAGAGGCAAACATTATACCGTTATTTAAAAAAGGTTCGAGAAACAAGTCAGATAACTATAGACCAGTGAGTTTAACATCAGTGATTTGCAAATTATTAGAAAGATTAATTAAAGATCACATGGTGGATTTTGTGAAGGACTGTAAATGAACAGATTATCTGCTGATTGTGTGGGTGCTAGTTGCGTGAATATGTTTACAAATAAAATCGACACATACCTCAGAAGGGCGGGATACACATAGATAAAAGGGTTGGACTCTCGATAAGCCAAAAGGCTTCCTTGTCCAACTGCCACCTAGAGTTAATTCGCTGGGTGGCAATCTTGTTAAATCTTGTTAATGTATGAATGTTAAACAAATTAAAACACTTTCTTCCTGTCTCCATTATGAAAACTATTTACACTGCATTAATTTCATGACATTTACAATGTTGTACTCTATCATAAATTCATATAGCACAAACCTAAGCAAACTAAAAATACTACAGAAAACATCCTCGCAAGCCCGGGCTGTTTGCCAGGCAAAACTAGCCCTGGCTGATCCCCTACGCGAAGTGCGGAAGTTAGTTGAGTCAAACTAGTAATTGAATTCGCCAGTTGCGACTGCATCACCCGTGAGAACAGCGCAAATACCCGCCCCAATTTGAAGACGTATAAACGACTTCTGGGAATCCCAATATACAGGTGTATAATGACCCGTTCGCCCATTAGCACGAGCAGTTTGAGCGGTATTGTGTATTCGAATAATTGCTTCTACTTCCTAAACATTGGGTCATTGCACCTAACACGAGCCACGGTTGGTTAAAATTAAGTTTATTATGACCACCTGACTTGCCGAGATCCTCTGATCTAGTGAGCGATTTCATAGGCTGAGCTTAAATTCAGAGTTTCGCAAAGCGATCAGCCAGGGGGTACTGCTAGCTAGCACTGACGTAATCAGCAGCAGCGACCCCTGGCGCGCGAGGATGACAGAAGAAAGCTATTCGGATAATCTCATTATCCCATTATATTGCACACTCAAATCCACTGTTCGCGAAGTTAAAACTATTAAAAATTGGATGATATATACAAATATCAGTTAGGTATTTTTATGCTTAAAGCAACAAATAAACAACTCCCAGACAACAAGTCATCAATTTTATTGCGAACTGATAATGTACATAAACATAACCTGAGAACCCAGAATGCATATTACATCCAACAAATAAGAACAAACACAAGGAAATTCACAACAAATTATTCAAGACCAAAATTCTGGAATGCACTACCTCATAATTTACAACTAATTGTATCCATCAATCAATTTAAGAAGAAACTCAAAGAGCTGTTATTGTCAAAATATAATTAATTCTTCTTATTTGTTTTTATATCTTACCTTATAAATTAACCATAAGCATACCATCATTTTATGATGGTATAAATAATTACGTTTGTATTTTGTATTCGTGTTTAATTAGTTACTTTATTCTTTATACATTATTATGTTCTAATGGGTGCAATTTAATTAGTAATCAATCTGTTCTATTTATGTATTGTAAGTAATGTGTATGAGATGATTTATTCACTTTGTTCCAGAAGAACTTATTGTCCTATTTTTTATCTTTAAATTATTATTTCTGATAGTCCTCGGTATGAGCCCCTGGGGGTTTCTAGAGGATCTCCACGGATGCAATATTTGTTTTTTTTCTTCTGTTTTTATAATCCATTGTACATGTGTTCACTAATTTGTAACCGAAATAAATGTCATTCATTCATTCATAACTGGCAGTGAGCAGTCAAAACGCGATTCTGAGCCATATATCTTCCTGGCGAAGTCACGCAGCCGAGAGTCGGTTAAGCGAGGCTAATAATTACTAATACACGGCATATCCTGACAATACGTCACATATAACTTCATAAATTGATGACCCTTTAATCCATGAGTATACCAGTGTTGCCATCTAGCGGATAACATTTTGAGGCGCCTTTCAGAGCCAGACTATCGTTCTGGCGAAGTCACGCAGCCAGACGAGAATCGGCTAAGCGAGACTACCCCTCTGGCTGATCGTTTTGCGAAACTTTGAATTTAAGCTCAGCCTATGAAATCGCTCACAAGATCAGTAGATGAAGTCAAGTGGTCATAATAAAACTAATTTCAACCAACCGTGGCTCGTGTTACATGCGATGTTTAGGATGTAGAAGCAATTATTCGAATACACAATACCGCTCAAACTGCTCGTACTAATGGGCGAACGGGTCATTATATATTGAGATTCCCAGAAGTCGTTTATCGTCTTCAAATTGGGGCGGGTATTTGCGCTGTTCTCACGGCTGACGCAGTCGCGATTGGCAAAGGCCAAAGTCAATTACTAGTTTGACTCAGCTAACTTCCGCACTTCGCGTACGAGATCTGCCAGGGCTAGTTTTGCATGGCAAACAGCCCTGGCTTGCGAGGATGGTTAACACGATGTCTGCGTGTAGGACGTTAAGATCCCACCGCTGCCACCATGTTCTGTTCTGTGACAGTCTCTGACAAGTACTTACAAACATGAGCGTATAACAAAATACTTTATTATGACCGACCGGCAATGCCCACTGCCCTGGTCGCCAGGTGGTAGCACCACTCACAGACTACACCAACAGACAACTCATGACAGCGGTAGTTGTTGCAGTCACCTCGCGGTCACCTTTGTTGTTTTACGGTGGTGATGTTGGTGTCCCGTATGTCTTGAGGCACTGTGCCGTCTTCCCAGCACTGGCGGAGAAGTTCATGGAGCCTGGTAAACAACAGGCTTGGCACACATGGTGATTTTTGCAGGACTGCTGTCACCTCCCGGAGCTTTCCCGTGATCCAGGAGGTATATATGGCATTACTGAGCTCTTCCATAGAAGGTGGTTTGTCAAACGCGCGCATGGCAAGTAGAGGTTTGGCAGCTTTGATGGCGGCCTCGATGACTACGTTTTCCCTGGAGTAAAGATTTAGATACCCACCGGTCCATTTGCTTGTTTCTGTGATGGTTTCTCCTGTTTTGCTCTTCAGCGGGGCGGTTTTACTTTTGCTTTGCTTGATGCAGTATTTCCATCCATTTTTCAGGTGAGAACCCTAAGCTTCACCCGTTTCTCACGTTGCTTTTGTACTGTCACGGTGACCCGACTGTGGAATGATACTCTCTATGACAAATGTCTGGGGAAGATGTGTGTAGCTCCTGGGTTGCCCAAACGGCAGGAATCCATTTTCTAACCTCAGCCTCGCTATAGTGGGATCCAAAGGAGTGCTCCTGGTTTTCTCTGTGTTAGCCTTTATCTCTCCCGAGACGCCCACAAGAGAGTGTCGGTTTGTAATCAGTGTGTCCCGTCTTCTAGGCTGATAGGCAACCACGGCCAATGCGCCCAGTCTGCCCAATTCTCAGTTATACCGCTGTGGACTCTGTCGCGGCTACGGGCAAACTCAGGAAAAACAGTGGGACCATTTGAAGGTGTTGCCATCGGAACAGTTTAGTAGGAGTGGCCATATGCGTGCACTGTGGCAGCAAGCTGTAAGGTACAGCGGGTATCACTACCCCCGGAGATGATAGGCTATTTGTTGCGTTTCGCTATCCTTGGCTGAGCGGGACACAAGGCCCACACCTCCCGATATGTAATTAGCCTAAAGTATGGTCTGCTTTCTTGCTGCAGTGAGAGCATTGCATTTTTATGTGTAAAGATTATAGTTGCTTTCTTGTGGTTGTAACAGTACTACTAAATGTTATTTAACTTCAGTTATAAACACATTCTAAATCCAATAATATCAGAAGTAGTTTCCTAAGTGTATATTTGCCTGACTGTGTCCCTCACTGTGACAAAGTTGCATTCGGAGTTAAGTTACCATTTTAAACTGTTTTAAAGAAAGTGTATGTATAACATGAACATACTTGGCATTTAATGATATTCGATTATGCTCTTGCAAAATGACCGGTAGCAAAGGTCCGACCAGCGGAATGACAAACTATGGCATATGGATCTAATTATTCGTCTTTTGCACCATTTTTATCTTAAAATTGCATATTGTGTGGGGAAAGGTAAAGTAAAATAACGTATGCGGCGTGTTGATTCACTGGGAATTATTTGCAACTTTAAAGAAAAGAAATCGTGTTTGGCCTTGGCCTATCAAATCCCGCATTTGATGTTGTTGGTATTTTTCTTATAGATTTGTCCTCTGTCTGTCACAGTGCCAAACGTGTACCTCAATTATTTTCCTTTGTGTTACTTGATCTTGTTGCGTCTTGATCACCTTCAGTGGTTTGATCTCCTCTACAACAGCACCCTATGTTATGAAACTTATTGATATTATACTGCATTTGTGTGTGTGTGTGTGTGTGTGTGTGTGTGTGTGTGTGTGTGTGTGTGTGTGTGTGTGTGTGTGTGTGTGTGTGTGTGTGTGTGTGTGTGTGTGTGTGTGTGTGTGTGTGTGTGTGTGTGTGTGTGTGTGTGTGTGTGTGTGTGTGTGTGTGTGTGTGTGTGTGTGTGTGTGTGTGTGTGTGTCAGTGTGCGTCCGCGCGCGTGTGGGTTTGTGCGTGTGTGTGTGTGTGTGTGCGTGCGTGCGTACGTGCGTGCGTATCAAATTCATATGTGCTAATCACACATTAGTAATTATTTTCAAATTCCTGATTTACAAACATAAATTATTTTTAAACTATTGTTTTCATGACAAAACATTAAAATTAATTCTGACGCGCATAGCAATTATGTGCAGTAGCTTATTTTCGCGAAGACGCTAAATTGCCGTTCGATTTGTTATTGCTGTTGCTATGACGCAAAGTCACGTAAATAAATTATAATGTGTGTAATGTATTACTTTAGTTTCAAATATAATATTAATATCAATTAAGTGAACATATTGTCGACTTGTTTGGTGAGGTTTTCGAAAACACAATGTCAATGTCGACTCAGTCAATCAATGTCACAATGACAAACGTGCATTTTCATGTCACTACAACGGCGACATGACGTCTACTGAATACATATTTTTCGCATGTGGTTCTCGCTTAAGCAACTCTGCTTTATGTTTTTGTTGTAAAGAAAAACATTTAAAGCCAGAATTTAAAAATAACTATACGAAGAAATGTCTAGTAGCTGCACATGGTCTGCATCCATTTTTATGGTTTGGCGAATCTTGTTGCTAGGCAACGATTTGTTAATTTGTAACAAGTTCATGTGATACTTCTTTGATGGCGTATTTTTGAATCGCTCGTAAGTATTTTACTCAAAACAGCTTTGCTATATAACACTTTGTTTGCACCCAATCGGTGAACTAGCAGTTAGTGATTTAGAATATCGATCTTTTACCCAAATGTTTATTAATATTATTTGTGGAAATGACTTAGACTTAGTTGCACAAAGCCAAAGGCAAAGGCTAAGGCTAAGCCTAAGCCTTGGCTAAGGCTAAGGCCACCACGAATAAAAAAGTCGCGCGGATTCTGACTTTGTCTTTGAGTAGATGGCGCCGACAAAAGCGCCATCTACTCAAAGACAAAGTCAGAATCTGTCCTGTCGAACCGCACTCTCACTGTGGGTCGAACGTCAACGAAAACCGTCTAAAACGTGATATGCACGTCAGAAACGTGTCTAGACATGGTAGTCGGGGGGGGGGGGGGGGGGGACAAAAACCTCCAATGGGGCCGGACGAAAATTTTGTAGAAATGTTTTCCGCTGTCTCGGCTCGACTGGTGTTGACATCACAAGACGGGGGGAGGGGAGGTGCTGTTAAAAAAACATTTCTCCACCGCTTCGCCGCCGTAACTTCAGTCATGAGAGCACATTAATTGTTTAAACATTTGTTTTAAAAGGTTAGGGAAGGTACGGTCACGAGGTCCCATACAAAAATGTCTGCAGGCACACCAAATTCAAAAGTCCTGGTGGCACGTGCCCCTCAGCCCCCCAGACAGGCCTATGCACGTGATGTATTGTTTGTTCAGCAACACTACCCGTCATTTGACTGGATGCCTTGGTAGTCGACAGTTTTGACAATAATATTTACCAGATGTAATAAATGTTAGAAATTACACATCATCGTCATCGACCATCGTTGCAATTACAGAAACATCATAGCGCACCCGCAGATACTTGTTTGTTCCAAATGACAAATGACAATGATTGGTCAATCTCAAAATCCATAAGCAGTATTCCAGTTGTCAACAGAAGGGTCAAGGCGCTAGGGAGCTACGGTGGATAAGCAAGGTTGTAAAGATAAGTTTTTAAATGACGACGGAATTTTGTAATATTTTCAAATGACCTAACACTAAGAGGGAGCATATTCCAAAGAGTTGGTGCAGCAACAGAAACAGCCCTAGTTCCAATATTTGTGTTGACTCTATGAACAAAAAGTAGGTCAGAACTAGATGATCGAAGCTGGGTAGGTTTTCTTACAGGAGTAAGCAATGAATGCAAATAAGATGGTTGCTTATTGGACAGTGCCTGGTATGTAATGGTACACATCTTAAACAGTATACGACATCGTACAGGAAGCCAATGCAAAGACTTCAAAAGTGGTACAGAGCGAGAAAAACGGGGAGATCTTGTAACTACTCTTGCTAGACAATTTTGGACACGCTGAAGTGTTGTGATATCCTTGCTAGCGATATTATAAAGGAGGGAATTGCAATAGTGAAGTTTGCTGCTAACAAGCGCTGTTGCAAAAATTTTAGCAACAGAAAATGACATATACCGGCGAAGATCACGAATATTATGTTTGAGATATATGTGTTGTCGGAAATTGAAGTTACTATCAAGGATCACTCCTAGATTCCGCACCGAGGTTGCTGGCGTGATATACTGATTCAAAATACGAGTAGGGGAAAACCATCCAATTTACTACGCTGCATTGGAGTACCAATAATGATCAATTCAGTTTTATTTCCATTTAATTTCAACTTGCTGACAGCCATCCAGTGGAAGATATCTTGAAGGCAATCACTAAGTTGGTTAATGGAGCGAATTGTATCCGGGGTACCTAACGAAATGTTGATCTGAGTATCATCGGCATAAAGATTATGATCCAAGTTATGTCTTGGTATAACAGAGCTTAGTGGCAGTTCCCAATCTTTATAGTTTGGTATCTATCAGTTAGATATGAAGAAAACCAGCTCAGATCTGTGCCAGATATGCCGTACCACTTTAATAGGCGTTCAATGAGAATGCTGTGATCAATTGTGTCAAAAGCGGCAGAGCGATCTAGTAAGGTAAGTGCAGTCACTATTAATGTTCAAGTTAATGTCATTATGAACCTTTAAGAGGGCAGGTCTATGTTGAATGAAACTGTCTATATGCTGATTGTGACACATTAGTTAAGACAGTTGTGCTAATGTGAGACCTTAGACAACTTTCTACAACCTTTTCGAGTATTTTGGAAATAAAGCTGAGGTTAGAAATATGTATATAACTGGTTAAGTCTAGTTTAGGCAGAGATGACTTCTTAAGAAGTGGTGTGACATGGGCGTATTTGAAATCATCAGGAAAACAGCCAGAGCAAAATGATGCATTTATAATATTTTTTATAGGTCCAATTAGTGTATCAAGACAAGTATTTATGGAAATGATATACGTTACGTTAATATGTTAATAACCCTTAACCCACGGGAATTTCGAAAACAAAATAAAAGGGTTACTTTTCTTCCGGGGGTCGTAGATGAATCCTTTGAAAGTTTGGCGCCCGAAATGGAGGAAAACGTTAACATATCCACAGCCGATGTTGTCTGGTCAATTAACCGATATCAACAGAGTAGTAATTATATACAGATTAGTAGTCCAAACCTGAATTGATATCCAGGATTGCAAAGACAACAGCAGCGCTGACAAGACTAAAAGCCATCTGGAACAACAACAACATTTCACTCAGATCCAAAATCAGACTGATTCGCTCCCTTGCGAGGTAAATCTTCCTTTACGCTTGCGAGACGTGGATCATTACAGCAGACCTGCAAAGAGGAATTCAGGCCATGGAGGTGCGATGCTACCGCAGGACCCGTCACATCTCATACATGGACCATATCAGTTATCACCAACGAAGAAGTCCGCAACAGAATCAAGCAAACCATCGAACCCGTTGAAGACCTCCTGACGACAGTTAAGAAACGGAAGCTGAGTGGTATGGTCATGTTATAAAATCAACTGGCCTTGCAAAAACCACCCTGCGAGGCACTGTGCCAGATGGACGAAATTAAGCTGGCAGAGGACGCGGTAGGAAGACAAGATTCAGGAGTAGACTGGTTTGACTTTCGACACATCCCAGAGGGCGGCAGAGAATCGAGAGAGGTGGCAGGAGCTGTCAGGACATAATCAGTGTTGTCCCAACGACCGCATGGTTACTGGAGAGAAGAAGTTTTACTGGCAGGAATTTTGTTGCACTAATGTTCTTGCACGTGGGAAACACTTCGAACGCGCCTAGCATCAAAGAGGCTTGCTGTGTAAACCACCCGGCGTCTGCTATATCAGCGTTACTGCTAATAAAGCCTGTTAATAATCTGAATGAACATTTTGCTTACAGTTTGAACATTCCGCGATCGAAATATTCAAATTGCAAACGCTGTCTCCTGTTTATTAAACGCAGTTTGATGGCAGTGGGCCTATATACCTTCAACATTTTTATTCTAAACGAGTACGTATTAAACAATGAGACACGGACAGCTCCCTTAAGATTAACTAAGACGTTTGTCATTGCCATGACATTATTAAACACTGCGCTAGCCTTGCAGGTGGCGTGGCGTAGAACGGTAATTAGACAATCGATTGCAGAATATTATTTCCATTTGTGATTCTTAGTCCAGTGTATTTTATGCTCAGTTTATTAGGCCTACTGTTATACCGGCAAAACCTTTTTGTTTCGTCAGTAAATATTACAGAAACATCGCGTGCGGGCAGAACGAAATTTCATACGGACAATTTGCCCGTATTAAAAACCTTAGACACAAAGATTCTCACAACCAGTATTGTCTGGCGGCAGCACGAAGAATCGTTGTAACACAATAAATTATGAGAATTCACGCATGAACGAGGATAATTTGCGTCACGCTGAATAAGTGGGACAATTAACGAAACGGCATTCGTGAACAGTCATTTGAGAAAGTGTATTTAACGAAGGCAAATCAAGGATTCTCAACAAAACGCCATGCAGGTGTGTCTCGATCCATAAAGATAATTCTGATTGTAATTATGATTTCTACATAAATAATATGTGCGAGCGTACGGCATGTGAACGAACGATCTGCGAACCTGTAGGAATCATCAATAAGCATTTCTTTGGGCGCATGCATGCATGGCTACGTAGTAAAACATATATGTTATGTGAATGTGTGAATCACAAGGTGACGTCAGTATTCCTGACATTCTCCGATACAGTCGTTATGCAGCCGAATTGCTGGCACGGTTGAATAAGGACAGACGCCTTTATATTGCCGCCTCACGTACACCCAACACTCCTTTCGCCTTCCACCGTTTACAATGGGTTCAGCCGACGCGAGGCGTAACTGTCACACCTGCACCTAATGCGCGTATCTATGCCAAATAAACTACCGCGTCGTTGTCACCGCAAGCTGCCTACACGGGCGACATTTGCAGATTATTTTTGTTGTCGTTAATTGTTGGCATACATGTACATGCAACTACGGACAAAACTGTCATAATCATCCATGACCGGTGATGCCCCAGTGCATGTGACTACATGTGCGTCACTGCCGAGAAACACGGAGCCGCGACACAGCAGCCAGAGGGTTAACGTTGTTTACTACGCGCAGTCATTGTGAGCGCGTGACCCATGGTTGACATGAAGGACGCGCCGTCTGGCGGCGGTGGTTTCACGCTAAGGTCGCGTTGCTACCCACCGCGGCCGCCCACTGTACATATAATATATTTGCAGGTGACAAATCTCGAATAAGCGCGACCGAGTCTGACTGACGACGATGCCGAACTACACGGCGACCGAGCTGCGACAGCGTACGTGCCCCGATCGCCTGCTGCTCGCGGTCGACGGCCGTATCTACAACGTGACGGACTTCGCCGGGCGCCACCCGGGCGGCGTCGGGCTACTCGAGAAGTACGCCGGGCAAGACGTGACGGACGCTCTACGTGACGCCAAGTCACACGTGCACACCTCGACGGCGTACCACGTTCTCCAGAAGTACCACATCGGAGAGCTGGTCGACGATTCTGACACTGCTGTACGACAGCGGGTAAGTACTCCGGATGGGGCACGTGTGTGCAGGACAGGTGTGTGCCCTCGGTCGACTTGTTGTAGATTTCTTGGTGTTCTTTCCGGCCCGCCTATGTCGTCTGACATCGCGCTACTGGTCACGTGCTCGTTACGTGTGATACGATGTCATGTAATATCCGTTTATTGTATGAAAAACAACCCTGGGTCGTTTGCGTGGTTAATAATATCATTGCTGTAGGTATATGATATATCAACTGATGATACTGATACTACTGATGTAGACCCATGTCACAAACTCCCATACGCACGGACTAACGAACGAACGCATGCACACACGCACGCATGCACGCACATACAAACTCATTTTTTATGGGAAGTAAGACAGCCAGAGTGAAACAATATTGCTAAGATACGAATATTGAAAGTTATCGGTCGTCATATCACTCATACTCATATATATATATATATTGGCGTTTCTTTTATGTCGTAAAAGTTGATTCGTATACACTGTTAGATGAGTGGCGCGACACCTAGTGAGGCTTTAAATATAATCGAATTGATGGCCTTTGTTAGAAAACGATTTCTGACACGCTACAAAAACGAGCGCAGTCAATTGTCATTTATACAATTACAGGTTCTTTCAATGCTATTTTGCATTTAGGTGGATATTGATTGAAGCAAGATTATTAGATGGTGGTTGATAGAAATTGGAATTAATTTGATGAGATTCACTATCCGGCGGTGGGTTCTTCATATGCGCAGGCCTTCGTATTTCATATTAAGCCAATGCATTTTGAGGATTTACATGACTGCGTCTATTAACATGCATATTGTTGAGCTTTTACCACCACTATGATATAGTAATACTGATGGCAGCCGTAATGAGTCGTGTGGAGGTTGTGATCTCGTTTGTTTATATGTGTCTGAAACGCGTCCACGGTAACAGACCTCTACGGTAACAGACCAACATACCAACACCTTATTTATAACGCCATTTAAGTAGCATGTGCCAACAGTGCGTTGGTCATCTTACAAAATAGCTAAATCATAAGGTTTCAATGGAGCCACAGGAGAGGTTCGTTGAGGATATTGCAGATAGCGCTAAATCTGCTGAATGAACCTTTCCCGCATGTAGTTTTCGCTTGCACAACTTGGCTTTATGTTTCTGCCTAAAAAAAAACAATTTGTGGGGCCAAAATTAAAAATGTATGTTGGAATGTCCGAACGCTCCTCAAGTTAGGCATCCATTTTGATGGATTGACGAACCTTATGGCTTGGCAATAGATGACGTGATGGACAGGTCCCAGAACACAATTTATTTTACATGTTTTAAAAGGTAATTTCTTATATAGCGCAGTATCCAGTCCTTAGGACTGCTCACAACGCTTACACTTTACTCCCTGGCAAACCTGTTCAATCGAACACCATCTCGACTTCTCTTAGACGCATTCAGCCACGCTGCAATTAATGCACGAAGCTATTCGTGCCCAAATATCCACAACTGTCTATAGGCAGGTACTCATGCATATAGCTGAGTGAATATATACATTTATAATTTAAATAATACGCAAGATTGGGGAGACTCCTATCAGGTCGATTGAAATGTTTGTTTGTCGTTGCCTACGCGATGACGTAAACAGTAGCTTTGTTGTCACGCAAACGTAATTGTAAACATGGCATAAAGTAATGGTATGGTAATAATCGAATGTTTGTGATTGTGATATCGGAACTGCGTGCCCGTATATTGCACGCGTACAAACATTGAACAAGCGTCATACTCGAAGAGGTTGACACTACAGTGGCGTCGCACACATTAATGACATAACCAGCTATAATACTGATGCTTTTATACGTATTATTTTACTAAAAATAATGATATCGAAACCTGTTCCGTTGTTTTGTGTTGATATTGGTTGAGTCGAAAAACATTCGAATAATCAGACAGCAACATGTCTCCATGTCAGTATTTTGTCAGGCACTCAACATATAGTCCTCGTTTGTAAAGTATACTAATTTGTCTCTTGTTGACACCGGGAGGTGTGCAGTCTTGGCAGGATCAACTCCGCCCATACAATGTGAACGGTGTATATCGATGTTAAACCAACATGTTACACTTATAAATCACCCGAACTGTTTACTTTGCGATATGTAGAGGCGACAATCCAAAATATCGAGCGTGTCAGTTGGCAATATACACCACACTTCAACATTGGCAGGCAAGAGCACCAACCGAAGATGAAGGCCTGTTGTAGATGTCTTTGTCGGAGACGATGTTGGTTGTTGAACTCAGGAAACGAAGCTGATATTCACAAATAAAAAGATACACTGAAGAAAGCGCACAGAATATCAGCCATATCAAGCGTACTTGTGTCAACAAAGACCATTCCGAGTGACACGGTACAAGGGAGAATGTCTGCATGGGTGACCTCCTCCATTCGACCGTTATCACTGTCAACATCAGGACCATCTCAGTTCTGATGTCTGGAGTGACGTGTGCCACGGAGTGAGAATAATGCACACACGGAGCACGTGAAGCAGGCACACATGACATGTCGCTCCAGTGAGAGTTCAGTCCCGAGAATACGGCGTCGTTGTCATAGAAATGTGAATGAGTGCCGAGGGAACACGGACAAGGACTACTACAGAGTTCGGGTGGTAGAACGTCGGACAGTCGGTCGAGAAGACCGGAGTTCGAGTCCATGTACCTACTACAGTTCCAAAGGTTCGGCAATTTCAGGGATAAGGAGATTCTAACTGAGAAATACGATGCAGCAGTTTGTGACATTGAGGTACGATTCACACGAGAGAGCACCAACTAAACTATTCAAAGAACGATGTTGATTAAACATTTAACAAATCATTTATACACAGATGAACATATGTATGGAATAGACTCACTCAATCTGTGGTTGAGATTGCGTCAGTGCAGTCTTTTGAGAGGAAATTTGATTATAACTTGTGGGAAAATCACTCAGTTGAATTAGCCCAATTAAATTATACTTTACAGTAAGACTATTACATGTAAGATTAGAACATAGCATTATCTTTTTTCCTCCAGTTTCAAAGGTTCGGCAGTTTTATGCAGCACGCTTTGCCTGTGTATTTGGGAAGACAACCTTTGTGCCTGGACCAGATCACACGCAGGGGTAAATGCGAATGTGGTCTCCATCTCAAATCTACTGGTTCTTCTTCACTCCAGCTTTCTGGTCGGGCGTGTGAGAAGTGCTGCCGTTCGACAGCCTAGCGTGGCTGGACAAGGGCGAGAAGTTGTCCCAACACATAATTACGACCCGGGAATCAGTCGGGAGATCTGTGGGTGATCTTGACGATGGCGACAACCAAAATGATCCAAAGACAACAACTGAAATGATCCAATAATATCAGTAGAAATGATACGATGATATCAACCGAAATGGTTAACTGGCGACAATCGAGCAGACGCGATGGCGACAACCGACACGATCTGATGATGTCAAGCGAATTAATGCGACGACGATGATATCAACAGAAATCATCCGATGGCGACAATCTACTTGATCTGATGGCAGTATGAATCTGTACGCGGAACTTGTGCTGTGCTCGTTCACCGGAGTACTTCGAGCATGCTTCGACATTAACACTGGTCCGCTGGCCCGGCGCCTTTTTTAAGCTGTTGGGCCAGTTCGGGCGACCAGTTTTCATATTTTATTGGCCCGACGGGCCACTTGTTTCAATCCGATTGACCACCGTCGTGTTTCCGGTAACCCGATCCTACGTAGAAAAACGGGACAACCCTAATATTTGCATTTTATAGTTTAAACAATGTTCATTTTGTTACATTTGTGTTACAATTAATCAGGGATCGGTCTGGAAAAAGACCAGACTTCGGGCACATCAGAGATAGAGTTATGTGCCTTTTCGAAATTTGATGTGCCCCAATCAGTTGATTAAAATTTTATTAATTAATTTGCACGACAATATGATCGCTTAAATAACTGGACATTTTTCTGCGTACAATCAATATCAAAGTGCTCAGAAATGATCAGGTTTTTTTCAAAATCTGTAACGTTACAAAACTAGATCTATGATGGGTAGGAGTGCCTCATTGTTCGTGGACTTGTTATGCTACTACAGTCTACTGCTTCAAGGATAGGGAGATTCTAACTGAGAAATACGATGCAGCAGTTTGTGACATTGAGGTACGATTCACACGAGAGAGCACCAACTAAAATATTTAAAGAACGATGTTGATTAAACATTAAACAAGTCATTGATGCACCGATGAACAGATGTATGGAATAGCTTCACTCAGTCTGTGGTTGAGATTGCATCGGTGCAGTCTTTTGAGAGGAAATTTAATTACAAGTTGTGGGAAATCACTCAATTGAATTAGCCCAATGAAATTATACTTTACAGTAAGACTATTATATGTCAGACTAGAACATAACATTATCTTTTTTGCATTTAGGCCATTGTTCTGTTCGTTGTCCGCGCGGTCGTTGTCTGTGTTCGGGCGCAGACTGGAGCAAACCGGAGCAGTATTTGGGCCTCAAAATGCGCTAAAAGCCTAAGGCGCAATATTTATATAGCGTAAATATGCCTGGGATCATGTGGAATTATTTAATTATCGCATCGACGTGTCAAATTTAGACACAACTATAGTTAATAACGGCAAAATCAAGGTGGGCCAGGATTCTACACAAGTGCCCCTCAATTTTCTTACGTTTCTCAGACACATTTTTGTATTCGCCTTTTGGGCACATGCGGCAAAAACGTAAGCGGCATTCCAGCGTACAGCGCGTCATTGACGCGTTTCCGCGCTCCAAAGGAATCCCTGACTAATTAATATAATTGTTAAGCCCCGAGGTGATAATATGTTTACAAGTCTATATAATATCACTTTATTATGTGGTATGCACACAAAAGTGAATCCAAACTGACAGTGACTGTTACCATTGGTGCAAATGATTTATTTGTACTGGTGTAACAAAGTGTGTAAATAAATGTGCGAAGAATGTGTATTACGAATGATGTCTCAGTCTCAGATTTTGCATTAATTGCAGTGACACCACGATTAAAAATATTAATTTAACTTCGCAATCTTACTTCTTATAGTCGCTATCTTAATTTCGTAAACGAATATGTACAAATAAGAACTTCGGAAAAGACTGCATGACGTTGCTCCTAGCAAACCTTTCTGGGCTTCTTGTGAGGAGACGAGCATCTCGGCATCAACTTATTTTCACAAAACTCCTGCCAGTAACTTTTTTTGGCGGGCCAGTAACTTTTCAAGTAACTTGGCCTCCTGGGTCAGTGGATACAAAACCTTAATATGAAGGCCTGCTGAGACTGGAATATTCCCAGACAGACCCACGACTGGTGTCACAACAAGACATACGTATTTCCCCCCAACACAGAGCTACAGAGCAAGGTCGTTGCGTCGTGCAATTTATCCAGAGCTGGACAGGGATACCCATATACGATGTAGATGTCTATCATGCGAATCGCAGACAGGCGTTATGCCCAGGGGGTCGGCATTCCAGATTAGTCAGCGATGTTTGACGCACTCATCCTGATGAATCTAACCTCTACAACGGACGGTGAAACTGTTCTATGTCGGTGAGTCGGATCTACATACGTCCACAGCCAAATTTATCTGGTGTCACTCCGCGAAGTGATGACAATAGACACCGATTCCCGAGTGGATCAAGGTAGACGGCCTCAGCTGTAAGACCCGTCCAAGAGGCCAGTCCAGCTCCCAGTGCTGTCATATGACACCGTAGGGGCTCAACACACTGTTAGTTTTCCCATTGGCGACCATGTTAACGTTTTGTGTGATTATAAGAAAACGTGACCTATAAAGTTTCTTAAACTTCTCACCTGCTGTTATTATCATCTCATTGACATGCTGGTCGAGTTTAGTCAAAATCTAATATTTCTAGCTCTCGTAAAATGCCTGTATGTGTGACACCCGTCAATATTTACGAATGGATGCATGCAGTAATCCGGCTAAAGGGTCAACTAGCCAAATACCCTTCCGCTTAGTAAAATCAGCTACCAATTCACCATTTTACTGTCAAAAGCTTCTACAATCACACCGGGAAATCTGACTACTCAAATGCAGTTATGTCAGAGCAGGTGAATTTTGTTTAAAAAAATAATTTCTCAAAAATAAATTGCACTGTTTTGTTTGTAACCAAGCAGGAAGTTCAACAGTGTCCTGACCATTAGAGGCCGGCCCGTACACCGTAGAGGTCCGCACGTCATTAACTCAGGTCCGCAAACCGCAGACAGAACCATTGCCGACTCAAAATGTCCAATCGTTGACAACAACAACATCGTCACCTTGGAGGTGTGTCAGTTAATTAAAATGTGGTTAAATAAAAAGCTTTGTATTATTATCATAATGCTTTGCCATCGTTTTATTCTGAGTCGGTTTGTTTTCCCTACGTTGTGTGTACATATCCCTTCCAAGAAGCATAGCCACTCCATAAACAGCTGCGCACCCACGAAACCCAACCTGCAAACTTCTAGTTACGAACGGCTACGAGCACACCCAACTTCCGATTTGGCAATATAACTCAGTCAGTCAGAACTAAGTTGTACTGTAACTGTGTTAATCCCGGGGTCGCGAGCCAAGCGCAGAAAAAAATGTAGAAAGTTAGGCCGTTGATATGTCAATTATAATATAGTGTTTTCTCCGTGCTAGCGAGAAGGTGTATTGTTAATGTTATTTACATGTTTAGTTACGAGCTCCACATTGGCGGCGATTGTTATTTAACTAAATGAAAAGAGACGATGAATCAACAAGAAGGAACGTGTATGTGTGTGTGTGTGTGCGTGCGTGTGTGCGTGCGTGCGTGCGTGCGTGCGTGCGTGCGTGCGTGCGTGCGTGCGTGCGTGCGTGCGTGCTGCACGTGCGTACTACGCCCCATTTGACGACTCTTGGGAGACGGTATCTATATCAAGTCAGCAAGACTTCGCACATTCCTGCGGAGTACGTATTTCTGTCGTTCCTCTCTCTTCTGGAACGTCTACGTGACGACACATTTTCAGCTGAAGTACGTGATCGAGACTCACTTCGACGCTACACAGCAAGCCCAAAGAATGATCCTTCTAACTTCTAGAATGTGGAGGTAAAGAATAACTCCATCGTGCGTGGCCAGCGAACAATGACCAGCGATCTAATCTTCCAAGATGTTTCTGTCCAGCAGACAGCACTCGCACTGAAGGCCTTCTATAGTCTCATTCATATTTTGTTTACGTATAATCATACTTACTGTATAATGTATGTTTTAATGGAAACTAGTCCGTTATTACACATTAAAGCCCAGGTGACGTTGAACACTGAATACCCTGACAATTAATATGAATGACACTACTGGTTGATGTCCACAAGCAACATACAACCTTATGCAGTATTAGAACAGTTTTGTTCTTCATTTTGGCACGAATCTCTAAGGTTATAGCTTAATACTTATTATTGATTATAAATGTCAGTCATCTTCTATCTCATGATAATGGCCTCTACTTGCCAGTCAACTCTTCGATTTCATGAGCGTCAAACCAGATTGTCTTAATTAGCGTCCATTAAGGTAGGTAGTATGGATTAAAAAAATGAATTTTGACATTTTTTGGAAAAGGACTTTCTTTGCTATTTATGTACTTTCATATCCTTACCTCAATATGCAGTTAGTATATTAGCTGAAAAAGTAATAAAAAGTGGCAATATTGAGGTTTCTTCGGATGGCTTTTGGCAGAATTTGGTTATAAAAATTACCTTATCATCGTTTTCTCGGAATACCATTTTTGCTGTGAGTACTTAAAGTTGCTGCGCTCTAGTAGAATAAATACTGGGTATAACTGCAAAACATTTTGCACCGTAGTGCCTAATGAGTATATCTACTGCATGAATTAAAAGAAATCATAATATATTTAATGATTTCTGAATTATAGGCGTTAATTATGTGAAAAAATTACACAAAATAGGTTTTTTCGACAAAAAATCTTTTCTCACGTAAACAACACAACATATCTGATTTCTGTGATATTCATGCAGTAGATATGCATAACAGTAATCCCTGTGCTAAATTACAAGCTTGTAACTTGAATACGTTTTTGGTTAGAGCGCGGCAAAAAATACCTAATTTTCCCTATTGTGGCGGCCATATTGGATACCTAATTTGCATAATTTATGCGAAACATGACAAAAACCCTTAACTATGTTGGTATGTATCTGCATACCAAATATGGTTGATCTGTGTTGAAAACTAAACATTTTTGGTGGAATCCATACTACCTACCTTAAGCAGCATGTGTGCCACTGAGTTTTGTTATCTTATCTTCTGACACCGAGACTTCGTCGCCCTCATCATCGCTCAGTAAACCAACCGTCAGCGTCGGGGTGTTGTACGGTTTCAAAGATCTGCTCGTTATTTGGAGTAGCCAACGTTTCTGCTGTCTCGTCCACACCAACACAGTCGTCCATCGTGCAAACAACATCTCCATACATCTCGTGGAGCTTATTCCGTACGTTTCTGAACGAAGGAGCTGCTTCGCCTTCATCCTCGTCTTGACGCTTAACACCTTAGACGAATTCCGTTTTTGTAGGAGTTTAGAAGTGTTTCCGGTTTTCACTTTGTATTTCATATGGTACTCAAAACAACCAAGTGATTTGGTTAAATACTCCGATCCGACTTAGGCGAGGAAAAACACATTATCTCGGATCAAATGGACCGACTCAGTTATTCCGAGTTAGGCGAAGATCCTACTTACATAATCCGACTTAGACGAAGATTTTATGGGAAATACATTACAAATCAACCGTTTCTCGGAATTCGGTCCGAGTTGAGCGAAGATCCGACTTAGGCGAATCCGACTTAGATGAGGTTTACTGTATATGTATATTCTCTAAAATACACATAAATGATACACTACATACTTACATTCAAACAACACTCTGAAGTCCACGATTAACACATCTTACATCCTCTATAAAAACACTAAAACGTACGACGAACCAGAAACGCCTTTAGAGGGTTTTGCTGTCAGCTGACATAGGTTGGCTTGGAATTGCACGCGCGTGCACACGTTTATATTTATTATAACAAACATGTTTTACGTTTAGCTGCTTTTTGCAGGATGGGGCGTCCCCGTTATCCTGTAAGTATTCTAGTGATATTCGGATAATAATTTCTTCCATGTTTTAAGATTAAATAACTCCTGCGCAGTGGACTTATTTAACTGTCTGCATTGTCTCAGTCGAGAGAACCCTGGTTCGAATCCTATGCTGCAGTTTGAACTTTGGGCAAGTTCATTCACTCTATGTTGCTCCAGTTCACTCAGTTGTATCACTGCGAATGAGTATCTGGCTATAGACAGTGGTGGATATTTGTGTACGAATTGTGTTCGCGCATTAACTCCAGCGTGGCTGAATGCTTCCCACTGAAGTCGAGATAGTGTTCGATTGAAAAGGTCTGCCAGGGAATAAAGTGTAAAGCGTCTTGAGCAGCCATAAGGACTGGATACTGCGCTATTAAGAACCTACCTTTAGCTTTTTACTACTGTTGACATGTAACATGTTAACTTGACGCGATGTTCATTAATGAAATGAGTCAATCTAACTTTGAACGTAATGCAAGCATGCAAAAAGAAAAACTGAAGAGTAATTTCCGGAGAAAACGTCTTTACCAAAAAGAGAATTAGCATACCGTAAGTCATAACAACATACAAAGGTATCATTGAAGTTCATCAGGAGTAAACAAGTGCAATGCATAATGGGCTCCCCATCTACGCTGCAACTTATTACAGGCGGCGGGGGAGGGGGGAGGAAGTAAATGCTCTTAGGAATATACCTTTCATGATAGGTGACAAGAACATTTGTCGTGCGAGCTTTAGTCACTTTATATATTGTCACTTAATATCAGGTGACATCAGAAGACGGCGGCAATGAAGACCCCCGGCATCTACTTCCTTGTGATATAAATAACAGCAAATAGTATATATAGGCCATAACCAGGATGCATACGCATAAAACTAGAAGACCAGTTAAACATACACCCAATAATCGTAGATCATTGGATGTTTTGTAGTCCTTTGTAGTCGTTAGTTTCCCATTTATTAATTAATTTAATTAAGACTATACTAACTGTGTTGAAGGTATACGGCCCGCCAAACTGTGTTAGCTAGCCCGTAACAACGTTACATTTGGAAGGGACGACCGCGGAGCATGTTTAAATAGTAAACAAAACATCCTGTTTTATAACAAGCTTTATTGGCAATATTACCAAGGTGGGCTGAGTTAATACGCCTTGATGTTCAACAAAGTCCCGTTTCCCACGTTCAACACAGCAAACTTCATGTTATAAATTGCTAAGCCTGCTATTTCCCGGGTAGAGGAATTGACTGGCTCCCTTTAATGAATTATAACCACTCCTTCTGCCAGGCTACTAATGTCTTTTGATGCCTGAATCATTGTCCCTGCGTCAGCCATAGAAAATAGGAATACAAGAGTATATTTGAGCAGACGGGGTAACCGCGCAGAATGGTACCAGCATGGGTTATTTACGCTGCTACTTTTACACATACAAAAGTGATACACCTGATAAAACATGGTAATGTGTGACATTTAACCCATCGGATAAGCACGAAATGTACTACAAGTTGGGTCGTTGTTATGGGTAACGCTGAGGTTTTGTTGATTGAGCCACACGATAGACAACTTCACCATCGCTGTCTGTTTACAAGTCGAGTGGAATAGCCTGAAGATATTTTGAGCGAGCTCGGTGATTGATCACTGCGACGTTAACAACCGTCTTTTGTCATGTTTCAATCTTTGACTGGGCCGTGTGCGGCCACGCGTGTCGGCTCTGTTGAAAGCTGGGTCAGATGGAAACGTAAATCAATCTTAGGTCTTAGGTTGGGTACTCCAAACAGCCCGATATTGGGCTAACGCAGGAGATTGTGGTGTTTGTGCACACGCGCTGTGGGTTGCTTAAATTAATACAATATTTAAAGGCAGTTAATGTGATTGGGTGTGCTGAATGGAAGGTTCATAATGGTTGTTTGAAAAGCAATGGGGCTTTCTATTTCAGTTATTTGTATTGGGATCATGTTCCATATACGGATTGCTCTGTGGTATTAGGAAAAAACAGCTGCATTAATGCGTCACCTAGGGGCTACATAGCGGCCACGGTTTCTTGACTGTGTTAGAAGGCCTAGCGGGGGTTGATCTTGATAATGTTATTTAAAATGTTATAAAATGTCATGGCTTGTTTGATAATGTATCGTCGTTCAAGAGTTGGCCATCCAAGGGTGATTACTAGGTCTGCTGAGTTGGTTTGGCATCTATGATCGTTTTTAACAAATCTGGCAACAGTGTGTTGTATTTTTTTAAGGTCCTTAATTTGGGTGGCAGTGTATGGGTTCCATATGAGAGATGCATACTCTAGTTTTGACCGGATTAGCATGTTATAAGCTTTTTCTTTGGGTTTGCATGGGCCAATGGTTCTTTTAATCAAGCCTAAGACTTTTGAGAATTTGGAAACTGTCGGTGATGTGACTTGCCCAGGTTAATTTTGAATCTAATTTTACTTCAGATACGGATGGCTGGATATTGTAGCGAGTGGCATGTCGAAGAATGAATGTGAGTGTAGTCTGGGTTTAGTTTTGTTTGTTATTTGGAGGTGTTGGAGACTATGTTTGGAGTTGGATCAAGTCAGTTTGAAGAATGTCATGGTCGGTTTCGGAGGTGATTTTTACGATATATAATGCTGTCGTTTGCAAAGAGGCGTGTGGGAGATTGGATGTTTTCGTTTATGTCATTTATGTAAAGAAGGAAGAGGACTGGTCCTAGGACTGAGCCCTGTGGAACACCAGATGTACCATATGTTGTGTCAGACAGGACGCCATTTACTGAGACTCTTTGTTTACGGTTTGACATAAATTATTTGATCAAGTTTTTGTGTGTTTCCAGTTATCCTGTAGGAGGCTAGTCTGGATAGGAGGCATTTGTGGGGGACTTTGTCAAAAGCTTTGAAAAAATTAAGCAGGATTGCATATATTTGTGTCTTGTTGTCCATTGCAGTCATCCAGTCATGGACTGTTTCAATGAGTTGAGATTCACAAGACAGTCCTGACTGGAATCCGTGTTGAAAGTTGAGGATGATGTTGTGTTTGTTCAGCTGTTCCACATATTACTTAGAATGATGAGTTTGCAGAGGATGCATGTTAGTGATATTGGTCTGTAGTTTGCGCGGCAGGTTTGTGGCCTTTTTGTGTATTGGAGTTACTAGTGCTTGCAGCCAGTCGTTGGGGAGTTTGCATGTGTTGTATGACTTTTGGAAGATGTGTGTGATAATGGGAGCTATTTCCTCTGCAGTTTCTTTAAGAACTCTGGTTGGGAGTTCATCTGGGCCAGTAGCTTTGTTTTGGTTTAGATTTTTCAGTTGCCTGATGACTCCAGCTATACCGATTTTAAGAGTGGGCATATTAGGGTAAGAGGAAGGTGCTTGTTGGGGGATAGGATAAATTTCTTGGGTGAACACGGAACTAAATTGGTTGTTCAGTGCATTTGCTTTGTCATGATCATTGATGATTGGTTGTTCGTTTACTTGCAGTGTGGGAATGCCAATGTTTTCTCGTTTGTTTGCTTTGATGAATGACCAGAAGTGTTTAGGGTTTGTTTTAAGCTGTCCCAAATGTTGTTGTTTACGTAATCTTTGTAAGATTTGGTTGCAGCCTTAGTGGCTTGCCTTCTGAGTTCTTTAAACTTTTCCCAGTCGCAATTATGTCCAGTTTGTTTTACTTTTGGTGGGCTTTATTGCGTTTTCGTTGCATTCTTATTATTTTCCATGTTACCCAGTGGGTGGGTTTTTGCTCTGGTGTTTCGACTAGGGATAGTATTGTTGATCAATGTGGCAAGTTGTGTCCGAAAAAGACTCAGTATTGTGTTATTATTTGGGTTATGCCGTCTTTAAGTTTGCCCCAGTCTGTTAAAGATGAAATACTTTGTGTGGTGGTTTCCTGTTGCGAACTGGGTTTAGGTTGACGCTGAAGGATACGGCTTCATGATCACTCATGCCGGGAGTGGTGTGAATGTTGACGATTATGGACGGATTTGAGGTGAGTATTAGGTCATGGATATTGCCAGAATCGATTCGTGTGGGGTCATTCACCATGTTTTGCAATCCAAATTCACTCATTATATCTGGTAGTTTATTGTGTTTGCTGTCAGTTCTATTGCTTGTGGTTTGTTGGTTGCTGTGACTATGTTAGGGGGAGTTTTTGTGATCTGTATAGGTTTGTTAAAGATTCATGGAGAGCTTCGAGAAATTGGAGATGGTCATTGGGGGGTCGGTAATAGGATGCAAAGTAAGCAAGCAAGCAAAGTATATGGATTTGTTTCGTGCAAAATGGATTTTGTCCATACTATTACACAGTTGGAGTTAAGGTTTGGAAGTGGTTCTGCAACGACGTCATCGCGAAAGGCTATAAGTATTCCACCACCATGTACATTTCTGTCCTTTCTAATAGCATCACTTTGGTGGCAGAAATGAATAGGTGGGATAGTTTTCATCTATTTTGGTTTCGTCTAGGAATATGATGTCGGGATTGTTTGACTGGATTGTTGTATTTAATTTTGCAATGCTCTTAACGCTATTGGTGTTTATCAGGATACTACTGAGTGTGTTTCGTTTGGTTTTCCTGGGTCGTTCAGGGATTGATGCATTTCGGTGATTTGTACAAACACTGAATCTTGAGTTTCTGCTTTGTTGGGATGTATTTCATTATGGCTGTGGTTGCCACTATCCAGTTGATCAAAAGGATTAGCTGTAGAAATGTTTGTACCTCTGAAGAAGGAATTTGAGAAGTTGACACTATCGCATTTAGGACTTCCCTGTGACAGATGCCACAGGGTGCTGATAAATTGGAACAATGTCATGGTGTGTTTAGGTTTCTGTAGGTCTTATTGTAGTCATGTAGGGATATTCCAGCACATTTGATGTGCACTCTTCCCTATGTGCAGTCTATGCACTCACTCACTCACTCACTCACTCACTCACTCACTCACTCACTCACTCACTCACTCACTCACTCACTCACTCACTCACTCACTCACTCACTCACAGTTAGTGTATATTGTGTTTAGTGTTTGATTTATGATAGTCTATAAATAGACCTAGTAATGATAATACTATACGTTTCACTTTATGTCTCTGGGAGAATGCACCGATTTATATGAGTTGATCTGGGGGTTGTTTGGGTTTCGCGCGCTTTATACATGTTGTTTACTAGTTCGCCATCTTGTTTTGTAGGCTTTAGGCTGGTTGTTAGGAAGCTAATTTGTCAAAAACTTGGTTTAGGTATGTCAGATCGCACCTACAATCATGGAATTATATTCCGATGTAGTTATACTGATGCCTCATTCATTTATGAACGAAAGAAACGTTTAAAAATTGTAGATAATATTGGTAAATATCGGAGCGATAAAACGGATTCGACTACACCTGACGCAAGCGCACGGGTATCTGACGTAGGAACGTAGTTTTACACCCAGACTCCTGAGACTCGCTTAGTCTGACTTCGATATTGTGCTGAAATGGTTCACCAACTGGACGCCGGAAGCGGGTATCCCTCACGTGGTTCATTAACCGGGGCGCTGGAACTGATTAAATGGACTTGGTTCATTAACTACGGTGCCGGAAGCGGGGTAAAAGAGGGGTAGACGCACACATTTTCAAAACGTCATTTTCAGTGTTATTTAGTCATTCACAGTTTTGGTTGTTTTCAGGCACAGTGCGCTACATTTTGCGCAAATGTTACGAGACAATTCATACCATTTAGATTGCGTACTAAGCATTTATCAGCACTTCAGATGGACTTCATTATTTTCCATCACAAAATTGCATCATTGTTAGATTGGCTGTTGAAACGAATAATTTCAAAACTGATACACTGTGACACGGAGAGTTCCTTGTGGCGATCAAAGCTCGACCGTCTGCGTGTGCATGCATGAAGTATCGGATACGATACACGAGGAACGTGCTGATAGCAAGACTGCACAAGCTCTCGTGCCAATTTATATGGGACATTGACTTCAATATTTCGCTCAAGATTATACCTTGGTTATCGCCGCTCTGACGGACCGACTAATAAGAACTGCACGAGCGACGCGTGTTAGTGGACAAGCAACTCAGCTCAGCGAGCATACCATATATGAATGAACTACGAACAAGGTCGAGTTAATACAAAAGATGCTGAAGAAACAATTTTGTGTAAGTCGAATGCTCTACGCCAATCCCAGTGCGAAGTCGGGACGAACGAATGCAGGTTTTTCGCCGGTTCGGTTGTTCTTAGCGATTGGAGTCTCATTGTTGAAGACTGGTAAAGGAACTTGATAAAACCCCACCTACAATTCCACAATTCGACCTACCAGCATCAATAAAATCAAAAGTCCGCCTATTTGCAGACGACTGCCTACTATACAGAGAAATCAAAACATTCAACGATCACATTGCACTACAACACGACCTAAAACAACTCAAAAACTGGGCAAAGGACTGGGGTATGAACTTCAACACAAGCAAATGCTACATCCTCAGTGTAAAACATAACACTGACTATTTCTATACCCTAAATAACGCCACCATAGAACGTGTAAACTGCAATCACTTTCTTGGTATCTCTATCTCCGACGACCTTAAATGGCACTTCCACATCGCAACAGTAACTAAAAATGCAAACTCCACACTTGATTTCCTAAGGCGTAACATACGTCACTGTCCTATAAACAGCAAACGGACTGGATTTATTGCCCTTGTGCGCGCTGCCGTAGAGTACGGAGCCATAGTGTGGGACCCATACCATCAGGGGGACAGACAAACTAGAGCGTATCCAACAACGTGCTGCTCGTTTCATTACCAGCGACTACCACTCCAGATATGAAGGATCGATCACAAACATATTAATAGACCTAAAAACTCAATACCCTACAAAGCAGTCGTCGGGACCTACGACTTCAATTCATGTACAAAATAGCTGAGGGATCTATCCAAGCCATCCCCGCAGAAACATACTTTCGGTCCCAAAGAGTAAATAAAAGACGCATTCAACCCAAACATTTCCCAGATCACGTATCCTCAAACTTTGTACAACACCTAACAACCAATAACACCAGGTGCTATGCAGTACCTGCATCCCACACCGACCAATTCAAAAACTCATACTTTGCAAAGACAATAGTAGACTAGAATAAACTAAACGAGTCGCAGGTCCAGGCTGAGACCATACACGATTTCAGTCGCCTATCCTGCGGCCCAAACACTCAATAACACCATACGCACCCACCTTGTCGTAAACCATAGCCAACAGTTGCTCCTTACGATGTAATTAATTAGAACTATCTGGTGCTGTATAGCCAAGGTGCTATTACCGTGGCTATCAACCCGTCTACAAATTCGATGATTGCACATTTGTTTGGTACAAATATCTGCCCAAAGGTTTCGTCACCAGAACGGCTGAACAGATAATTTAAAACAGCGAATATTGCCACAGAATAGTTCCTATGTTGGAAGTTATTGTAAACATACTCTGAAACGTTTTTTAAGAAATCGGTTTGTTATAAGACAATGCAATGTATCCCCAAAGCTAATATATATATATATATATATATATATATATATATATATATATAAGCTGGCTTGTAGGCTTATCTTTTTATATAGTTTCCTAGATCCAAACACCAATTCTGCCTCTGTGTAAGAAATGGTACATCCATAATAACTGGGTTTAATGAAGGTTGGTGGTTCGCGGCATTAGCACAGCGTGCAACTAAGTACCATCAGGGGCGTGGTGGGTCGCCACTTAGGGAGCCGGTTGGCGATCGATACGACCAGATTTCCACTTAGTTCATCTCATTGCACGTATGTTTCTGTTTCCTTTCCTGGCATAATATCTTTATAATATTGCTTCGGTCAGTGGTGTTGTCACGTATTGAACGTGTCCCTTTCTTGTTGTTTGGTTATAAATGTCCTGTGTTCAGGAACAATGAGTTCAAGCTGTTGGATCCTTCCATCTGGTGTCTACGCCAAGGGAAGTCTACGATCCGACACAGGGGATATATGATTATAAATATGCGTAACTTACTGTGCATTCT
This sequence comes from Escarpia spicata, assembly GCA_963995525.1. Classification (NCBI taxonomy): domain Eukaryota; kingdom Metazoa; phylum Annelida; class Polychaeta; order Sabellida; family Siboglinidae; genus Escarpia; species Escarpia spicata. Next base: position 50,771,640 of record OZ023214.1, on the reverse strand, counting down.
CTCAACATACAAGTAACGAGGACACGATTGAATGAACAAAGCAGCGATCTTGTGATCGGGTGACGCAGTTATTTATAAAAGGTTTGAACGCGCTGACACAAGAAAATATGTCCGATCAAATATCTTGTTGTGGTCTCGGTACCATTGCTGGTGCTGTCCTTTGGGCGTTACAATGTGTAGACATTAATACTGAATTAATACCGTATAATTAACATGTTTGTAATTGCGACGTGTTGTAGTAAATCCGCTAAGTCTACAAAACTAACTTGGTCAAGCTATTACAAATATGTAAATTGGCAATTCGAACAAAAAAGAATGGTCACGTTTGGAATTGTGGACGGAGTGTGTGCCTGGACTGGTTGCGAGGTCGTATGGGTCTGCTTGTAGAAGTCGTGGCAAAAAGTCGGTCGTGTTGATGCCATGTGTTTGATCTCGTGACAGTGAATTCCGCCAAGTTGGGTCAGTGAATAGGTGTAATTGTATATGTTCTCGTGACGGTGAGTCAGTTTAAGTTCCTGACTCTGCCAATGTTTATGCTGACTCTGCGAGTCTTTTAGTAATGTAACAGTCCCATGACCAGTGACGTATATCATCACATGCAGGTGACTCGTTCGATCAAGACTTTTACAGCGACGGCGGTCCATTGGATGTTGTGTGCCTGTGTTTATTAATCATGTCGCGTGACCGTGACTAAATCACATGCAACTGGTGCGCGTCACGTGACGGTCAATAATTCGCCTGCAACTGGTGCAGGTGAATGAAGACACCTGAATTATTTGAAGCAATGACGCATCGTCACGAGAAGGTGATTAGTGGAGAAGGCGTTAATCTTATACAAAAGACGATATACCATACATTGCGTGCGTGCGTGCGTGCGTGCGCATGTATGTAGGCGTGTTTGTGTGTGCCTGCATGAGTGTGTGTGCAGTCAAACAGTGGGGAAATTCCAGCCTCCAAGATAACAATTCCTGCGAAAATCATGAGATCTTGACTGTACGGCTGGAATGGCATGAAGGTATCCGCCATATAACATATATATGCGGTAATGGTATGATACGTACCAAGTAGTAATCTAAGTCTGCTAATCAAACGTACGCAGTGTTAATCTGGTTAACTCAACCTGGTCTTTTTCAGCCTGTCCAGAAGTGAGTGTTAACGCTATGCATGCTAGTGAACCACGGACACTTCATCGAACACAGCCTTTCAAAGGCGTTAATTGCGTTTGGTCGAGTGATGTAGCTTCATTAAGGCATGTCGTTCCTGATTTGTGTCATGCTAAAGTTTTGTTAACCATAATGCCGATTCCTTTGATGCCGTTTCGAAACTACCTGCGTGACACACTAGAGCACCCGGCTGTTTCCCGCCCGCGTCCTCTGACTCAGATTAGATGGCGTGATTCTCCACTATCCGTCACCCGTCAATAAGACGAGACGTCCTACGGATGCGCAGACGTAATATAAACTTAGGCAGTTCAAACGGGATTCATATCTTCAAAAAACTCATCAGTCGTTCAGCTTCTCCGCTGCGCCATTCATCTCGAGCCTCCCGCACTCGACGGAAACAGAGGCCGGTCCAGGAGAAACGGTAAACCGACGATCATACCCGTTGCCACGGCTACGATAAAACAACAATAAACACGTGTAGAAGTCGACCGCTGTGCAAGAGCCTGACGTGGGCTGGTTTACTTGCCCGTGGTCAGTCGACTGTCCCGTCGTGTTGCAATATATCGCTGATGTACGAGCGGATCGCGTGGAGGTAACGCTTAGTCTCTGACAGGCGATGTATCAACTGGAATCTTTAATATGATATTTTAATTGCCACTACAAAACAGCAATGGGCTAGGCACAAACCCAATCTCATTTCACGGAGCCTGGCGACACAACAACAGTCATTGTACGCTACTATAGACCTCACTCACGTCACACAGAATAGCTGCATTTTATATCACTAGCAAGGACAGTCATTCATGCAAACGAGCTGCTCGTGGTGACATTGATATAATATGCGCAAGCTCTGCAGTCGGCTTAATAAAATAGTGTGTAATTATATCAAAAATAAACAACGAAAGAAGTGTTGACTTCGACTGTCAGATTGGGTAACTTTCGAAAGTGTGAATAGTTATATTATGTCATACTCCCAAAGTATATTTTGTAGAGCGGCTATCTATCAATTGCTAATATTAACAACTATATCCGCCAAAGATACTGTCATGGTCCGATAATCTCACCGAAGCTAAATATCAGATGTGTCCTAACAAACCTGTTGTATTTGATACATGAAGGCTCGATTTCTTAGCAGAATTGGCCTGAAACGAGTCGATCGAAAGGAGCCGAATTGCCAAGGGAGGTTTACAATTCGTCGTTGTACACGAATTGAAATAAGATATGAAATACTGTGTTTGTAAACTCGATATCTTTCTTTCGAGCTAAAGTTGCTGATACAATGGTTAAACGTGTGACCAAGATAAATCTCAGCGATGTGTCTTGTCGGATGATGCGGAAACTAGGACAAAGTACAGTGTCACGTTTGTTGGGGGCCTCTTCTGCCTTGAGCGCGATAGCCGAGCTCAGAGGCGCACAGGCAGAATGTTATTTCTAAATCGGTAGACAATGTTAACGTTTTTACTTGAGTCTAATCGGAAGGGGTTTCGACCGTCTTGGACTTGGAATGGTTTGGTGACATTGGTTAGCTACTGGACAGTGGAGCTACCGTAGTATATACCTATCCTACTCCGAAGCAGCACGCAACATATTAATGATAAGTATCATTTATTGTGTCAAATCTAAAATACAAAATAAAACCTGTAACATAATAAAATATGATTACTATAAGTGCAATAATAGATACAAAGGATCATTCAACAACAGCGTTAAACATAATATTATTCCTTGCATAACATTGATACAGTTAAATTGCATATATAGATCATCTCAGATACGAAATAGCAGGCCAGGACCTGTGCTATTTGTAACTAGATATCCAAACGGCAATACTCCTTGACGGACTTACTATCAATAACACACAGGTCTATATTAGTTTAAATACTGTGTTCCCAAATCAAGAAATGCATTCAAATGCATCCTAAGTATCATTAACACAGTATAAAATCAGTGTAAAATGTCCATAAAGTATATATACTCAGCTAGTAATACTTCTACAATTAAGCAAATGTATATGGGGCACTCATATATGCATTAACTGATATACAACCAATTATCAGTTATAAATTAATAAACCAAATAATGACTATAGCAGTATATGTATGCTAACAACGATTCCCTTAAAATGCACTAAAATAGCATTATTCTACTGTGAGAACACCTAGAAATTTCGTAACTCGTACTCTTAATATCTGTGTATTTTGTATCTTGATCTTTACATCAGGCAATTGAGCACGACCGGAAATAGCTGTCACATATATATAAGCTAGCTTTGCAAGTAAGTGTAATTGCTAACAACAATTATAAATCAACTTATTGCTTAAAGCATTGATTATACACTTTTCTGCTAACTTATCGTATCAATATATAAGTTAACCACTACACTGGGTGTCAATAGCCCTTCGGTAGAAACTCATCACTACCCTGCTAAATGCAATGGGCAGTCCGTTTATCTACTGACAGTCAAGATGCTGTCCCTACTCCCTGGGGAATAGCGATACCCGACACCGCTGCAGACACATCACACAGCCTACTGTGCCAACATCTCAGCAGGGAACATATCAACACAATGATCTCCTATTGAGTATTAAAGACGCTAATTACTAGGTTAGGAACAATGCAATAGTGCAGATAGTGCTTCCTTATCCCAAAACTTGAATTTAACCTGTATTTATCATAATACACAACATCTGCAAGTGCTGGGGGAATTCCGCTCACACTGTCAACACATACCAACTAACGGACCTTCCCACGGGGAAACTTAAAGTTAATGTAAGTATGCAAGTATTGGGAGGTAATTATCAATTTTTTATACCAACCTATAAGGAAGAGTACTGTTAATCAATCTTCAGCCGATTGTGACGGCATTACGATGAGTCTCGTTAACAATATAATTGAAAGCATTGCCGAACCGATGACACATATATGTAACCTGTCATTTAAATGTGGCGTTTTCCCATATAAGATGAAAACGGCTAAAGTAATACCTGTATATAAATCTGGCGAAATACATATATTTATCAAATACAGGCCGATTTCACTGTTGCCACAGTTCTCCAAAATACTAGAGAAACGTTTTACTTATCGACTTGAAGGCTTCATGAAAGCTTGTACAATCCTAAACGAATGCCAGTATGGGTTTAGAGAAGGCATGTTAACTTCGCATGCCTTGGTTGAATTATTTGAAGATATCAAAAATTCGCTAGAACACAAAGAAATGTGCGTTAGGCGTATTCATAGATCCTAGGAAAGCATTTGACACTGTCGATCACCAACTGTTATGTAAAAAACTTGAACTCTGGCATTCGTGGAAACGCGTATAATTGGATTAGTAGTTATTTGCATAATCGTAGCCAATTTGTAAACATTGATGGCTACAGCTCAGACACACACAAAATAACATGTGGAGTACCACAAGGGTCTATACTTGGCCCGAAGCTATTTATTCTATACATCAATGACATATGCAATGTGTCTAAACTGATTAAGTTTGTTTTATTTGCTGATGACAAGAATATTTTATGTTCAGCCAATCATTCAAAACAGCTTGAAAATAGTGTTTGCAGCGAGCTAGTTAAACTGCAATTGTAGTTCTCAGTCAACAAATTGTCTGTTAATATAGCCAAGACCAATTACATGATATTTCCGGCCGTGCTCAATTGCCTGATGTAAATATCAAGATAAAAAATACACATATATTAAGAGTACGAGTTACGGAATTTCTAGACGTGTTCATCGATGAAGGATTAAACTTGAAAGATCACATCAGACGACTAAAGTATAAACTATCAATTAGTGTTGGTATTATGTGGAGATGCAATAAAGTAATCGACCGCCACTGTATGTACATGTTATATTCTACTCTGTGTTTGCCGTATTTATTGTATTGTGTGGAAATATGGGGAAATACCTATCCCACCAACTTACACTGTATAAAAATGTGACAAAAGAGGGTAATACGGATTATGCACAATGCACAGCGATGCGATCATACAACTCCACTTTTTTACAAAGCTCGCATTTTTTTATTTACTGACTTGGTACAATTTAGGATATTACTATTTATGTATAAAGCCCATAAAAATTAATTACCGTCGAATATTCAAAGGTTATTTGTTAAACATGTTAAGAAGCACTCCACACGAACTAAAAATCAATTTGTACGTGTCCGTGCTTCAACCACTAGAAGATGTATGTCATTAATGGTATATGGATCCAAAATGTGGAATTCGTTGAATATATATTTTAGCAATATAAGTTCGTTTCACCTTTTTAAATCACACTACAGCAAACATATAATTGAGAGTTATTATATGCATATGTAATCTCACTTCTTTTATCTTTAAGTTTTCGTAGCAAGCGCCCAAAACATTTGTAATGATTGCCATGTTGTATATAACTAATTAATTTAACATCATGTAAAACAAAAGCTGCTAGAAATTGTCAACAAAGGAGAAGCATGCCTTTATAAATTATGCTACGTCTATGCTTCTCCTTTCAAACTTGTCACCCATAGGTTTTGTATGTTTCATTCACTTGTACACTTGAATTGTTTGATTTGTTTGAATAAATGCTTTTGACTTTGACTTATATCTTGCTTGATTTGTGTTGTTCTTTCTGTCAAAACACGAAACCTCGTGGGGAAATACTGGAGCATTACGTCCATCCAGCTTCTCTCAGAAACTCTGTGATGGCGTTTCTTGCATAACCCTGGCTTAATGACCGGGGTATGACCCTCGCTTGGTGACTGCTCAGGAAACTGACCCCGCAGGGGAAGCTGACTTATAGGCTTTTCCAGGCCATAGATGTTACACTGGTGAAATGGGGTCTACAGACTTAACACATTAAAAGTAATGAGAACAAAAAGAGTACTTGGAGTTTGGGAATAATGGAAGTAAATAATTCGTCAGTAACGATGCCGGTTACAGTTACTTCATGCATCTTCATAGAGAACGCAAATAATATGCGCTGAAGCATTTAGCAGAACAAAACCAAATCAACACAATTGCGTTTCAACGTTTACATATAGTTTAGTGAATAAACGACATCGCAGTACGCACTGCAAATTATGCGATAACGTCCGCAGCATGTCAAGTATATTAAAACTTGGCAACTATTACTAGTTATCTGGACCCAACCGTTAGTATCGACTTGAAGCCATGCGCAAACACCACACGAACATTGCCGCCGCCTTGTTGATAAATACCGCCTCGTTGATATATCTGTTGACACGATGCGTTTGTTTGAATGGCTTAAACAAATCAATCTCTACCAATACTAACTGATAAGATAATGGGCCGGACATTATCAAGAATTGTGGTCTATTCGATGGACCAGTATGATAGGTGTCATAGTTCCTATCATTGCAAAACCGACAGTGAACCTCTTCACTTTAGCGCCTCCTTTACGTGTACTTGCACCCCGCAAAATCATTTTGCTTATGCTAAGTGATGTTTTGGCCACCAATTGTGATATTTACTTACTGGGTAAAAGAAATAGTATTGCAATACTACGTCAGTAGCATTTCACACGAAATACGTTACGTTTGGATAGCAAACGAATAAATATAGATGCTAGAAAATGTTTAAGTACCACGGCATGTGTGTTGCCCAATGCATTCACCATTGCCGCTGACACATGTAAACACCAACACATCTTCCTTAGCTTATAACCCGGCAAATTATTGCAGCATGTGAATATCTTACCACCGAATGCCGGGACATTGGAGCCTGTTTGTAAGTGACATTGAGGCACTCGTCGTCCTAACAACAATGATTATGACCCTAATGAATAGGTTAAATACCCAACTACGATATCATTAACAAACAGCTTACATTACAGCGTTACCACTTTTGTTGTACGGGACCAGTCCAGAGTTGTTTAATAATATTTTCGAGTGCGTGTGTGCGCGCGCGGGCGTTTAGGTGTGTGTGTACGTCCGTGCATGTGCGCGCGGGCGTGTGTATGTGTGCATATATAAAGTAATACGCATTTTCTAAAACTACCGTCCCAAATACTTATTTCTCACGACAAGGAAACTCAAGGTTGCTTATATTGACTCTGCCATCCTTATCCAGAAACAGCCTCGCCAGGAAAATTTGACCGTGCCTAAATAAACAAGTTAATTGGCGTGTGCATTATGACGCTTCACCTGTCGCTGTCGGTTGACCCTGGGTCCGTAACCGTTCACCTTGTTTCACCTGGTAATTAATTGTAAACTGGGCCTATTGAGCCGTCGTGATCCCAAGTTCGGTGGTCACGCGATACTAATGATAGTGAAGAAACACAGGGATCTTGTCAAAATGTCATTCGGTTGTTAAAGTGTGGTCGGTATGAAGTCCTGTTTATTGTGCCGTGTGCATGCGGACGTAAGGTAAAATAGCAGCCAAACAGATAGAAATTGCTTTGTTTAAAAGAAGTTGACTTTTTTACAGTTACCATGTAGTCATCACTACAATTACTATGTAGTCGTCGCTACAGTTACCGTGTACTCGTCGTTACAGTTACCACCTAGCCGTCATTACAATGTAGTCATCGCCGTATCATTTCTAGGCTGGGAGTACTTCCTGTTTACCCCCCTCCCCCCGTAATCTGTACAGCCAAGTCCTACAATCAATAATGTTGTGTCACTCCCTCGCAGTTCCTAAAGATAAATTTGCTGTGTCTTCCGTTGTTTCAGACGAACAAGAACACCGATGAAAACATCAATGATCGGACCGACGCTCTACTCATATCCAAAGGATGGAGAGAGGTGGGGACTGAGGGACACATTGTGTGTTTCTTGCTGTTCCTTGTGGTCACTAGGATGTCCAGTATGCAAGTGAAACGTGATGTTATCTTCAGCCAATGAGAGTATTTGTGCGTATAATAAGTTTAAATTCCGTCTTCAAATGGTCCCACCCAAGGTGACTTGCGTTGTCAGTGTTCACATGTGTTGTGTGTGAACAGTCTAAGTAATATGCGCCCTTAGTTTAGTAAGAGAAAACGTACATTTCATAAAACCATGCCAATAATGTACTTTGGTCGTTAGCTAGATTGGGTAACAATGTACTTTGGTCGTTAGCTAGATTGGGTAACAATGTACTTTGGTCGTTAGCTAGATTGGGTAACAATGTACTTTGGTCGTTAGCTAGATTGGGTAACAATGTACTTTGGTCGTTAGCTAAATTGGGTAACAATGTACTTTGGTCGTTAGCTAGATTGGGTAACAAGTGAAAATATGAATAGATTTCTGTTACATTGCTTTGTACCAAACAAATATTTGTTTCTTCACGAATATGACTGGATCCGGTGAAGCTAAGTCAATAGTTTGTTCGATGATCTCACCAAAATTAAAACAAATTGTACAGACAAGCTGGCATGTCAAAAAATTAAATAGGTTCGTTTTGGCGAAATAAGTCTGAAACGAGCCGAGCGGAAATGTTGGCTCGATGAAGAACCTTTGCACTTCAATTCAGTCGACACAGACATAGCCATCTAACTCACACTCGTTGCATTGTTGCCACGACACGTTGCCCTTTTACCCACCCAATTCAATATTACTCAGATCTGAACGTGTTAGCTAACAATACGCCATAAGCGTACACCTATAACAATAAAACTGAATGTGCATGTTGGCGCGGCGGTGATATTTTACCCTCTGAAAAACAGCGCCTGCTAACACAATGCCTGTGCGTTTGGCCTAACGGTTGGGCAAACGTGACAATAATTAATCGCGATGAAACTGCACACAAATGCAATCGTTTCGTGAAATGGTAGTGAATGCTGACGGTAGTGTCTTGATCACGGGTAGTGTTTTCATAGTAATGACAGATGGCTGGCGGTTGAATCACATATGTCATTGGCTGCACACAATATGGTTATCGGTGAATTAAATCGCACCGATAACAATAAAACACGGCGATGATAACCATGTATCATCCAGCATAACGAATGTCGTCAATTCCCCGCAGAGTCAGTCACCGGCGGCGTTACGTTGTATATAATCACGATAGTGTAACGAGCTGCAACGTAGCTTTAGAGAGATATTGGGAAAAACACATCGATATAGAAATTATCATCCAGATTCGGGACATCGTGAAATCTAAAGACAAGAACAATTACTATGTATGGACCGTCGTAGGCGGACACGTCGTTAAATGAAACAATAATCAATATTCCGTAAAAATGTCTACCGTCCATTCATATCTCGTTCAATGTAACAGACATTGATTAGTGATGGGGGTGTTTGTTTGTTGTGAATCAGATAGAGAGGTGGATGTCTGAGTAGATCAGATAGGGAGTGTGGTTGTTAGGAAGGAAGGACGTACGTCGTGAACCAGATAGACGGGGTGTTCGTCGTCTGATACCCCGCTCTCATTCCTCCCCTAGGAGGAATTGGTCGACTGGAGCAAGCCGCTGCTGTGCCAGGTGAGCAAGCTAGGCCACAACTACTTCGAGTGGGTGCACTCGCCCGCTCCCGATCGCCAGATCCGACTGTTTGAGTCGAACTTCCTCGAGAGTCTGTCGGTATGCTCGTGGAAGGTGGTTCCCGCCTTCTGGCTGCCCATCATGGCACTCATGCTCTACTGCAGCCACGACACCTTCGTCGACGTCGGTACAGAGACTTGGCTGCCATTGTTGTTTGGAGGTACGCTTATCATTTCAACGTTGCTTAACAGCGCTTATTGTCAAGACAAGTAACACAAATGAAATATCTAACGTTAGGTGACAATTTTATAAAGGTATGGTCATGTGAGACATAGCAGCAAGTCCTGGTAATAGTTGCTTCCTTTCTAATCACTTTACACGTCATAACAGTGATTATTAGTAATGATAGTGCCAGTTATATTGTTTACCATGGTTTCGCATGTTGTTCTACCTAATATTACAAGCAGGAGCGTTCGGGTTGCTCCCGCATCGACGCTGGAGCCTTCCTCTTCCATTCCACATACGTCATGGGAAGACCTTCGTTGGAGTTTGTTTAAAGACATTTTAAAAGACATGCTGACTGAGATATGGAACTAGCACTGTGAATGTGACTCCTCTCTACGTCACCCACAAGAGAAATACAAGCCACATACCAGTAAGCTTCATCTTGTCTTTGTAACATAACTATTCGGTACTTACACTATTTTTGAGAAGATACCTAAGCCATATGCCGTGAACAAATCAGTCATATATGATGATAATTGTATGCAGCAAGATGCAGTTTGAAGGATTCACATTAGCCAGGTTAAAGACGGGATGATGCCTAGCATCTTCAACCACTTCTTTTCGGTCCCCCCGACTCACGCATTGGAGAAGAACACAGACGTGTATGTGTACTTACTATACGAGCTGACGTCGAGACTTGCTTAAAGCTAAGATCAAGACCCGACATGATACGTTCAGAGAATGGGCGAAGAAAGATTGACAAACAAAAGCAAGTAGGAAGTCTTCTTGATTGCTGCACAAACTCTGTGGAACTCATGTATAGTTTCGTTTCGCCGTCATCTGCAAACCCATGTTTTCAATATTGCCAATCCACCTTAGCTTTCTAGCGCATCCATCCTTCTATCTGCATGTTGGCGACTTTTGCATTGTACACCATGGGAATGCCCAATCCTTTGTTGCTCAACTGAGCTCGGGTTCACGGGGATATTGACGCCAAAGAAGTAATTTTAGTTTTAGTATTATTAATATGATTAAGGTAAAGGTAGAGGGAAGAGAGATGTGGGGTAGGTTTGTGTGAAAACAAGAGAATGAGAATGAATGACAGATGATTAAGAGACAGCGACAAATCGCTGACAGTCCAAACCAAATGCCGGAAGTGACTCCCATCATAACAGGGATGGGGCGGGAGTACCAGAGGAGTCATAGGGTACAGTTACGATAAACGATCAATATTTTGAGACACGTCGTAACCACATCGTAGCATGTTATCCACAGTTGGTTTTCTTCTTCTGCAATCAGTTCCCATGTCGCATAATCGCGGGAGATCGCGCAGTATAGCGCTAAACGTGATAATCGACCAGTACCAGATGCACGCTCGGCAGGAATAATGACCACCTCGTTGGCCTGTAGAAGAGATAATGTTGATCAGATGAGCGTCATTTAACCGATATAATTGAGACGGGCCGTACATACAAATGCCCAATGTAATTCACAATTGAGCTGTGTGAATGCGTTAATTAATGGCGGCGACGTGTGCCGGCTGAGTCGTGAGTGCATCTCAAGGTGATGACGTTCAGATGGGCTGGTCATGTACTGAAGACGTCAACCGAACGCTTGTCTTGTGGACGATCACTGACCTTGTTGACAGACTTGTAACCATGCGAGTACGACACCAATGTCATTTAAAGGCATTCTTAGGTCTGTGCATCTAAAAAGTATATAAACACTAAACATTAACAACGGCAAGGAGTTTTTGTGTTGCAGGTGTCATAGTGACATGACTTGTGTGTTGCCGGCATTGTGTTGCAGGTATAGTGGCATGCCGTTTGTGCGCCATGTTATAGTGACATGGCGCACGCGCGCGCGTGTGTGTATGTGTGCGTGCATGCGTGTGTGCGAGTGTTGCTGACATCACATTGACATGGCGCGCGTGTGTGTGTGTATTGCAGGCATCACCGTAACGAGACTATCGATCCCTGTGATGTTCGTGTGCGGTGTGTTTACGTGGTCGTTCGTCGAGTACGTCGTCCACCGCTGGCTCTTCCACCTCAAGCCGCCCGCCAGTAGTCGCCTGCTCATCACCCTACACTTCCTCTTCCACGGGCAGCACCACAAGGTGTGTGTGGCAGTCGGGGCGTCGGGACGTCGGGGCTTCGGGAATCGAGGCGTCGGCCAGTCGGGACGTCGGGCAGTCGGGGCGTCGGACAGTCGCGGAGTCGGCCGCGGGAACGCGGTCCGGTTCTGGCGGAATCTCAGTTATTGTGTAGACTTCGTGCTCAGTTTGCTTATGGTTTCACCATGCCCTATACACTGGTGGTGTCATCATCCCGTGCGATTCATGTACTCTTGTTTACTGACGCGTCATGCTAAGACTCCATTTCTAGTTCTGCGAAAACTGTAGTAGTGGAATTGTATGTTGTCGGGATTCATGTTATTTCTGCAATCGCGCCGACGGATGTTTGTAAAAGATAGGCATGTGGTTTATGACATCTAGCTTGGGTAGTTTATGTTGCATAAACATTCCCGAACCTTATAGTTATACGGGGAGTGTTTGCAAGCATCCATATCTCGACTCCTTTCCCGAGTGCGATCGGTATCGGGAAGGAAGTCAAGATCGCGGAGCGCTTGCAAACACTATTGTTCAGACTGAAACAAATATTATGCCAGTGTAACTTACCTGGTAACTAGAGAATTAATACGTTATCCCGTGACCATCATTACAGTTACTTATGGTTTATGACATCACCTTGCAGACCCCGATGGACGCCGGTCGCCTCGTCTTTCCCCCGGCGCCGGCCTTGATGCTCGGAGTCTGTATCTATGCCGTGTTCAATGTGATCTTCCCGCACGGCATGGCAAACGCCATCACTGCCGGGATTGTGCTCGGCTACATCTTCTACGACCTCATTCACTACTACCTGCACCACGGCTCGCCCACCGTGCCCTACTTCAAGCGCCTCAAGCACTACCACGTCCAGCACCACTTCATCAACCAACAGAAGGGTGAGCCGTACTTTCACGTCAATTACTTTCACTTTGTGAATAAACAGGTAAGGAGTAGTCCACTTTGTCCACTACTTTGACTTCATCAACCAACAGAAGGGTAAGCAGTACTTTATCTTTGTCAACTACTTTCACTTTGTCAGTAAACAGGTAAGCAGTACATCCATTTTGCCTACTACTTTCACTTTGTCAGCCAAAAGAAGAGAAGGCGCTACTTACTTTCTCTAAAGGTAGGCGGTGTTTTCTCTTGGTCAATTACTTTCACTTTGTTAATAAAAACGGGGAAGCAGTACGTTCACTATGCCCACTCCTTTCACTTTGCCAATCGACTAGCTGACATAGTGAAAGTACTGCATACCTTTGTGTTTGTTGATAACGTGTATGTACAGCTTACCCTTAAAGATGAAGCATGGTTTATCCTTCCTTTCACTTCTTCAATCAACAGAAGGGTAAGCCATACTTTCTCTTTATCAACAAATATAAAGGCAAGCCTTACATCCACTTTAACAATAAACAGAAGGGTAAGTGGTATTTTCATCTGTCAACTAGTTACACTTCGTCAATTAACAGAAGGAAACGTTTTACCTTAAGTGATACCTTCACTTCACCGTGTCAATCAACAAAATGGTCAGTAGTACTTTCATTTTATCAGCTAACATAAAGATAAGCAATATTTTCACTTTATCAACCAACAGAAGGTAACCAATATTTCACTTTGTCAACCAACAGAAGGATAAGCATAATTTTACTATATCAACCAACAGCTTATGCAATACTTTCATTTTTGTCGACCAATAGAGGGATAAGCGGTACATTATCTTTGTCAACCAACGGAGGTTTAACTGATACCGAATTAATAAGATCCAGAATGGTCAACTAAGAGAGGAAAGTTAACATATGTCCTTACTGGCAATTTGTAAATTAAAAATACATTTAATCATACAAACAAACGAATAGCTGATGCCTTTAATCTACATATATTTCGTTTAAAAGTAGTACCCTTCGACTGGTTTAAAGTAACCAATTAACAATTGAAATAATGTTCATGTTTAATGATTTGGAAATGTAGTTAGTTACCTTTCTGAATCCTTGATTTACTCAGATGGAACTTTCGGCATCCCCTCGATGCCTTCATCAGCACTATAGTGGCAAGTTTAATGTTGTGTTCTGTTTTTGTAGCGTTTGGCATATCGGCGAAGTTTTGGGACTATCCGTTCGGTACCCTCATACCAGAGTGAGGCAAGCGACTCTCGTGTTACGTCGCGGTCTCATGCCGTGGGCGCCATCACAGAGTTCCGGTTCCACGGATGAAAGCGAAGAAAGCCAACGTCAAAAGTACTATGTGTGATCGTTTTTTATCGGAAAGTAATTTTATATAATTTTAAAGTATAACTTCTTAACCACCCAACCGAACTCTAGTGAACTACAATTTGTTAGTGGTAGCATAACATAATGTTGAGCTTTGTTTGCAAATAATGTTTCGAGTCTAATGTCAAATTTGCGTTGCATTCTACTCGCACGGCAAGGTCGGAATTCGCCCGTCAGTGTAAATGAAATGTATGTTCATATCTTGATCGATGTTTTATTAATTTCCACCACCAGACAATAAAATATTTACAATTTTAGACAGTCCAGGGCGTAGATGTGTATATTTCTTGGTCAAGCAAATCTACACCGATTGTGTGGAATAAATTTTTGTCAGGTTTAGGAAAGCATTATTTTAAATGGTATTGATATTACACGAGAATTACATTTGATGATAGTCTAAAACATGTATCAATTTAAATAAAGTCACGCTTATCGTTTATTGGAACCCACAAAAAGGCTATCGCCGGTGGGAACGTCCGCTGTCTAATGATTGGTAGTTGGTATGGCGTCAGAGTAAATATGTTTAAAAATAATTACAAACATTTTGTGTAGCTTCTAACTGTAATTCTTAATTCACTATTTTTGTTAACAACTATTAAATTTTAACAAATTTTAGGAGTCGCGGGAACGAATTGTTTTTACCTGTTAACCATCACACCTACATTTAATCCCTGCCTGCCGTCTTTCATAAATGGAAATTAATCATCGTGTTAAAGTTCGGGCTCACATAAGACAGGTTTCTTTTGTCGAACGTGTTGTCCTGTTACATTTTAAATCACGTTAATGTTCGCTTGTAACATAATTATACACCCCAGTGGTGCCCAGTTTGCGTGTATTGTACTGTTTTATACCTGCCGTACTTGTCACATAATTTATTTTGTCATTTCCAATGTTATATCCAACGTTTCACGTTCAATCCAGGAAATAGTATGCAGTAGGTTTGGAGGACTGTATCCATCCTTTCTGGTTTTGTTTGTTATGTAGTAATTTTTTAAGAAAATGTTTTGTTTATGTGAAATACATTTAGATGTTTCCCATAACGAATCTATGGGTATGTAATGGAGTAGCGTAGGAGCTGCAAGCACTCACCGTGTAAATGGATGGATTAACGTAGGTATTGAAATAAGCTGGTGTTGGTATGTTGGTAAACGATGCAACTCTTATGCAGTAGCCTATGTATTTGAAATAATTTGAACGGAAGGAGCATAGATTTATATGCATAATACTTTATTTCTTTGAAAACTTCATACATTAACGAGTCTTATATATCATATTATCCCTATTTCCATTTGTTGTATGGGAATGTTTTATGTAATTGTATATTGTGTATGTTTGAATCATTCTCATTTGGTAATAAAATAGTTGAATTAATGAATTGAGTACGTGTCACTAAAAGGAAGAGAACGGAAACCTCGGTCCAGAAACCGCAGATTGAACAATTAAATTGTCAATGTGTTTAAATCCTACTATGAACAAAGGGTGGACCCACAATGGAGCGCATAATCCCAAACTCTTTAGTTAATTCTCCTACACTAAGGAAATGTCTGAGTAACTGATTATCAGTTATCTAGCTTACAAAGATAGAACATTCACTCGTCTAGTTCTATGGAGAAATTAATGCACACGTTGATTAAGACAGAGACGCACATTTGCGTAATGTGTTACTCTGCTAGGTCCCTAAAGTTATGCATGTTTTCACTAAGACGTATTCACAACGTATCGCGTCAACCACTGGTGTCGTACTCTGCAGACCTTATAGAAACTAGCCTCGATTATCCAGGCGCCGTGAGGTGGCAGCATTGTCCCATCACAACGGCCTTGATTATTAACCCCCAGCCAATGTTACCGGTAGGTGGTTTTACCCCAGATTCGGGTAGAGACGATGATTGGCTATGAGGCCAACTATGAAATAACAAATGAAATAACGATACACTTTTATCAGATAATACTATACTATAACAACTATTCAACATTAAACTTATATTGAAACATGTCACACACAAAATAAACCGACATTAAACTTTTTTCGTAGTTTAATGCCTTATAATCACATGCATATTCACTAGGTGAAATTTGTTCCCTTCAAAAAACAAGGGAAACGGACCAGAAAGAAATACTTATCGAAAGAAGCCATTAGAAAAATTTAGTATAAACAAATGATGTGGAAGTCATATAGACTTACTGGAAATGACGAAGACTACAACATTTATAAAGAAGCACTAAACCAAGCTACAGCTGAAAATAGAAATTCAAAGAGAAGCTATGAACATAAATTAGTTTGTAATATAAAACATGACAGCAAGAGTTTTTTATGCGTATGTTCGAAGCAAACAGAAAGTTCAGGATAAGGTCGGTCCTCTAGAAGATAGTGCTGGAAACAATATCAGAAGGATTCTTAATGGCAGAATTATAAGACCTGAATGAGTATTTTAGTTCAATATTTACCAGAGAAGACACTAGTTCACTGCCAGTACAAGAGGCTAAGTTCAAGGGGGCAGAATCAGACTATTTAAGACAGTTAATTGTAACCCCAGAAATGGCATAGGAAATGGTATAATTAACTGGATAGAAGAATGGCTGATTGACGAAAGACAACGGGTAGTCAAGGCTTTAAACTGGAAATCAGTTTTGAGTGGGGTTCCACAGGGATCAATAATGGGACCTATATTATTCTTAATATATATAAACGATTTGGATGATGATATAGCTAGCAAGGTGTTGAAATTTGCAGATGATACAAAAGTGTTTAGAAGGATTAAAAGTGATGGAGATAGACAGCATTTACAAGATGATCTAGACAGGTTGATCAAATGGTCTGAAAAGTGGCAAATGTTGTTCAATTTTGGGAAATGTAAATGCCTTCACACAGGACATGGGAACGAATATGTAGAATATACAATGGGGGAAACTGTACTAAGTACTACTGTAAAAGAAAAAGACTAGGGCTGACAATTAGTGCTGACATGAAGGTTTCAGAGCAGTGTGGAATTGCAGCTTCAAAAGGAAATCAAATCCTTGGATTGATTAGGCGAAATATAGCATATAAAGAAAAAGAACTAATAATACCACTGTACAAAACAATAGTTAGGCCTCATTTAGAATATTGTATACAAGCGTGGAGGCCATACTGCAAGAAGGACATAGATATGCTAGAAAGAGTACAGAGGAGAGCGACTAAAATGATACCAAAACTGAGGGATCTTAGTTATGAAAAACGCCTAAAAGAATGTGGTTTAACAACACTAGAGACCATGAGATTGAGAGGAGATCAGATAGAAGTGTTTAAAATATTGAATGGTTATGAAAATATTGATAGAAATGTTTTTTTCAGTTAAGAAAGATAGAAAGACTAGAGTAAATAAAGTTACATTAGTAAAGGAGCAGTGTAGATTAGACGTAAGAAAGTTCTCATTTTCACAAAGGACTGTGAATGAATGGAACAGACTATCTCCTGACTGTATGGGTGCTAGTAATGTGAATGTTTAAAAATAAAATCGACACATACCTCAGAAGGGCTGTATATATGTAGATAAAAGGGTTGGACTCTCGATAAGCCAAAGGGTTTCCTTGTCCACCTGCAATCTAGAGTTAATTCTCTGGTTGGCAATCTTGTTAAATCTAGGTGGCAGCTCTCATGGCATAACATTCAAAAGGGTCATTCAGAGCCAGATTATCGTTCTGGCGAAGTCACGCAGCCAGGCGAGAGTTGGTTAAGCGAGACTATATAGAAACAAGCTTACACCCACCTATGGAGCAACGCACCACTCGTGTACGCTGGCGCCGTCTGGAGAATTTATCTCCCTTCAATTATCTATGGTAGGACAAATTAATACAACAGCAGAGCGTAGGAAAAACACGCAATTACATACAAACATTCTATAGAATATTTATAGATCGAATTATACAGAGATGTCTCCGCAAAAATCCTACATAATATTCTATTGAATGTATTGGAAGTGCTATTTGGAACAAAAATCTAGTAAATAAGCAGATTTCTTAATTCACAACTATAAATTCGACGTTTCGACCGCCCAGGAACTGATCTTCTTCTATTCGCCAGATGGCGTGGCGAGCAGAACTTCTAGGACCCATCGTAGGGAAGACCACACACAACATCAAGAACTCCAAGTACTTAGCTAATGAAATGGCATGTGTGATAATCGAACAAGATTAAATGTTCTTGTCACATGATGTAGTCTCTTTGTTTACTAACACCCCAATTGATGAGACATTGCACATCATCAGAAAACGACTAAAGGAGGACTCAGCACTGAAACAAAGGACAAATCTACACGTGGATGACACGTTATTTAATTATTCTTCCACCTGAAACATTTTCACGAAAAATCTAGTATTTTGCTATAGCTAGACGTCTATAATTCTAGATGATTTTAAGGTAATCAATCGGCAAGGCCCCTCGCCTATGTCACATATTTGGATGCACGCGCATACTGGCGGCAGAACTATACATACATACTATACATACAGCGAGAAGAAGGTGTTCTTCTCGCTGTGTCGCTCTGTCTCGTGCCTCGGCAATTTCACCTTCTTCTCGCTGTGTCGCGCTGTCTCGTGCCTCCACAATTTCACCTTCTTCTCGCTGTGTCGCGCTGTCTCGTGCCTCCACAATTTCACCTTCTTCTCGCTGTGTCGCGCTGTCTCGTGTCTCCGCAATTTCACCTTCTTCTCGCTGTGTCGTGCTCTCTCGTGTCTCCTCAATTTCACCTTCTTCTCGCTGTGTCGCGCTGTCTCCTTTCTCAGCTCAACTGGTTACATCTGAAGACGACGGGGGTGGTGTAGAAAAGTGTCGCCG
This sequence comes from Escarpia spicata, assembly GCA_963995525.1. NCBI lineage: Eukaryota > Metazoa > Annelida > Polychaeta > Sabellida > Siboglinidae > Escarpia > Escarpia spicata. The sequence goes on along the minus strand of OZ023214.1, from coordinate 50,752,662 downwards.
CCGCGACGCCGTAACTTCAGCTTATATAACCTGACCGGGGACATATTTCAAAGGGTCTAGGAGGGCATGCGCCTCTTAGGCCCCCTGGATCCGCCTATACGTATAATGAAGTGAAGTTTATTTTTTAGATCATCATACATGCATAGTAAAAGAAACAGTTTTTACATATGTTGTAGTTTAGATGATCCAGGGAGGCCTGCACTAAGACCTGAGAGATCGTTATCGTACAGGCCTCCCTACAGCTATGTCTCTATGAATACCTAATAATTGTGGTATATATATGCAGAACATTAATAAGCTACGTAAAATTAATAATATCTAATTAAATAAATAAATAACAATATAACAACAAATTAAAAAAAATTAAGTTACAGCTAAAGATGATCGTTAAAATTAAAGGTATATTGATAATAAATTAGTAAAGATTGTGTAAAAAATAAACTGACTGGTGGCGCCTCTGTTGTGTAAGCAACCCGGAAAAGATGGGTTTTCAAGAGTCTTTTGAAAGTCAAGGTTGTCTTCATCTCGCTTGAAAGTGAATTCCACAGTCGTGGAGCAGATACCAAGAAAGTTATGTCGCCGTATCGGCTGCGAGATGGTGGCACGTACAAGTCATTGTTTGTAGTTGAACGCAACACTCGAGTAACTCTTTGCTCGTGGAGTAGGTCGGTGATGTAAGCTGGTGCCAGTCCGTGTTGAGCACGAAACGTCAGTAGCAGAATTGCGTAATGAATGTGTTGCTTCACGGGAAGCCAGTGCAGTTTCTTGAGTACCGGTGTGATGTGGTCCCATCTGTGGCAGCGGACCACCAGCCGAGCAGCAGCATTTTGCATTCTTTGCAGCCTGTTGATTAGGCAGTCGGGGATGTCATATAGCAGACAGTTCGTATAGTCAAGTCTCGATATAAAAATAGAGTACATAAGACGGACTGCGGCTTTCTGTGTTAGGCACGATCAGATCGACGCAATGTTCCTCAGATGATAGTAGGCTACGCAGCACGTGTGCTTTATATGACTGACCATCGACATTTCCGAGTCGAATACAACGCCGATGATTCTGGCAATAGGACTTGGCGTTATGTCGCAGTCGCCAATTTTTATCACGGTGGTATTGTGTTTCGCTTGGTTGTTTCGTGATGGTAACACAATTGTGACCGGTTTGTTATCATTCACCGTTAGTTGATTATTGACCATCCACACGCGGACGTCGTTGATGCAGTGCTCAAAACGGCGTAGAGACAACATTCTGTTGGTTTCGGACATCTCGAAGGATATCACAAAACTTCAGCGTGTCCAAAATTGTCTAGCAAGAGTAGTTACAAGATCTCGTTTTTCTCGCTCTGTACCACTTTTTGAAGTCTTTGCATTGGCTTCCTGTACGATATCGTATAATATTTAAGATCTGTACCATTACATACCAGGCACTGTCCAATAAGCAACCATCTTATTTGCATTTATTGCTTACACCTGTAAGAAAACCTATCCAGCTTCGATCATCTAGTTCTGACCTACTTTTTGTTCGTAGAGTCAACACAACGCCTTGACCCATCTGTTGACAACTGGAAAACTACTTATGGATTTTGAGATTGACCAACCCTTTTGTTTTGATGCCCCTCTGAGCTTGGTTTCCAAGGATTTAGGCGCAATAGAAGTTATCTTATTATTATTATGTATAGCAGGGTATAGTCCGCGTAGAGGTGGAAGCCCAGGTTGTGTCTTCTGATTATATTACCGATAGGTCCTGTGTACGCAAAAAACAACAGAGGCCCCAGCCCCGAACCTTGAGTGACGCCACAAGCGAAGCTGGTTTTGCTGGAAGCGCCACCTGGTATATTTACTGACTGCGACCTGTCGGTTAGATATGATCGCATCCATGCCAGCACAGAACCAGCCATTCCGAAGCGTTGTTCTAATCGGCTGAGCAGAATGTCATGGTCAACGGTGTCGAAGGCGACCGACATGTCAAGTAGAACCAGGATGACTCCTTACCGCCGGTCTAGCGCCTCGGGGGTGTCATTCTGTACCAGAACTAGCGCAGTTTCCGTGGAGTGATCCAATTTGTAGGCTGATTGGTATCGTTAAAGAAGATTGTTATCAATCATGTGGTCGACCAGACAGCGTGCAACATACCATTCGAATAGCTTTGACACAAAAGGCAGGTTTGATATTGGACTACAACTGTCCATATTGTACTGATCGAGATTTGCCTCCTTAAGCACAGGGGTAACTGGCGTTGGCATGTTTCAGGCAGCATGGAACAACACCAGATGCTATAGATGAGTTGACGAGTTGTGTCAGGAATGGTCCTAAGTTGTCACTGACTTCTTTCAGCAGCCATGTTAGTAGGGGATCGAGCGCGCACGATGTTGTTGGTGACTTGTTGAGAGGACTGTGGATGTCTGATATAGTCACAATCGGAAGTGAGTGAAGTTGTGACACGCAGGGTGCTGGATGGCGGTCTGTGGCCGTGGTGGACGTGAGTGTATAGACTGGGTATGTCAGAGAAGAAGTTCGAGAAACTTGTTGCGAGATCTTGGATGTTGTCGTTAGCTGGTAGATATTGGGACTTTCTTCGCTGCAGCAGTCCATTTAGCAGACGATACAGTCGCCTGTTGTCACTCCCGCACTGTTCTATCTCAGAAGCATAGTAGTCAGATTTGGCTTATTTGATTGTCCTCTTTACCTGTGCGCACTGTGTCTTATACATTTCGCGATGCACTTGAAGTGATGTGTGGCGCCATTTCCGTTCACGCTGTCGTCGAATTTGCTTGGCTTTGATCTCCTTCTCATTGTACCAAGGTACGAGTGGACTGTCAACGATACGACACATCTGTAGTGGTGCGTGCTTCACGATAAGTTTGGTCAAAACCATATTGTAGTGATTGATCTGCAAGTTCAGTCGTTGTTTGTATGACAGACGGAATTGTAGCCAGAAGCGACGATGCGATGTCATTACGAAACGTAGCCTTGTCTATGTTTTTTATACTTTCGGTATGCGATCGTTTTCCGTAGAACGACAGGTTTCTCCATATCAACGACACATTCCATCCACAGGTGATCAGACAGCAGCAACGATGTTTTTGTTGAAGTTATGCCGTGATTTCCGGATGGAGTGATGTTTAAATCAATGGTGTGACCGTCGATGTGTGTTGTAACTTGAACATGTTGCATGATGTTGAGTGACTCGAGCAGGTCGGCGAAACGTTTCACACTGTTGTCAGATGGCTCGTCCCAATGGATGTAAACGAAACCAGCAAATTCAACGAGAAAGTCAGCGTACGAATGTTTGTTCTTTTTCGACGGAGGTGGACGGTAAATGATTACAAGTTTCATGGAGTTTTCCGATGATGAAACATCAACATCCATGAACACGAAAGATTCCACATCTTCACGTCGGTTAACAACCACTTTGAAACTCGATCGGTAAACAAGGCCGATACCACCACCACGTCTCTGTGATGGCTACAAGATCCATATTCACCTCGGTCACGTAATCGTCAGTCTTGTTGCGAATTGAACGAGCGTTAACAATGCCCAATGTGTCCGGTACCGCGACATGGCGGATACAGCAATCCTGGTAACCGGGTGAGTCTTGTTTAATGGAATAGGAATGAGAGTCTTAATGTGTGGCGCCATTTCCGTTCACGCTGTCGTCGAATTTGCTTGGCTTTGATCTCCTTCTCATTGTACCAAGGTACGAGTGGACTGTCAACGATACGACACATCTGTAGTGGTGCGTGCTTCACGATAAGTTTGGTCAAAACCATATTGTAGTGATTGATCTGCAAGTTCAGTCGTTGTTTGTATGACAGACGGAATTGTAGCCAGAAGCGACGATGCGATGTCATTACGAAACGTAGCCTTGTCTATGTTTTTTATACTTTCGGTATGCGATCGTTTTCCGTAGAACGACAGGTTTCTCCATATCAACGACACATTCCATCCACAGGTGATCAGACAGCAGCAACGATGTTTTTGTTGAAGTTATGCCGTGATTTCCGGATGGAGTGATGTTTAAATCAATGGTGTGACCGTCGATGTGTGTTGTAACTTGAACATGTTGCATGATGTTGAGTGACTCGAGCAGGTCGGCGAAACGTTTCACACTGTTGTCAGATGGCTCGTCCCAATGGATGTAAACGAAACCAGCAAATTCAACGAGAAAGTCAGCGTACGAATGTTTGTTCTTTTTCGACGGAGGTGGACGGTAAATGATTACAAGTTTCATGGAGTTTTCCGATGATGAAACATCAACATCCATGAACACGAAAGATTCCACATCTTCACGTCGGTTAACAACCACTTTGAAACTCGATCGGTAAACAAGGCCGATACCACCACCACGTCTCTGTGATGGCTACAAGATCCATATTCACCTCGGTCACGTAATCGTCAGTCTTGTTGCGAATTGAACGAGCGTTAACAATGCCCAATGTGTCCGGTACCGCGACATGGCGGATACAGCAATCCTGGTAACCGGGTGAGTCTTGTTTAATGGAATAGGAATGAGAGTCTTAATGTGTGGCGCCATTTCCGTTCACGCTGTCGTCGAATTTGCTTGGCTTTGATCTCCTTCTCATTGTACCAAGGTACGAGTGGACTGTCAACGATACGACACATCTGTAGTGGTGCGTGCTTCACGATAAGTTTGGTCAAAACCATATTGTAGTGATTGATCTGCAAGTTCAGTCGTTGTTTGTATGACAGACGGAATTGTAGCCAGAAGCGACGATGCGATGTCATTACGAAACGTAGCCTTGTCTATGTTTTTTATACTTTCGGTATGCGATCGTTTTCCGTAGAACGACAGGTTTCTCCATATCAACGACACATTCCATCCACAGGTGATCAGACAGCAGCAACGATGTTTTTGTTGAAGTTATGCCGTGATTTCCGGATGGAGTGATGTTTAAATCAATGGTGTGACCGTCGATGTGTGTTGTAACTTGAACATGTTGCATGATGTTGAGTGACTCGAGCAGGTCGGCGAAACGTTTCACACTGTTGTCAGATGGCTCGTCCCAATGGATGTAAACGAAACCAGCAAATTCAACGAGAAAGTCAGCGTACGAATGTTTGTTCTTTTTCGACGGAGGTGGACGGTAAATGATTACAAGTTTCATGGAGTTTTCCGATGATGAAACATCAACATCCATGAACACGAAAGATTCCACATCTTCACGTCGGTTAACAACCACTTTGAAACTCGATCGGTAAACAAGGCCGATACCACCACCACGTCTCTGTGATGGCTACAAGATCCATATTCACCTCGGTCACGTAATCGTCAGTCTTGTTGCGAATTGAACGAGCGTTAACAATGCCCAATGTGTCCGGTACCGCGACATGGCGGATACAGCAATCCTGGTAACCGGGTGAGTCTTGTTTAATGGAATAGGAATGAGAGTCTTAATGTCCTGTCTAATAAATGTCCCATGTCCGATGTCAGTAGGCTTGGCTGGTGTAGTTGGCCGCACTGAAAGACGTACATGTACACGTATGGGTCGTTGTTTGTGGGTGCCCCCCCCCCCGGCAACCACGATAGGTGGGTCGATGGAGTGCCACCCCCGCATCACAGGCATGTCTCCACGCAGCATGGTTGAGACGAATGTGTCTGCTGGTCCGTAACCAATGCAGGTATTCCTGAGTCATGCTTGGCAAGTTGACAATGTTCTCTTTGTCTGGGTTACACATGACCGATCACCAGCTTGTCACTGTCACACAGGTGCACAAAAGTAAAATGTAAGTCTGTAAAAATACTAAAAAGTCATACACACTTGCTAAAATCACGTAGTCTAATACCCTCCTTGTGCATTCATAAAACATATGTACACAAATTTTAGTCTTGTGAATTGGCAGGAACTTGTATAGTCCGAAATATATACACAGCATGCATTGGTGCAGCCACGTAGGCGCAAACCAATCTGATTAAATGTCTTGGAAATATTCTGGGACGGTTTTATTTTTATATATGTAGAAAAATTTAATGCATGATAGTTTATAAAGGTCATCTGTTTTTAATAGTTTTAGTTCTTTAAGTAATGGTGTACTGTGTGAATTATATTTACTCTTTGATATATATATAATTGCTTGTTTTTGAAGTTTGTTTATTCGTTTGTTTATTTTGCCGCCCCATACTAATATACCATAGCTTAGGTGTGACATAAATAGTGAAGAATATATTATAAGAATATACTGCATAGGGGGTCTACCAGTAGCACTTTATATTTCATACAAATTAATTTGTATACCAGTTAAATTACCAAATAAAGTACCCGTTAAATTACCAAATAAATAAATATTGGAAGTTGCATTGAAATAAAATATATATAAAAAATTGAATAATCAATGCCCATCAGAATATAAATTAGTAAATAATTAGTATAATAGATCAGCGGGTCAAGATGAATGTCCAAAGTACTGCCTCCTCGGGCCACCTGGCGATGACCAGTGGCGTGGTGCGAGTTGTACGTCTGCGTCCGGGTGCAAAACATAGTGTGGACAGTGGCGTATTGCCATGGGGGCTATTGGGGCACGTGGCCCAGAGGTCCGAGCTCACGGGGCCCCACTCAAATACCAAGAAATAAAATGAAAATCGGGTACAGGCGAGTACATTTATGACAAACAACTTAAATTAGCAAAACGTCGTGGAATTCAACAAATAGATCCTAATGCTTTAGGTAGTCTGCATCCCCAAAAGGCCGCAGGCCATGCAGTCCTTTAAAGGAACGTAGTTTGTTCGTTTTTATTTTAAAATACTGTTATATAGTATAAATGGTATATATGATAAATTACTGACATCCCAAATATGTTTTAACGACGCAGAACAATAATATTGTTATTATTATTCGATAAATGAAGCCCTTGCAAAATTATCCGTCATCAGGTTTGGCAAGTGAAAAAAATAACTATACACATGGCATGCGGATGTTATTTGTTAACTGTTGCACTGTGTTGAAATTGAATATTACAAGAACAAAGTTTACACGACATTGAAGAAATTAACATGTAGCTTGTTGGGAATGTTGATTTATGAGATATTTGTATTAAAAAGATGAACTATCTCAGAATGCAACTAAAACTAAAATAAATTTTGACACATTAATTACAAAACAATTTATGTAAAACAGAAGAAAACTCCACCTACCCTGGCAGGTCCACTAACAACCCAGGAATCATCGATCATGAACTAAACGGCAGAATAATAAGAAATTTACCTTGAAATCTAAACTTCGCTTTTATAACTCAGACGTTATACCAACCCTCCTATATGGATGTGAAACATGGCAACTAAAAACAAGCCAAGAAAACAAAATTGATGCATTCGACACTAAATGACTGCGAAAGATCTTGGGCATACAGTGGAGCGACCATGTGACGAACATAGATATCCGGGATACGATCAGGACAACCTCTGGCATCATATATTATCTGCAGAAGACGATTGAGTTGGCTCGGCCATGTCACAAGGCTCCCACCTACTAGACCTGCCCAACAAGCGCTATGGTGGATACCAGCTGGCCAGAGAAAGACGGGACGACCAAGAATGAACTGACGCCAAACAATCGACCGCGACCTACAGCTGATCAACAAAAGCTGGATCGACGTCAGAACACTAGCGCGCAACGGATCTGGATGGCGTACTTTGACTGCCTTATGCGTCTATAGACGCGGGCGGGAGACGCTAAGTCTAAGTAAGTCTAAATGTGTTGATTAGACACAGAACGAACTATAAGTAAATGTTAAACATAAAACATTATTTGATGACGTAAAATACATAAAACGTATTTAATAATGTGGTAAAGAGCGAACGGGTAATAAGTGGTAACTTACGTGGCTCGCTCTTTACGTTCGGTAGCTGCGTTGCGTTCTGTGGCCGCCGTTGATCCTGAGCCAGTACATCGGAAATCGGATGTCTTGCTCGGGTGGATCGGAGTGGCGCGCTTGGTATGGGTGTGGTTGGGGTTTATATACAGGGCTGGGGTATTGGTGTGCAGTGGTGTGTGCAAGGGGTAGTGGGTGGGTGGTGATAACAGGGGGGCATCTGTTTTCAACACCAGTCGGTATAGGTCGATCTGTCGTGACAATTCGCTAAATCCTGCACGGACACCGACTTGTTGGTGATTCTAAAAACACTGTTCGTAAACTGCCGTATCCAATGCCTGTAGTCTGCCAGACTACCGGTGAAACAGTGCACATGTATCAGTTGGCGTTGATGTGTGTGCTTTTCCAGTATTGCCAGTGCTTCGCACGTGACACTCGAGAAAGGAACGCGTGCGTTCCCACGCAAGTGGAGAACCAGCGGCTTCTCCAACTCCGTAGACAAGGCAATATGCTTTTCGAACAGTAGTTGTTGGCTGGGAAGCGAATGTAGTGGCTCCGTGTAATCGAGGCCACATTCGCCTACCGCCGCGCAGTCGGGACTGCAGATCTTGGCTTGCAGACTGTCCCATGAATCACTATCAAGCGACTTTGTCAGTCGAGGGTGAACACCGTAAGTGTTTGTTATAACCACCGTCTGAGGACTGACGGTGACCCCTTTATGACCGGTCGCAGCCAGTCGTCTGGAAAGACGCGATTATTCACCACTGCGGTGAGATTAACCGTACTATCACCTCGCCAGCGGGAGAAGGCCGTTTCCCACGCTGGGACAGGTTCGGTAATGAAATCAAATGGGACAGCAGTTCTCTCCTGGGTCCTGTCGCCTGGTATTTCCTCGTAATAAGTGTAGGTGGCAGTGAGCGTCCATGGCGGACTAGTTACAGTGCGAGTCTGATGGAGTGAGGCAGACGGGACATGCTGAAGGTGTCCTGCTTTTGGGGTGGCATCTCCGCCAACATCCTCCCCATGCTGTACCAATTGAGGAGCGCCACTAGGTGATTGGGTGGACTCAGCTGGGTGTTGACGGCAGCGATAGGTCGGCCTATCATCTCAGCTACTTCGGCTGACATGACCCGTATGGCCATGTTAGATCGGGTACCATCCTCTCTTTCTAAATAGGACGACTAGCTCCTCAAAGGTGTGGATGAGGGCCATTCTCCGTGTACTCTCGAGGAGTTCGATCATGGAGTATGCCCACCTAGCAAAATATGGGGCAAACTGTCCTTTTTGCCTATCCTCCACAGAATGCCCGGCCAGATGAGCCCGTAGGGGAGATATGGCGCCAAATTGTTGCACACACAGCCAGCAAGCAGTATCCGGATGGAGATGCCAAGGTAAGTGTGTTACCTCGACATGGAGTCGCATGCAGTTGATGGTTGCGTTACACGGTGCACTTTCCCAACCCAGCTTGCACCCTTCTCCTCGTTCTGGGGTGGGGGCATTTCGGCAGTAGACGACGCATGTTGCGCCGCCTCACACCCCCTCCGCCATGACAAAGTATTCTGTTGTGAGGGTGCTGGTGGTAACTGTGGATTGTTATCCGCCACCATTTCACATTCATCGTCAAAGGAGATGGGAGGTTGGGATGGGGGGCCTGTGATTTATGGCACCTGTTTCGTCGCCGCCATCGCTTGACGAATACTATAGGGGGGGGGGGGGGGGAGCTGGCCTCGAAGTCTCTGGCCCCTTCCATAGCGGTTAGTGTAACACAACTATTGTCTGTCGCCGCTGGGGTTACCCCTGTGCATATGGTGCGTACTAGTGGCGGTGGTGCATGAAAATTGTGTATGGTGCGTTGGAGTGGTGTCCCTGTGGTGGTAGGGATGGTCGTGTGGGTATTCTGTAGCAGAATTGGGGTACGTGCGAGGGGTAGTGCATGGGGCCTGCGATTCGCTGGTATCTCCGTATATAGGGGTGACGTGGTAGGGATGGTCGTATTGGTATTCTGTAGCAGAATTGGCACCCTGGCACCCTGGCACCCTGGCACCCTGGCACCCTGACACCCTGGCACCTTGCACTACTTGGGCGTATATGGGGGACAGACGTGTGTGGGCAATGGCGTCTAATGACACCTGCACGCCATCCAGTGGTAATTGTTCTCTGGAGGCTAATAGTTTCTTCCCCGGTTATCACCATGAGGGGGATTATGAGTCCTATACCGTCCATGAGTACCATCCCGATTATCCTCTCCTGAGGGGTTGCTCACGAATATCATCATTCCTCCCACCATGCCTACCGCTATGTTCAGGGGTCCTATATCTCCCACGCCATGCATCCTCTCCGTCGTTATACCTCCCCCGTTATACCGGAATCTCAGTTGTAAGCCTCGGCTATTAATTCGAATTGGTGAATCCAGTTATCCCATTCATCAAACTTGTCGATAGTCACTTTTCTGTCACTTGGCCGACGAGATATCTCGTGACCACTCCTATTGTCCTGGCGTCGTCGACTGTGGTTGGGACGTTCCACTGGTTGGTCATCCGCAGGTTCAGTGGAGTACCGATCATGTCTAGATCGTTCGTATGGATACCGTTGCGGACCATCGTAATTACTGTTGGGGAAGATGTCCCTTGTGTCGACATGCACCGCTTTCGTTGACAGTGACTTGTGCTCATCGCGATGCTTAGTTTCGCCTATATCCCCCCATGTACATGGTGTTGCATCTGTTTGTGCATACTTCGGTCGGGTTCCTGAAGAGAACCCGGCACATATTTCCACAACCGGGCCTCTTTCCGGGCCGAACACCTTTGTCTGTAAGGCATGTACGGTTGCTTCAATTGTGTCCTGTTTGTTTAGTTTCTCAGTTATTTCAAACAACGCTTTCTGCATCGAGTCGATGACAGATTCATTCCTGTCAAACCTATCCTCTAGTTGAGATAATCTGGCCCCAAGCTTGGTTATGCTGTCGTAAATACGATCTGTTGAGGCTGTACGACTAGGGCTACCAAATTAAAATTCGTCCGTTTGTTTGTCATCCTCTGTAGTTGTTTGATTGTCGATTTCTGAATCGACATTCCTATTACCCTGAGGTTTGTTTGCCTTCTTTGTGGTGCACTTGATGTTCAGTGCCATTTAGTCTGTCATTGCATGGCTATACAGTCCGTTTTAAACTGTGGATGGAATACCCAATTAGTTTAGAAGATGACAACTACCGGACAATAATTTATGAATTATCAACTGTTACCTGTAATAAGGCACACGGTAACAAGATTCCCCTCCATGCCGTTCTATATAGTTGCAAAAGGTGGAACTGATATCCTCGACTTATCGACTAATGTCAGCGAGTTATCGTTAACCAGCAGCGTTATTTCAACTAGATAACCAGTTTAACGAATGTTGTGTCGAGACAATGAATTTAATGTTGGCGTACAATGCGAGTGGACAATGCGCTTTGTCAGCGAAGTCACCCGTGTGTAATTGAACCACGCCCATGTCGCTCCGCGGTGAGATACAAGGGAATATGCGAAGTATTTAAATACAGTCAATTGACATCGCAATATAGAAGCTTTGTAGTCAAAATTTAGATGTACTGTACTTGGACAACATAGATATAACTTGGTAAATTGTCGTATTCATTGTTGTTATATACAGGGCTGGGGTATTGGTGTGCAGTGGTGTGTGCATGGGGTAGTGGGTGGGTGGTGATGAGCAGTGCTGCCATCTGGTGACTACCATAATAGTATAAAATAGTAGTAATATGTTACTTTTAACCGTTTACTGTTTGTGTGTTACTTTCTTTCCAGTAACTAATTGAACTGGTCTGCCTGTGAATAATAGTAAAATGTGCGTAATTAAGTTGGGGTTCTCTGTAATTTCACTTAATGTAGTATGTTATACAAAAACAATCTGAGTGTAAAAACCTGTGCTAATTTCTCAACAGCACAATTGCCAAGGTGTGTACCAGTAACTGGCGGCAGCCAAAACGGACTATTGGTTGTTCAGTCTTCAGATTACTGCATACTTGACACCCATTGGTGGACTCAACTCATGAACACTGTGACATACATGGACTTGCTGTCTTCAGACTACTGCGTACTTGACACCCATTGGTGGACTCAACTCATGAACACTGTGACATACATGGACTTGCTCAGTCTTCAGACTACTGCGTACTTGACACCCATTGGTGGACTCAACTCATGAACACTGTGACATACATGGACTTGTTCAGTCTTCAGACTACTGCGTACTTGACACCCATTGGTGAACTCAACTCATGAACACTGTGACATACATGGACTTGCTCAGTCTTCAGACTACTGCGTACTTGACACCCATTGGTGGACTCAACTCATGAACACTGTGACATACATAGACTTGTTCAGTTTTCAGACTAGTGCGTACTTGACACCCATTGGTGGACTCAACTCATGAACACTGTGACATACATGGACTTGCTCAGTCTTCAGACTACTGCGTACTTGACACCCATTGGTGGACTCAACTCATGAACACTGTGACATACATGGACTTGCTCAGTCTTCAGACTACTGCGTACTTGACACCCATTGGTGGACTCAACTCATGAACACTGTGACATACATGGACTTGTTCAGTTTTCAGACTACTGCGTACTTGACACCCATTGGTGGACTCAACTCATGAACACTGTGACATACATGGACTTGCTCAGTCTTCAGACTACTGCGTACTTGACACCCATTGGTGAACTCAACTCATCAACACTGTGACATACATGGACTTGCTCAGTCTTCAGACTACTGCGTACTTGACACCCATTGGTGGACTCAACTCATGAACACTGTGACATACATGGACTTGTTCAGTTTTCAGACTACTGCATACTTGACACCCATTGGTGGACTCAACTCATGAACACTGTGACATACATGGACTTGCTCAGTCTTCAGACTACTGCGTACTTGACACCCAATGGTGGACTCAACTCATGAACACTGTGACATACATGAACTTGCTCAGTCTTCAGACTACTGCGTACTTGACACCCATTGGTGGACTCAACTCATGAACACTGTGACATACATGGACTTGTTCAGTTTTCAGACTACTGCGTACTTGACACCCATTGGTGGACTCAACTCATGAACACTGTGACATACATGGACTTGCTCATTCTTCAGACTACTGCGTACTTGACACCCATTGGTGAACTCAACTCATCAACACTGTGACATACATGGACTTGCTCAGTCTTTAGACTACTGCGTACTTGACACCCATTGGTGGACTCAACTCATGAACACTGTGACATACATGGACTTGTTCAGTTTTCAGACTACTGCATACTTGACACCCATTGGTGGACTCAACTCATGAACACTGTAACATACATGGACTTGCTCAGTCTTCAGACTACTGCGTACTTGACACCCATTGGTGAACTCAACTCATCAACACTGTGACATACATGGACTTGTTCAGTTTTCAGACTACTGCATACTTGACACCCATTGGTGGACTCAACTCATGAACACTGTAACATACATGGACTTGCTCAGTCTTCAGACTACTGCGTACTTGACACCCATTGGTGAACTCAACTCATCAACACTGTGACATACATGGACTTGCTCAGTCTTCAGACTACTGCGTACTTGACACCCATTGGTGGACTTAACTCATGAACACTGTGACATACATGGACTTGCTCAGTCTTCAGACTACTGCGTACTTGACACTCATTGGTGGACTCAACACATAAACACTGTGACAAACATGGACTTGCTCAGTCTTCAGACTACTGCATACTGGACACCCATTGGCGGACTCAACTCATGAACACTGTGACATACATGGATTTGTTCAGTCTCCAGGACAATGCGTACTTGACATCCGTTGGTGGACTCAACTCATGAACACTGTGACATACATGGATTTGTTCAGTCTCCAGGACAATGCGTACTTGACATCAGTTGGTGGACTCAATTCATGAACACTGTGACATGCACGGACTTGTTCAGAATGCCCAGGCTACTCAAACATATTCCAATAAATACAAAAGTACATGACAAAACAACTCTACCATTTGTTACTACACCATTGTTCTATATATAATTTCCGAATTTAGGCTTTTTACCTTTCTTCAAAGTACGGCATGTGGGTTTCTGTTCTTGCAGTGACATCCCATTAATCTGCTATTGTGACAGTGCAAGTTATGAGCATCTTGTAAAACAATCAAAATGAAGGCAACAAAGATTGCTTATGCCAATGACCTTCAAAGACGAACAGAACTTGGTAGCATACACATGGGCTAACTGATACTAGACGTAGAGTTGGTCATTAGTCTCTAATTGAGACACAGGAATTAAAAGAATGACCAATTGCATTTGTTCGTCTTTTTAATTATGTACATATAATTGGTAATTCCCTGAGATCAGACTTATTTACAGAACGATAAACATTCACAACAAAACTTTTTTTTTTCTTTCTATAATTTTTTTTTTTTTTTCTCTTTAGTTCCAATTGTGTTATTCATTCCTATAAAAATTAACAAATATATTATTAAAACATTACTTCCTTTACTGAAACAACATGGTAAGGCTTTGTATGCTTAGACTAAAACATCGCACTTCTATCATGTCATAAACATGTGGTAATAATACCGTTTTATATTTCCGGTAATACAATCACCCAATTACACTGTTAAAATTCAAATAAATAAAAAAATACATACGAGTACATTCATGGCTACATTTACATACTAAACATAATGCATTTAGGAGTGAGTGGTGAACTACAAACTCGAATGTCAGTTAACGTGTTGTCTGATCCAAAACAGTACTCGCTGTTATCTGTCCATAGTAATTCACTGCTTTCAATACAACTACTTACACTACATGAACAGAAAGTGTCTTGCATCCAAGCATGTAGGAAGTGAACGTACAGAGTAGTAACATACAAACATCCTAACATGTAAACAAAATCTTTGAAAATTACTTGCGTATATCTGTCTGCGTAGAAGGGTAGAAACTAAAAAACCGCAACTGTTCAACCTTTTACGAAATGCCCACACACAACAATGGTACGGCTCTGTTGCCTTCAGAACCTGAATAGTCAACATGCACACTGTAATATCTCTATGTCTCTTTGTCCATATGCTGTACATCACTTGAAAATGCTACCATTAGCAATGGCCACAGTGAAGCTTGACCAATTGAACTCTGACCTGGTGAACTTTGACCAAGTGATCTCGGTGCCTGCTGGCCTTGTTGTCAGTACATAGGTGTACAGACATGTGAAAACGTTCAACGGATATATCTTGGGCACAAACGTACACGTGTGAAAGTGATCAGCAACTCGACAATAAGTTAACTGCCTCTTTCGTGCATCAATAGAAATTAGAGCAAAAAGCTTCTAATTCCAGCCAGCCCAATGCTTCAGGCTAAATTGCGTGAAGTCTAGCATTCAAAATTCAAGTAGAGACGACAGTCGACATTCACTCAAAGAAGACAGTGTCGATGTCTTTGTCGAGGTCCTCAGGCTCCGAATCCTCTCTCTGTTTGTTGTCTCCCTCTGAGGAACGCTCCTCGTTGTCTTCTTGGATGCTCATCTGACGGTGAACATAACGACCCCGGTGACTGCCCGGCGACGAACTCGTCAGGTCAGGTCGGGGGTCAAAGATCGGCAGACTGCTGTCACTGTGTGTACGTCGACGCTTCGGTAACGTAAATGCACTGTAATGACAATAACGTCGCTGTTTATGACTCTTGTTTATCCTGTGATGAATGTTATGTTATGCACTTTAAAAGGAAGTGTATTAATGCTGTTATAATCATATTTCACTTGGTGTAGCACTAGATACGAGATTGCTTCACAACATATTAAAAATTACAACATGGTCTAGAATTGCTAAATAAACAAATAAATATATTAAAATACTATCAGTTATTATTTAAAAATAAATATAGCAATATAAATCAATAATAATTATAAAATTTAATTGGTAGTGGTCCTTAATTGTCAAAGATGACATTTATGTTCATGTTCTTTAGCATTAGGTGGGACGACACTGGAAGATGATCTATGATAACACTGACAGGTTAAATTCTACCTTTGTTATCTCCAAAACCACACTCACAGTACATTTGGACATGTCCAAGAACACTATCATACTTTACATATTTTGTATTTGAATTTTGGCACTTCCAAAATAAATGCAATCATAAATAGAATCCAGGACAAGAAGTTATAAATGCAGATATATGCATCTAATTCAAGATTCAGTACACAGATTGTATTTAATGTTTGGTTCTATACACTACAGCATCGCCCTTTCACAAGTTGCCCAATTGGATTATCAAAGTTGGTTATTTTTATGATTTAGTCAAGCATGCTCCCTCTTCGAAAAAGCAACTGCATCTAATACCATTCACACTACAGAATACAGACATGAACGAACCTGACCTGGTGATAGGCTAAATCAAAGAGGAGGGAGTTGTAACTAATGATTCCAGATTACTTTGTACACACCTGAATCCCTGTTCCTGTTCCTGATCTACCATGCGACAAATGCGGTTGATGCTAGTGTTGAATTCCTCTGCCTTGTCAGCATAGATGTGATGGCCAGCACCCTTGATCACCTGAACACAACACTCAGTGCCAGTGTTTAAACTGTTTTTTATTATATATGAATTTCTATGCAGATTAGTGAAATATATGCAGTATCACAGGTATTTATATGTGAACAATTGGAAAAATCTGCTTTGGCAGGTTATAACTTGTTACAATTCATAGTGGAATAGGATTTTTTTACAGTGACTAGACAACATTAATATCTAAGATAACTGAACTTACAAACATTAATATCAGTTTAGACAGCTTTCCTAGACAAATGTGATAAATAATCAGTTCTGTTCATCTGTATTTGCAGACTATCATTCCAATTTTAATTCCATTCAATATAGACCCTGGGTTTACTCTTGATGCAAAATGCAGCAAAATGCTCAGACACATTTTGTAAATGACAGGTCGTGAACCAAAACATCTCAGTTGTCAATGTCTACACTTACCTGTATGTCAACGTAGGCGTCGTTGCGTTGGAATTTGACCTGCCATCCTACACTGCTGTCAATCCATGACCTTGACCCATATAACATGCTGATCGGAATATCCAGGGGAAGGTCGTTGACCCGTCGTATCATTGGATGTTTTGCCCAACCAATCGGAACTGTCATGTTGCGAAATGCTACCTCACCACTACAACGTAAACCCTATGTGAGGTAGTCGCACGATTTGAGGCCATAAGACAGACCTATTGAGTGTTTTTTCACCAGCTAGCATGATTATTAAGAGGCATATTTAGAACTAACTAGCTTACAAAACAAGGGCAGCAGTTGTTAACATTCCACCATTAAAGTATTTTGATCTTAACTCGTTCCCAGTTTCCACTGTCCATTTAATTCTGCTGTCGCAAACACGGCGACCATAAAGGTAATGTGACACCAAAGTGGTGCCCTCTGGAGGAGAGTAATTCACCACTCACTGTTTCCAAAATGTACAGCGAAGTTAAAGCAAACATGTCAATAAATAACTGTAACGACTATGTTTATGTTTTCTTTAATGCATTGCCAATTGGTGGATCGGAGGCCAATGTTCCAAGTGAGTGAACATAGGGAGGCGAGTGGACTTTTTTAACTGGTAGGAGCTACATATATATTTCCGCAAAGATAGAAATTTAATTTAAAGTTAGTAATCAGTTCCAGTAATCCTGCAAAAACATGTCAACAGATTCACAAACTGGTCACAGTTATATATTCAGAAGTTACTGACTGAAACGAGTCGCACCTCTTGAACTGAACTGCTCTGATATCATGAGAAAAGGACCCAAATAATCCTTGTATCTTACTGTCAAATATAGCCAGTTTGGTTGTTTGTAATGTTGTGCAACAACTAGTCATGGCAGCAACAAACCTTGGCTTGCGAGCATTGCACTGGAAGACATACTGGGCCACTGTATCATCGTCAAAGTCATCGAACTTCTGTATCAAATCCGTTCGGAAAAATGATACAACCTTAGCACCTGCATAAAATAGAACAGAGAATCTGACCGATTCTGTTATCCTTAGCATGCTATCCTTCTGGTTCATCCAACAGGGAGCAGGTTGCAATGTATCAGTGAGTCTGCACTAGCGGGTATCATTTATTCCAAGCACTTTTAACTGGTGACATTATGTTATTGTTTTAACCTGAAAATTTTTAATTCAGATATAAATCACTACATGAACTAGATTTGACCCTAAATCTGCTGCCAAGAAAAGAATGGCCTAGAAATATAATTTGTAAATAAACTTTGAACAATTCACCAGTACAGTTTACCATTCTGCTACTTATTATTATTAGTGGCAAAATTACAGAAATACAACACAAAATGTTTGATTGGTGAAACAAGATTGCCTTTGAGTTCCTTTGTGTAGTATTACAACTCAACACATACAACTAACTACTTTAAGAAGAGTGGGTGTGCTGATGGAGGAGGCTGGTGTGAAAGAGAGTTTCAGGACGAAGTTGGTGATGAATAAAGCAGGCTAGAACAACTGGAAGGTGAGTGGTTATAGAAGACAGCGGCTGTACTCAGAGTGGAGAGTAGAAGGACAAAAGGAAGACTATGACTTAGACGGGAGGAATGTGTGAATGGCAGAGTTAGCAGGATTACGAGAGGAGACTGATCCTAGATTTCTGGGACAACGAAGAAAGAAACAATTAAAACCAACTGACCCCAGGGTCCGGCTGCCCTCAGCACTGCCAGAGGGTTGAAAACTTGTAGGACGGTAGACAGCATCTTCACCCAAGCTGGAAGCGGAGTGCGTCGTTCTGCATCCAGTGGTCTCTCTGGGAATCCCCACGGATCAACCAGGATCAAATGTGCCATGCGGTTTGGGTACCTGGCAGAAATCATAATCGTAATTGATCTTTTTCTTGAATAAAATGTATGACAACAGTTACATGAGGCCAGGAGAACCCAAGGCAGAGGGGTCTGGCGAGATCTTGTGCAAGCCTTATGTGCCATATGACACAAAGAGGATAAGTAAGTAATTACATGAGGATTTTTATTATTTTGTAAATTATAATTTGTTATTCTTGTAACCATAATAAAAATGCACATAATTACTTACAAAAGTAACTGTAATCAATTATGCTTATTTTGTAAGTAATCATACTTGTACTACCTGGTAATGCTTATTACAGATTAACAGTAACCAATCTGATATGTGGTGTATTCACCCCATCTCTGGTACCTGACTGCATAGGACATAGCAAGGAAGCCGCCGAGACTGTGTCCGAGGAGCATGAACTTGTCCAGCTTCATCTCTTGTCTCCATTCCTCGATCGACTCAACAAACTCCATCTCGGCCAACATCGAGTCACTGCTGAACTCCGGCCGTGAACTGCCGCCAAATCCGAGCAGGTCAAAGGCATAGACTGGTCTGTTTAATGACAGACTGTGCAGATTGAGTGACCACAGTCCGACCCCTGACCCCATGCCATGAACAAGGACAAGTGGCATCTTTGCAGACTTTGTGTTGAGTGTGATTGTACGGATCTGTTTACTGCCGTTTGAGATGCTCACAAATTTGCTGTCGATGAGGTGCCACATTCCTGAAAATTCATTGAAAAATGTAGACACGATTCACTAATCATGCATGATTATTATCGATTAATGTAGGGGAATGTTCAAAATGTCAACTGTTTTACAACATCATTCTCACATACCAGAAACACAATAAAATGATATCCAATGTGTATCCAAATTGTATTGCGCATAAGGATGTATGTATACACATTTAGTTAGTAACAATGTATCATCTAAACAAAGTAATATAATCAAGGTTAATTATAGATATGCCAACAACAATTCAAGGTCACTGAAAACTTAACTTATAAATCCATCTATTATGGCCTAAGAATAAGATTATTTCTACTGCTCAAAACTGTGCCTGTTATTATAGTAAAAATAAATAACATAAAATCTATCATTTTAGTTAAAAATATGGTGCCAAGTTTGCTGCAATATTAACATTATCTAAGGTGGCATTCTTTGTTTTCAAATAAAATAAACAGTACTTGAGAGCATTCGAGATTCTGCCTCCAGTAAATCAGCCATCAACGGAGGTCTCCAAGACAACCATGAATAGGGACTCCACCAGGAGAGACTGCAAACAGATCATCACAAGTCAGAAAATGTCATCTAGTGGTATTTAATACACATTGAAAGAGACACATTTCCTTCTCCACTGTTCTTCTCCACGTCTCCATTTTGGACGACCTCGTCTCCGTCTTCCATTTGCAGTCCAATGTAGGGCTATCTTTGGTAGTGCGCCTGTGGGCATTCTGCAAATGTGCCCTACCCATCTCCATCTCATGATCTTCGTAGCCAGGGATGTTGAATCTGTCTGGCGGAGCAGCTCTTCATTGGTGATGGTGTTCGGCCAAAATACTCCTATAATCTTCCGGAGACACTTGTTCTGTAAAGTCTCTAGCTTGTGTGTTAGTCTTGCTGTCAGCTTCCAGCACTCAGACCCACAGAGAAGTACACCGAGGACATTACTATTGTATTGTCTCAGTTTAGTTTTCAATCTCAGCTGTCTTGACTGCCAGATGGATTTCAGCATGGCGAAAGTCTGGTTGGCTTTATTGATTCTAGCAATGGCATCTTTCTCGGAGTCTCCATCTGTTGTGACTTTGCTTCCCAAGTATGCATATTCCTTGACCCATTCCAAGGCATCACCGTTGAACTTGATGGTAGTAATTGGATTGTCTGTCTTGTGGTTGCTCATCAATTTGGTTTTCGATGTGTTGAGCGTTAGCCCGATCTGTGGTGCTGGATCCGTAATTTTCTCCATCTTTTCTTGCATGTCCTTGTGTCTGCTGGACAGCAGTCCTATATCATCTGCATAGTCCAAGTCTTTAGGTAAGTGTTCATCTAATGCCCCAGTTTCCCTCTTTGGTGATTTCCGTCATCAGCCAGTCAATGGCAAGGATGAACAGAATGGGAGAAAGAATACATCCCTGCTTCATGCCAGATTTGATGCTGAAGCTGTCTGTCAGGTGGTTGTTACAAGACACTTGAAACCGCACGTCTCTATAATGTATCTTGATAACATTAACCATCTTCTGGGGGATCCAGTAATGATGAAGTATCTTCCACAAGGATTCTCTGTGGAGGGAGTCAAAGGCCTTTTCGAAGTCAGTGAATGCAATGTAGATGGCACTGTTCCATTCAGCGCTCTGTTCTAAGATTTGCCTTAATCAAGTTAATGTGAATGTGTGATCTATGCAAGACTTGCCTCTTCTGAAACTGGCTTGTTCTTGTCGAAGAATGATGTCAATAGCTGCTGATATTCTCTTCAGTATAATGCGTCTGAAAATCTTGCATGTCTATGATAGCACGGTGATACCACGCCAGTTATTGCAGTTTCCCAAATCGCCTTTCTTTGGTAGTTTGATGATATTGCCCATCTTTCATTCGTTTGATGGGTCTTCTTCATCCCAAATCTTCTGGAAGATCTCACAAAGGATACTCGATGTTTCCTCTTCCTCTGCTGTTAACATTTCTGGACAAATCCTGTCATTTCCTGGTGCTTTTCCATTCTTCTGAGCTTTAATGGCTTCTCGGACTTCTGCTTCGGTGATCCGGTTGAGGTTGACACCGAGGTCCTCCACTGCCTCAGGAATGTCAGCAATGATGGGTGGGTCAGGATGGTTGAGAATGGTTGAAAAGTGTTCCTTCCACCTCTCCACCTTCTCTTTCTCAACTGTGATGATCTTTCCATCTGTGGCCTTCAATGGGAGGTTCTAGTTGGATCCTGTATCTCCTTTCAGCTTCTTTGTTATTTTGTAGAGTGACTTCACATCTTGTCTGCAAGCTGATTCTTCTGCCTCCGTGGCCAGACTCTCTATGTATGTGCGTTTATCGATTATGGCACTCTTTTTCACTTCTTTGTCTTTCTGAGAAAATTCCTTGGAGAGTCGTTCTCTAAGTCTTGGTGATTATGTAGCGAGTAGTCGCTTCTTTATTTCATTCCTTTGGCCTATTTTGTCCCCGGTTGGTGTGGATATCCATTGCTCTTTCTTTGATCTTCTGTATCCTTTCCATGCTTGCTCCATAGCCTTGTTGAAACTGTGTACTGTCGTCTCTGTTTCCTCCTGCAGAATACTAAAACTGTTCTTCACAGCAATTATGAACTGTTGCTTCATTTATGGTTTCTGTAGCTTGTCCGAATCAAAGTGCTGTGGCTTCTTTTCTCCAGTCTCGGCCTTCCTCAGTTTCTGCTACAGCATCTGCTAGTCTCATTGTTCTGACATCTTGTAGTGAGCACCTCCATTTCCCATTTATCAGGATATGGTCTATTTGGTTCTCAGTCTTGCCATCTGGAGATCTCCATGTCAGCTTGTGAATTGTCTTATGTTGGAAAAGCGTTCCTCCGACCACACGGTCATTTTCTCCACATATGTCACACATTCTGCTGCCATTTTCATTCATCCTGCCTGTTCCATGTTTGCCCATGATCCTCTCACTGTCTGTGTTATAGCTCCCCACATGTGCATTGACGTCCCCAAGAACCACTAGTACGTCATGTTGGGGGATGACTTCCAAAGTTGACTGAAGACTGTCATAGAAGGTGTCTTTGTTCTCATCCTCTGTTTCTTCTGTTAGTGTATAGCAGATTACCACTGAAAGTGAAAGTTTGATAAATCTGGAGTTCTAGCATAAAGAAGTCTCTCACTGATTGGTTTCCATTCAAGAAGAGTGTTATTGTGCTTCCTCTGGATGATCAGGGCCACTTCCTGTCGATGCCGTTGTCTTCTCTACCTGACCATATTATGGTGTCTCCTGTAGTCAGTACTCCTTTCGCAGCTCTAGTCCATCTGGCCTCTGTGATGGCTAGAAGGCTCATCTTGTATTGATGCATTACATGGAGAACTTGTGCCAATCTTCCTGTCTGGTACCGCGTTCTCACATTCCAGCATCCATCATTGAACCAGTTCCCTGGTTTGTTTTGTGTCTACCCTGGGTGCAGTGTTTTCTCTTGTTTCAGTTTCCGTAGCTAGTCTGTTTTTATGGGGTGGGGTCGCTAGCCCCATGCCCAACCCTCCTTCTTTACCCAGTGTTGGGACAGGCAGGAAGTTCTCATAGAGAGTATCCAGGTATCTACATGTTCACTTAAAACATCATGGAATAATAAGCTCTTCAAGACTTTACATTTACAGGTTAACATCCTCCAACCAACTTCCTTGATTTAACATTTAGGAACACAGTAAAGGCCTTTACAAGAGAAAGAAATCAAACATTTGTTCTTGATTACATGCATTTGTTTGTTGACATATTGCTATTGTAATGTCAACCCTGGCATTCAGGGTTGGGGCTGAAGTACTCGTTACTCGTACTCGTTGGTACTCGAGTACTGATTTTCCACGAAGTACTCGTTACTCATACTTTTACTCATATATATATTAAAGTACTCATACTCATTACTCATTAAAAATATGAGTATTTACGAGTACTTTGGGAGTACTCTGGGAATACTTTGTATGTATTTTATCATAACATCATGTATTATGATCATCAGTACAAATGTCTCATATTTTGTACTGATGTCATGATATCCTCATTGTATAAGAGCTCTTGAACAAGACTGGGAGACAGGACTGACCATCACATCAATGACCTATACTGGCACTTGAATGTCAAATAAACCCACAATGGCTTCAAACAGTCTCCACACTGTGTAGGCCTGACCAGCTGGTGTTGTCTAATCCAGTCATACAGTCAGAAACTGGCTTCCGTTTTAAGATCTACTACATCTCTTGAAAGGCATAGCTGTTTACAATCACATTGTCAACAGGCTCAAGGCTGCATCAGTGAATGAAATAGGGTTAGGTGGAATGGGGACCCAGGTGGAATGCTCAGGTGTAGGTCAGTCCAGTGACTAGGTCAGATTGCCAGTGTACAGACAGAGCAACACCTTTCTTGATCACTACATGCAAGCAAAGTTCTTTGCCACTATGCTGAGTATGGCATCAATACAAGTACTCGTTACACGAGTACTCTTTCGGATGAAGTACTCATTACTCGTACATATCACAATACTCGTACTCGTTACTCGAGTACATTAGTCAGGTACACACTCCAACCCTGCTGGCGTTGTAGTTTCTTGAAATAAATGTTACTGGACTTTAAAAAAATAGTATTTAAGGAAACGGTATGGTGAGGTTGTTGGATAGTTTACTTCTATCTAAATCAATACATTTTAAAAACAAATTATGTAGTAAATATTGAAATAATTGCTAACTACTGCATAAACAGATTGGGAGAAGCAATTAACTTGGTAACAGTGCGTTAATTTAGCGGATTTTAGTCTAGACTTTGGTCTCAGACTCAAGACTTTAGACTTTGCTCACAACGACTATGGAACTAGAATCAAGCTACTGTGACAAACACCAATATTGTGCGGTGTTCTTGTGGCGACTTTCTTTTGTTAGCCTACGTTATTATGTATAATCAACATAAACAGCATGGAGTCGGCAGACAATGAAGCCGTCACTTGGTCAGTCTGGGCTGAGCCTGAAGTGGAGACGTCAATGACAATGAAGGCGAAAATTCGCCGAAATATCATACAAACCACCTATCCTGTTCGTCCGATCCTGGACCGGTAGGCATTGCACTGGTAGATTAGCTGCCTGTCACGGTTACATTTACTGCGTGTTTTACTTTCCAACTAGGTAAAACTGGTATAACAGAACTGTCGATGTCCCCACAAGACCCCCGATACTTTTCTAACAACACTGTCAACACAAAACGGGATTCCCAATATAATGACGTCATCAGTTGTGTCATGGGATAAATAGTTTACCGTGCGCCGGGTGCCCTGATTGCGTAAAAATTGCAATAAAACAATGGGACGAGTATGAAAACTCATCAATAAAAACAGTTGCACTTACAATACTAAATTGCAATATGCCATGTGTTGCATAGAACAAATTAAGTTAGATGCAACACTTGAGCTAAATATGTTCTGTTGATGGAATAATTTGGAGAGAAAATAATGGAGGACACACCAATCAATGTCGTAAAATTTGTATTTAAATAAACCAAAATATGTATATTACAATATTTATATTTCGACTAATTGAATCAGTTCTAAACAAAATCATGTCAACAACAATAGTTTAGCATATCAACTCCTAAACTGTTGAAAATATAACCATGTATTGTCGCAAATTACCACTCGCATTTAACTAGCCTCCCATTTGCGATATCAAATTATCAATCTGTCGTCAATGTAAACTATCATAAGAAGGTCTTCACTTGGTTCTTGTTAATCGAGTTTAAACACACGAAAAAACATGTCGAAGAATACAAAGGTGACGCCACTATTTAGAGTGTTTGGTAGAAGTTAACTTCCCCAGACCAGGGAACTGCTTGCGATGGATTTTGTGGTCATTCATTCAATTCAAGTTCTACTAAATAGTAAATGGACCACTCGGTTTCTGCCTTACACAACCATAATATGCAGTTGTCACCAACAATTTTTTTAATCGTTCAGCAACGTATCAATATTATTAATCAGAACCACTTATGTCATCAATGGCATGCAAACGAAGCATCAAATAAGTTGTTTTTAGTGAAATACAATATTCTTAAGATAATATAATCACTTCACGCGCTGTGATTATCGTTAATAATTGCTTACAATTTCGCCAGATAAATTTTAATATTACGGTTGTTTATATCACCGTCACCGATGTGGTGCACTTTAGTCACGTGGTGTGCGTTCGCTATCAAAATATCTGTCAAAAACCTGCTTGCCTCATTTTAATTTGAGACAAATAACTTTGTTGCAAGTTTGTAGATGTCCTTTGCTTATTGTGTCTGATATATCTGACTAAAGATGTATTTAATATGAGATCCAGCTATAAAATTATAATGAGGCAGAAACTCAGATAGGGCAGAAACCGAGTAGGTGACTATACTAGTACTAGTTGTTCCCAGCGCTCGGCAACATTCTATTAACTGACTAGTGTGTATTATTGTGGTTACAATGTGATGGTCTTATGAGGTCTCATTCAACTAGTCAGCCTTTTTCAGAACATTATTGCCAGACCGACCTTTATATGCTGGCACTGAGGGTGGTCACTGCCAGGGTGCTTGTCGTCCTCAGTGGTTCTTTTACGTCCCAAATTGAGACGGGACCAACATTAACGTGATCTCCGAGTCATGATGGATACACAATTCTCAATGTTGAGAGCCAGGTTTTTACACCAAATGTCATGCCTGCCCGATCCCGGGTTTCAAACTCAGAGCACTGGAATATGCTATACGGATGCACTAGACAAGTATCGTTATGTGTTCCAAATCCAAGACTAAGAGTTCATCAGTCGTCTAATAACGAATTCAGTGTCAATGATCATCAAGTCTCAAATAATTATACTCCAAACATCTCACTCTTAGACTAACGCAGGAGTTGTGTTGTGTTATTGGCACATATGGTATTCTCTAGAAGCTTTCAAACAGTGCCTTGCCGGCGCTACAACGTTTAAGAGATTTAGAGTGTGACTCGTGTTTTTAACATGCACTTGCACATGATTTTATTAATAGTTCCAACCAGCACTGTACATTCTGCACATGCACACGCCACAGCACCATCCACGAAGTTGTCATTAATGATGGCACTGGATTAACGAAAGAAGAACAGGGGTACTCTATACTGGCAGAACCATGAGTCGGACACGTTAATCAGGTCATGCCATTTTTTACAAACATCAGATGACATTTGTGCAATATTGACTAATATTTTAACTTTGTATCAATGTTTACAGTGTATCACCATATCAATGTTCATCAGTGCTTCAGGTCAAACGGGTGCAAAAGGAACTCAACACCAAACTGAGAGAGGAAAAACAACACTACAAAGACAAAATGGAGAAACATTTTAATTGCATGAACAATATAGCATTATTGGATACAATGAAGTAGGCCATGAACTGTACTAGGAAACCAATACACACCACAAATGTACAGGCTTTTGCTGATGAAATGAATGATTTCTACAGACGTTTTTGATATTCAAAACTCTTCCAGTAGATGTGATTCTGTGTTCAGTGATGTGCTTGTCAGTAATGCTGATACTGGATAGGTTTGAAATTTATTTAGATGATGTCACTAAATTCTTCCAACATGTATATAGTAGAAAAGCAACTGGTCCTGACAGTTTTGGCTTTTTTATTGAAAACATGCTGATGGCCTTGCACCGGCTTGGTGTCTCATATTCCAACTTTCTGTCGATAGCCACATGGTACCAATACTCTGGAAAACCTCACATGTTACGATCTCGGATTCGTCGTTGACACTGATCTATCGATGGCATCACAAGTAGCCAACATATGTCACAACGCCTATTATCACCTGTCATAAATTGCAAAGATAAAAGATTCTGTTACCACCAGTGCATGTAAGAGTCTGGTCCACGGACTGGTGACATCGCGACTTGACTATGGTAATGCGATGCTTTTCGGAATAAACGATCGTCACCTCCATCGTCAGGAAATGATTCAGCGGTCTATGGCTCGAATTGTTATGCAGATTCGGCGGGGCGATCGGCAGTCCATGATAGCAATACTGCGAAAATTACACTGGTTGCCTGTTAGGGGGCGTATTGAGTTTAAGATATTCGACCTTGTGCACAGGGCATTTTACGATGGTATGCCTGAGTACCTTGTGCACAGGGCATTATACGATGGTACGCCTGAGTACCTTGTGCACAGGGCATTATACGATGGTACGCCTGAGTACCTTGTTACACCAATATACACCACGTCATTCCCTAAGCTCTGCAAGCGGGTTACTCTTGCAAGTTCCTAGAGTGAACTTAGAATGTTTCAGCCACCGTGCATTTGCTTGTGCTGACCCCATTCTGTGGAATAAACTTCCCATAAACATGTGCAACAACGGCAATCTCCCTCAATTTAAAAAACAACTAAAGACATTGTTCTTCTCCACTTAATGGGTTTACATGACTGACATTGGACTTTAACACACATATTACATATTATCTTATTTATTATCATTGTAGAATTCATTATTTATTATCATTGTAGTATTCATGGTATTAGTGTTTTTTTATATTTCACACATTTAATATTACTTTTAATGAATGCAGTTTAATTTGTAAATATCTATTTTAAATAATTTACACAGAGGAACATTCTACAGTTTTAATGTGTTTTATAGCCTATCGTTATTATTATTTTATTATTTACCTGGACTAATTATAATTTTAAGCTATTTAGTATTTTAATGCATGTACACACTCGTGAACGGGGCAAATAAAGTTTTATTATTATTATATAACTGTACCAAAGAAAACTTGCCCAAAAGAAAACATTGATTATAGACCTGTTGCACTTACACTAATTGTCATGAAATGTTTGGAACAAATAGTTGTCGTAAACTGCAGCTAGATGTTCAGGACTATCTTGACCCATTCCAATTTGCCTACAGGCAAGACAGAGGAACAGATGACACTGTCAACACTGTTGTCCGGTAAATCAGACTCTTTCCCAAAGTGTGGTTACAAATACCGGTGCACCCCAAGGTTGTGTCAGTTTGCCGATTTTGTACACTGTATACAAATGACTGTACCAGCAGCAGTACTAACAACTACATAATCAAATTATCAGATGACTCGGCTATTCTTGGTCTGTTACATGTTGATTCTGACATCAGTACATACCTGTCTGAAATTTAAAGCTCTGTACACTGGTGTGACAACAACCACCTCAAACTCAATGTCAACAAGACTCAAGAGATGGTTTTTGATGCTAAATGTATAGTTGTTATCCATAGTGAAGAAATTGCCCAGGTCAGTCAGTACAAATACCTAGGTGTCCATCTTGATAACAAACTTAGCTGGAATGTCCATGTTCACAGTGTGTGCTCCAGAGTCCACCAGCAGTTGTACTTTCTCCGCAGCCTGAGAGCTTTCGGTGTTGATGAGAAAATACTTGTTCTTTTTTATCGCTCCATTATTGAAAGCATACAGCGCTATGGAATTATTGCTTGGTTTGGCATTTGTCTGATCAGTTAAAATCACAGCCTTCTCGATTTATGAGAACTGCCATGAAAATTACAGGTCCCACATCTCCCATGATCTCCCTTCAGGAGATTTTTGAACAGATATTAAGAAGACAGTCAAGATTATTTATGAAACTAAACATGTTCTGCATAATGAATTTCAGCTCCTGCCATCTGGCAGATGTTATAGAACTCCTCAGTGCAGGCTTAATAGATACAAACACTCATTCATGCCAATGTCCATTAAACAACTTAATTCATGATGCCTGCTGCCACAGTGTCATTTGAACAAGTAATGTGTATGCATGTATTATTTATCTGCTGTTTTTATCAAATGGTTTTATGTACATATTGCAGTCATGTCTGTTCTCACCCGAGTTGAGACAATAAAGCATTATCTTATCTTATCGTATCTTTATTCAATTTGAGCAAACGAATGGTGAACAAAATAGATTTTTTGTGAAATACTTACAAATAACGACCGCAAGACGAAGTCGCACGAAAACATTTTCCGTGACGCGAGTCGGAATGGCAAGCCTTGTTGGCAATAAATGTAATTATTTACGTCGATCTTTGTTCTCATTTTAATTGTTGAGACAGTTAACAATTAATTAAATTGTTGCATACATATTTCATTATATCTTTAATATTCATAATGCCCAAAGCCATTCTACTTGTTGTGGCAACACAGGCTATCCATAGATCTTTCACTTTAGTGCATATTTTTGTCACATGACCAGAAAACCAGATAACGTAATAGCTGATAAGTACACTAAATTAATTTTATATGGATATATATATATAATTAGTGGTGATAACTAACGATATATCTACATGTCCGACTTGCGAGCCTGTCCGACTGGCGGACTTGACTATATATATAATGCTTGATTGGTTGATATGCTACTGATAGCCTAGGTGTGTAGAAACTCAAACTGTCTTGCCTTGCATTCTTGAGTCAGTTAACACCCTGGCCTGCTAGTTCAACATAAACTTTCATCAAAGCAGTCAAGTGTAAGAGAAACAATGACACCATACTAAGGGTCATTGAATTAGACAATGCACAAACTTGGTCTTGCTAATTAAATTCAGAATGAAAATAATGAATCACACAAGATTGTGATCGATTCATTAGTCAAAAGAATGAACTGCTCATTCATTGACAAAGCCAATTAATCAGAAAAACACTACCATAAATACCTCATGGATTTATAGAACTGACGTAAAATAAGCATTTCCCAAAATGTCACCTGTTGCTGTGGTTGCAGGATCCGCTTGGAAATAAGATGATTATGTACAGGTGATTATGTACAAGTCATTTCGCTATACTGCTTCCTTTATGACGTTTACATACACCAGTTTCTATACACTGATATATATGTTGTAAATAAAATGGTATGTATCAGGTTCCTCAGTGACTAGTCTTGACATCAAATCATCTTCTTTAAATACTTTAATATTAAATATGATAACAAAACTATACTCTGGATCTAGTTGTTAGCATCAGTGGTGCTTTATAATTAAGGGGATCATTTCATAACATTGATGTACGATATCAGACAAAACTGCTTTCATCTGGCCTCCACCCCTTCTCAGATGACAGTTTGTAAACATTGATATGGTGATATCAATGTATAAACAGCATTGGTCCAAAGCGTCAAATATCAATGTCCAACGCCCGGACGAAACTGCCTCTGACCCCCTTATCTCAAACAAAAGTAATTTAATCTGATATCGAACATTTTGAGCGATCTGAGATGACCCCTAAGCAGAAGCATTTTTAGTTATTATGTTTTTATTATGAGACGTGTTTGAACAACATGTGTCACCCAACTTAATGATTGTCACCTGATGTGTCACCTGATTTAATGTGACTTCTTAATTGGCAGCCTCCAATCCCCAACTACATGACTAAGACATCACAGAAGAGGGGAGGCATCGGGTAATTAGTTTTATTTGATCTTCTTATAACTTACCAGTAATCATACTACAACACAAACTAAATTATATGAAAAGGATGATATCACCAGAACTATTTACTACCTTCAATTTAGTATCCTGATAGTTTCATACAAAAATCATTTTGTGCATTTTTTTAAATATTGTGTTCATTAAGGTATGCACATGTACTAGGGATTGTTTACATAGTAAAAAACTGGACTTATTTGACAAGTGCATCTATGCTCCATTGCCCACTTAGCATTCTCAATATCACATTTGTAGTTATTAGTCATTATTAGAGTAATTGCACAGTATGAACTTGGTCACCTACTTCTATGTATACGGATATGTTGCCAGGACACATTTTGTTAAATATAACACAAACCCTCAGGGACAAACTGACTTATGAAGTGTCTTTTGTATGAAATAACATTTGTATAAATGAATTCAGTGTGAAATGACAATGGTATGAAATGACTTGGGCTGTAAACCAATTAGTAACACAACCTTAAAATATGATATAATTATGTTATTTTCTATGTTAATTCTATGGAACCATTGGAACATTTGAACGTGATCTTGCTGAACAAATGGACTTTGGAAATATTATGTTTAGTTATCTTGTCCGCCAAAATCAATTTCATATAATTTGTTACACTTTAATCACTCATGTCTGAGTTTATGTGAAAACTCTTCAAATGAAACCTATTTTAACTTCTAGATTACTTTTTTTCATGTGTTATTGTTTAGACATTTTTTCTCTTAACATGCATTTGCCAGTGATGTTTCATTCTGTTTAGGGATAGAGTTATTCGTTTCAAATGCTTCTTGACAAATGTGATTTATGATGTCCTGAAAAATCGTGGCTGGCAAGAAGTGACAGGGTACGTAAACTAACAGAACAACTAAGATAATTGTGTGATTGTTTATAGTAATTAAAATATTTACTATTAACCGTTTTGAGAAAATATAATATTAATAAAAAAGAAAACAACTGTGTCATTATAAAGAAACATAGACGGCTGTTTTCAAGATTACTATTGCTTTGGTAAAAGTAATTTTGTACATTGTGTGTGTGTGTGTGTGTGTGTGTGTGTGTGTGTGTGTGTGTGTGTGTGTGTGTGTGTGTGTGTGTGTGTGTGTGTATGTATATACAGGGGCTGTATATTGGTTATTATGTTTATTCCTTAAAGAGAAAAGTAGTAGAATATCATTTCTGGAATGCATGTAAAATAATTTTTATATTACTATTGTTTATTTGTGAGCTCTGTGTCTCAGCGACAGTGACTGGGACTTTCACTGGTGTGACATCTCCTGGATGAAGGAATACTTTGACCACTACTATCTGGAGGAACATATGAAGATCTGTCACTTCAGAAACCATTACGAAGTATGACTTGTTTCTATTTTTTGATAAATAATAAAATATTGCCAGTATTTGATGTTGGTAAAATTATACGTAAGCAAGTAAGAAAGTCACTTTATTTTACAAAGTAAGTTACTTCAGTTAAACAGCATTTGTTCGGTGTTGATCTGAATAAACAGGATGCATCCATCTTTAGAATCTTTCACATATAACAAAGATGTCTGCCATGGCATTTGATAGTATTATGCAAGTAATAAAATTATGTAATAAGGAGAATAATCATATAATAAAACTTCTTTAAATATAAATTCCCAGGTACTGAAGCTCAGAAAGTGTAAGAAGTGTAATAATTCTGGCAAGAAACCAGAATGATTAAGGATGATATAATGAACAGGGATGTGCAGAAGTTTATGTTTTGTATCTCTTTGTAGCTGACACGAAAGAACTTGATGGTGAAGAACCTGAAGCGATTTCGCAGACAGATAGAAAGAGAGTTTGGTAAAGGCGAGGCACAGAAGTATCCTTTGATCTCAAGACATCACTCTTGTGGTAATGTCATACACTGATGGCAATACTTACTTTACTGCAGTCTGAAAACACTCACTTAGTACTCACTGGTGGGTTTATTAGAATTATATTGTCCTTGTTGTTAGCTCCGTATGACTGATATGGATTAAAATTGCTACATCAACAGAATACTTGACTGTTTGCAGTCTTTTGGGAAGGTGCTAGGAAGATGTGTGTACACAAGTACCTGGTAGGTGCACCGCGTACAGTTTACTGTCTGGCTAGTGGCACATATAAAGATGTGTGTACACAAGTACCTGGTAGGTGCAACGCGTACAGTTTACTGTCTGGCTAGTGGCACATATAAAGATGTGTGTACACAAGTACCTGGTAGGTGCAACGATTACAGTTTACTGTCTGGCTAGTGGCACATATAAAGATGTGTGTACACAAGTACCTGGTAGGTGCAACGCATACAGTTTACTGTCTGGCTAGTGGCACATATAAAGATGTGTGTACACAAGTACCTGGTAGGTGCAACGCGTACAGTTTACTGTCTGGCTAGTGGCACATATAAAGATGTGTGTACACAAGTACCTGGTAGGTGCAACGCGTACAGTTTACTGTCTGGCTAGTGGCACATATAAAGATGTGTGTACACAAGTACCTGGTAGGTGCAACGCATACAGTTTACTGTCTGGCTAGTGGCACGTATAAAGATGTGTGTACACAAGTACCTGGTAGGTGCAACGCGTACACTTTACTGTCTGGCTAGTGGCACATATAAAGATGTGTGTACACAAGTACCTGGTAGGTGCAACGCATACAGTTTACTGTCTGGCTAGTGGCACATATAAAGATGTGTGTACACAAGTACCTGGTAGGTGCAACGCATACAGTTTACTGTCTGGCTAGTGGCACATATAAAGATGTGTGTACACAAGTACCTGGTAGGTGCAATGCGTACAGTTTACTGTCTGGCTAGTGGCACATATAAAGATGTGTGTACACAAGTACCTGGTAGGTGCAACGCATACAGTTTACTGTCTGGCTAGTGGCACATATAAAGATGTGTGTACACAAGTACCTGGTAGGTGCAACGCATACAGTTTACTGTCTGGCTAGTGGCACATATAAAGATGTGTGTACACAAGTACCTGGTAGGTGCAACGCGTACAGTTTACTGTCTGGCTAGTGGCACATATAAAGATGTGTGTACACAAGTACCTGGTAGGTGCAACGCATACAGTTTACTGTCTGGCTAGTGGCACATATAAAGATGTGTGTACACAAGTACCTGGTAGGTGCAACGCGTACAGTTTACTGTCTGGCTAGTGGCACATATAAAGATGTGTGTACACAAGTACCTGGTAGGTGCAACGCATACAGTTTACTGTCTGGCTAGTGGCACATATAAAGATGTGTGTACACAAGTACCTGGTAGGTGCAATGCATACAGTTTACTGTCTGGCCAGTGGCACGTATAAAGATGTGTGTACACAAGTACCTGGTAGGTGCAACGCGTACACTTTACTGTCTGGCTAGTGGCACATATAAAGATGTGTGTACACAAGTACCTGGTAGGTGCAACGCATACAGTTTACTGTCTGGCTAGTGGCACATATAAAGATGTGTGTACACAAGTACCTGGTAGGTGCAACGCGTACAGTTTACTGTCTGGCTAGTGGCACATATAAAGATGTGTGTACACAAGTACCTGGTAGGTGCAACGCATACAGTTTACTGTCTGGCTAGTGGCACATATAAAGATGTGTGTACACAAGTACCTGGTAGGTGCAACGCGTACAGTTTACTGTCTGGCTAGTGGCACATATAAAGATGTGTGTACACAAGTACCTGGTAGGTGCAATGCGTACAGTTTACTGTCTGGCTAGTGGCACATATAAAGATGTGTGTACACAAGTACCTGGTAGGTGCAACGCATACAGTTTACTGTCTGGCTAGTGGCACGTATAAAGATGTGTGTACACAAGTACCTGGTAGGTGCAACGCGTACACTTTACTGTCTGGCTAGTGGCACATATAAAGATGTGTGTACACAAGTACCTGGTAGGTGCAATGCATACAGTTTACTGTCTGGCTAGTGGCACATATAAAGATGTGTGTACACAAGTACCTGGTAGGTGCAACGCGTACAGTTTACTGTCTGGCTAGTGGCACATATAAAGATGTGTGTACACAAGTACCTGGTAGGTGCAACGCATACAGTTTACTGTCTGGCTAGTGGC
The DNA here is from genome assembly GCA_963995525.1 of Escarpia spicata. Taxonomy (NCBI): domain Eukaryota; kingdom Metazoa; phylum Annelida; class Polychaeta; order Sabellida; family Siboglinidae; genus Escarpia; species Escarpia spicata. The sequence continues at coordinate 50,717,667 of OZ023214.1, read as the reverse complement.
ACATATAAAGATGTGTGTACACAAGTACCTGGTAGGTGCAACGCGTACAGTTTACTGTCTGGCTAGTGGCACATATAAAGATGTTTGTACACAAGTACCTGGTAGGTGCAACGCGTACAGTTTACTGTCTGGCTAGTGGCACATATAAAGATGTGTGTACACAAGTACCTGGTAGGTGCAACGCGTACAGTTTACTGTCTGGCTAGTGGCACATATAAAGATGTGTGTACACAAGTACCTGGTAGGTGCAACGCGTACAGGTTACTGTCTGGCTAGTGGCACATATAAAGATGTGTGTACACAAGTACCTGGTAGGTGCAACACGTACAGTTTACTGTCTGGCTAGTGGCACATATAAAGATGTGTGTACACAAGTACCTGGTAGGTGCAACGCGTACAGTTTACTGTCTGGCTAGTGGCACATATAAAGATGTGTGTACACAAGTACCTGGTAGGTGCAATGCGTACAGTTTACTGTCTGGCTAGTGGCACATATAAAGATGTGTGTACACAAGTACCTGGTAGGTGCAACGCATACAGTTTACTGTCTGGCTAGTGGCACATATAAAGATGTGTGTACACAAGTACCTGGTAGGTGCAACGCATACAGTTTACTGTCTGGCTAGTGGCACATATAAAGATGTGTGTACACAAGTACCTGGTAGGTGCAACGCGTACAGTTTACTGTCTGGCCAGTGGCACATATAAAGATGTGTGTACACAAGTACCTGGTAGGTGCAACGCATACAGTTTACTGTCTGGCCAGTGGCACGTATAAAGATGTGTGTACACAAGTACCTGGTAGGTGCAACGCGTACACTTTACTGTCTGGCTAGTGGCACATATAAAGATGTGTGTACACAAGTACCTGGTAGGTGCAACGCATACAGTTTACTGTCTGGCTAGTGGCACATATAAAGATGTGTGTACACAAGTACCTGGTAGGTGCAACGCGTACAGTTTACTGTCTGGCTAGTGGCACATATAAAGATGTGTGTACACAAGTACCTGGTAGGTGCAACGCATACAGTTTACTGTCTGGCTAGTGGCACATATAAAGATGTGTGTACACAAGTACCTGGTAGGTGCAACGCGTACAGTTTACTGTCTGGCTAGTGGCACATATAAAGATGTGTGTACACAAGTACCTGGTAGGTGCAACGCATACAGTTTACTGTCTGGCTAGTGGCACATATAAAGATGTGTGTACACAAGTACCTGGTAGGTGCAACGCGTACAGTTTACTGTCTGGCTAGTGGCACATATAAAGATGTGTGTACACAAGTACCTGGTAGGTGCAACGCATACAGTTTACTGTCTGGCTAGTGGCACATATAAAGATGTGTGTACACAAGTACCTGGTAGGTGCAACGCATACAGTTTACTGTCTGGCCAGTGGCACGTATAAAGATGTGTGTACACAAGTACCTGGTAGGTGCAACGCGTACACTTTACTGTCTGGCTAGTGGCACATATAAAGATGTGTGTACACAAGTACCTGGTAGGTGCAACGCATACAGTTTACTGTCTGGCTAGTGGCACGTATAAAGATGTGTGTACACAAGTACCTGGTAGGTGCAACGCGTACAGTTTACTGTCTGGCTAGTGGCACATATAAAGATGTGTGTACACAAGTACCTGGTAGGTGCAACGCATACAGTTTACTGTCTGGCTAGTGGCACATATAAAGATGTGTGTACACAAGTACCTGGTAGGTGCAACGCGTACAGTTTACTGTCTGGCTAGTGGCACATATAAAGATGTGTGTACACAAGTACCTGGTAGGTGCAATGCGTACAGTTTACTGTCTGGCTAGTGGCACATATAAAGATGTGTGTACACAAGTACCTGGTAGGTGCAACGCATACAGTTTACTGTCTGGCTAGTGGCACGTATAAAGATGTGTGTACACAAGTACCTGGTAGGTGCAACGCGTACACTTTACTGTCTGGCTAGTGGCACATATAAAGATGTGTGTACACAAGTACCTGGTAGGTGCAATGCATACAGTTTACTGTCTGGCTAGTGGCACATATAAAGATGTGTGTACACAAGTACCTGGTAGGTGCAACGCGTACAGTTTACTGTCTGGCTAGTGGCACATATAAAGATGTGTGTACACAAGTACCTGGTAGGTGCAACGCATACAGTTTACTGTCTGGCTAGTGGCACATATAAAGATGTGTGTACACAAGTACCTGGTAGGTGCAACGCGTACAGTTTACTGTCTGGCTAGTGGCACATATAAAGATGCCCCACCTCTCTCTAGGATGTGGTAATAGTTAGTAGTTTTAATCGTCTAAATGTCTGGGAGGCGTCTTTTTAATAGTTCTGGTGTATTACCATAATTTAAGTATGGTATTCTATAATGTGGGCCTTGTTTTTAGAATGTATAGATAAAATAAATGGGGCAATGTTTAAGACCTCAAATGGCCCACATTTGATTGTATTGTGTTTTAGCTAACAACTCATCCAATTATCGGGTGAATATTAAATAAATGTCAGAAGGTTATTCTGGCCACATTTCTTCCATATCTGGTGTTGTCTTGTTGCATTGCGTAAAGGGATTTATGCGATTACATTGCATAACAAGTTTTACGCGAGGCAACCAAGGCAACACTAAAGTCCTAGAGCCAGCCTGCAGGCTAGGTAAACAAGCTGACACTGTACCTTGACCAGGTCAGAGTCCAATAGCCTGAAGGCGTGCCGGCCTTCCCGCGCTTTAGCGTAGTGATACAGTAAAACCTAGTCCGACCATTCAGGACATAAAAGGCCACTGCACCTCCAGCAGCGGCCACATTTGAAATTCCTCGTGTTCAGTTGTTTATCGAATATCGTATCAGTTTTGACTCCACCTCCCTCCCCTCCTGCCATAAGACTAGTTATAAGTATGTATGGGATTTTCACAACACGCACATGTGTTAATTTTAGCTTTGCTGACGCTTTTCCCTGTTTCTAAATGGTACACGAGGTTTTGCCTTAAAGCTTTTTCCTCCTTCAAGTGTACGCAGGGTTTTTAGGGCGGTAATTAAAATAGGATTAATAAACGGTGTGGCGGAAGGCGGAATGGCCCCACCTCTCTCTAGGATGTGGTAATAGTTAGTAGTTTTAATCGTCTAAATGTCTGGGAGGCGTCTTTTTAATAGTTCTGGTGTATTACCATAATTTAAGTATGGTATTCTATAATGTGGGCCTTGTTTTTAGAATGTATAGATAAAATAAATGGGGCAATGTTTAAGACCTCAAATGGCCCACATTTGATTGTATTGTGTTTTAGCTAACAACTCATCCAATTATCGGGTGAATATTAAATAAATGTCAGAAGGTTATTCTGGCCACATTTCTTCCATATCTGGTGTTGTCTTGTTGCATTGCGTAAAGATGTGTGTACACAAGTACCTGGTAGGTGCAACGCGTACAGTTTACTGTCTGGCTAGTGGCACATATAAAGATGTGTGTACACAAGTACCTGGTAGGTGCAACGCGTACAGGTTACTGTCTGGCTAGTGGCACATATAAAGATGTGTGTACACAAGTACCTGGTAGGTGCAACGCGTACAGTTTACTGTCTGGCTAGTGGCACATATAAAGATGTGTGTACACAAGTACCTGGTAGGTGCAACGCGTACAGTTTACTGTCTGGCTAGTGGCACATATAAAGATGTGTGTACACAAGTACCTGGTAGGTGCAATGCGTACAGTTTACTGTCTGGCTAGTGGCACATATAAAGATGTGTGTACACAAGTACCTGGTAGGTGCAACGCATACAGTTTACTGTCTGGCTAGTGGCACATATAAAGATGTGTGTACACAAGTACCTGGTAGGTGCAACGCATACAGTTTACTGTCTGGCTAGTGGCACATATAAAGATGTGTGTACACAAGTACCTGGTAGGTGCAACGCGTACAGTTTACTGTCTGGCTAGTGGCACATATAAAGATGTGTGTACACAAGTACCTGGTAGGTGCAACGCATACAGTTTACTGTCTGGCTAGTGGCACATATAAAGATGTGTGTACACAAGTACCTGGTAGGTGCAACGCGTACAGTTTACTGTCTGGCTAGTGGCACATATAAAGATGTGTGTACACAAGTACCTGGTAGGTGCAACGCATACAGTTTACTGTCTGGCTAGTGGCACATATAAAGATGTGTGTACACAAGTACCTGGTAGGTGCAACGCATACAGTTTACTGTCTGGCCAGTGGCACGTATAAAGATGTGTGTACACAAGTACCTGGTAGGTGCAACGTGTACACTTTACTGTCTGGCTAGTGGCACATATAAAGATGTGTGTACACAAGTACCTGGTAGGTGCAACGCATACAGTTTACTGTCTGGCTAGTGGCACATATAAAGATGTGTGTACACAAGTACCTGGTAGGTGCAACGCGTACAGTTTACTGTCTGGCTAGTGGCACATATAAAGATGTGTGTACACAAGTACCTGGTAGGTGCAACGCATACAGTTTACTGTCTGGCTAGTGGCACATATAAAGATGTGTGTACACAAGTACCTGGTAGGTGCAACGCGTACAGTTTACTGTCTGGCTAGTGGCACATATAAAGATGTGTGTACACAAGTACCTGGTAGGTGCAATGCGTACAGTTTACTGTCTGGCTAGTGGCACATATAAAGATGTGTGTACACAAGTACCTGGTAGGTGCAACGCATACAGTTTACTGTCTGGCTAGTGGCACGTATAAAGATGTGTGTACACAAGTACCTGGTAGGTGCAACGCGTACACTTTACTGTCTGGCTAGTGGCACATATAAAGATGTGTGTACACAAGTACCTGGTAGGTGCAATGCATACAGTTTACTGTCTGGCTAGTGGCACATATAAAGATGTGTGTACACAAGTACCTGGTAGGTGCAACGCGTACAGTTTACTGTCTGGCTAGTGGCACATATAAAGATGTGTGTACACAAGTACCTGGTAGGTGCAACGCATACAGTTTACTGTCTGGCTAGTGGCACATATAAAGATGTGTGTACACAAGTACCTGGTAGGTGCAACGCGTACAGTTTACTGTCTGGCTAGTGGCACATATAAAGATGTTTGTACACAAGTACCTGGTAGGTGCAACGCGTACAGTTTACTGTCTGGCTAGTGGCACATATAAAGATGTGTGTACACAAGTACCTGGTAGGTGCAACGCGTACAGTTTACTGTCTGGCTAGTGGCACATATAAAGATGTGTGTACACAAGTACCTGGTAGGTGCAACGCGTACAGGTTACTGTCTGGCTAGTGGCACATATAAAGATGTGTGTACACAAGTACCTGGTAGGTGCAACGCGTACAGTTTACTGTCTGGCTAGTGGCACATATAAAGATGTGTGTACACAAGTACCTGGTAGGTGCAACGCGTACAGTTTACTGTCTGGCTAGTGGCACATATAAAGATGTGTGTACACAAGTACCTGGTAGGTGCAACGCGTACAGTTTACTGTCTGGCTAGTGGCACATATAAAGATGTGTGTACACAAGTACCTGGTAGGTGCAACGCGTACAGTTTACTGTCTGGCTAGTGGCACATATAAAGATGTGTGTACACAAGTACCTGGTAGGTGCAACGCGTACAGTTTACTGTCTGGCTAGTGGCACATATAAAGATGTGTGTACACAAGTACCTGGTAGGTGCAACGCGTACAGTTTACTGTCTGGCTAGTGGCACATATAAAGATGTGTGTACACAAGTACCTGGTAGGTGCAACGCGTACAGTTTACTGTCTGGCTAGTGGCACATATAAAGATGTGTGTACACAAGTACCTGGTAGGTGCAACGCATACAGTTTACTGTCTGGCTAGTGGCACATATAAAGATGTGTGTACACAAGTACCTGGTAGGTGCAACGCGTACAGTTTACTGTCTGGCTAGTGGCACATATAAAGATGTGTGTACACAAGTACCTGGTAGGTGCAACGCGTACAGTTTACTGTCTGGCTAGTGGCACATATAAAATAGCGGGTATTTCATGAAATCTCCACCCTTTATTGTAACCATACTATGTCGGTTGTTACATCAAGTGATATGTGCTTACAACTTCACCCGCTTCTACTTTCGACCATTATTGCTATGTCGAACAGCTTAGGGAAAGATGCACACATCAGTTGACAGACTTTTTTTTATAATAAACTGTTAATATCCAAAAATATAATTGTCATCACATTACTGAAAATCTGAAATGTGTCAGCAGTCATATGTATATCATTAAAATGTTCATAATTACTGAAAAGTTGTCAAAAAGTGTCAGTAAGTTATCATCATAAACATCCCACACAGCTAGTTGTTGATGTCCTTGACCCTTGACCCTAGGTGTGACTTCTTCCCCATGACCTATGAACTGCCAGTAAGTAGTTTATTTAGTTTGGTGTCACGGAATATAATTTCCTTGTAACATTGTTCTAAAACTTTGTGCTAACGATATATATTTTAGTATATTACATGATGTATGCATGGATGTTAGTACTAAATATATTCTTATTTTAAAGGTAAACTGACATCATAGAATTGATCATTCATGCTTACAAAACATACATAACAATTATACCCATTTAATTGTGTTGTTTTAATTTAATTTAGTACTTATTTTGAGCAGACTTTTATGTTCCATTTAATAAAAAACATAGTTGAGTAACCATGTTGTCTGGGTGTCTTCTTCCAGTCGGAATAACCATGTTTTCCAGGTGTCTTCTTCCAGTCAGAGTAACCATGTTTTCCAGGTGTCTTCTTCCAATCGGAGTAACCATGTTGTCCGGGTGTCTTCTTCCAGTCGGAGTAACCGTATTGTCTGGGTGTCTTCTTCCAGTCGGAGTAACCATGTTGTCCGAGTGTCTTCATCCAGTCAGAGTAACCATGTTTTCCGGGTGTCTTCTTCCAATCGGAGTAACCATGTTGTCTGGGTGTCTTCTTCCAGTCGGAGTAACCATGTTGTCTGGGTGTCTTCTTCCAATCAGAGTAACCATGTTGTCCGGGTGTCTTCTTCCAGTCAGAGTAACCATGTTTTCCGGGTGTCTTCTTCCAGTCAGAGTAACCATGTTGTCTGGGTGTCTTCTTCCAGTCGGAGTAACCATGTTGTCTGGGTGTCTTCTTCCAATCAGAGTAACCATGTTGTCCGGGTGTCTTCTTCCAGTCAGAGTAACCATGTTTTCCGGGTGTCTTCTTCCAGTCAGAGTAACCATGTTGTCTGGGTGTCTTCTTCCAGTCGGAGTAACCATGTTGTCTGGGTGTCTTCTTCCAATCAGAGTAACCATGTTGTCCGGGTGTCTTCTTCCAGTCAGAGTAACCATGTTTTCCGGGTGTCTTCTTCCAGTCAGAGTAACCATGTTGTCTGGGTGTCTTCTTCCAGTCGGAGTAACCATGTTGTTTGGGTGTCTTCTTCCAATCAGAGTAACCATGTTGTCTGGGTGTCTTCTTCCAGTCAGAGTAACCGTATTGTCTGGGTGTCTTCTTCCAGTCGGAGTAACCATGTTGTCCGGGTGTCTTCTTCCAATCAGAGTAACCATGTTGTCTGGGTGTCTTCTTCCAGTCGGACTAACCATGTTGTCCGGGTGTCTTCTTCCAGTCGGAGTAACCATGTTGTCCGAGCGTCTTCTTCCAGTCAGAGTAACCATGTTATCTGGGTGTCTTCTTCCAGTCGGAGTATCACATATTTGTGGAGGAATTCAAGAGAAATCCAGGTCAGATCTGGATAATGAAGCCCATTGCAAAGTCACAAGGCAAAGGAATTTTTCTCTTTCGCCGACTCAAAGACATTGTGGAATGGAAGAAGGTGACTATTGAACTGACTATGTGGATATACAACAGTCAGTAAAAATAAAACATATTGGAGTTGATATTTAAATAGAACACTTTGCAAACTGTTTTTACTCCAAAATCAAAATGAGCCACAATCAAGAATAAACATATTTATGGGTACATTTTCTCCAGCAACAAGAAAGACAGGAATTTAACTAGTGAATACTGGGTATATGTATGAACATTGTACCAGTTGTGTGTGTGTTGTAAGTACATGTGTGTGTGTGCGTGTGTGTGCACGTGTGTGTGTGCACGTGTGTGTGTGTGTGTGTGTGTGTGTGTGTGTGTGTGTGTGTGTGTGTGTGTGTGTGTGTGTGTGTGTGTGTGTGTGTGTGTGTGTGCAAGTATGCGTTTGCACTGGATTTTTCATTCAACTTTGGTAACAAGTACATGCAAACAGTTTGGTGATGTGTTTTGAATGTGAGAAGAGTTATTTTAATGTAAAACATCATCAACATTATTTTGAACTGATGGTGGTAAAATGTTTTTTATTAAATATAGTTCTAAGCACTACCAGGTAATTAATATGTTGTCTGACATTATTGAGCAAAAATGTTAACAGTTAATTACTATATGTATTTGAAGCTTTAAATTGATGATTACTGTAAGCTGTTGATTCATAGAAGCACATATCATGTTACATTTTGTTTTGTAGGGTGAGTATCAGGCACACCTGCAGACCGACCCGAACAAAGAACTGCCAGAGACATACGTGGTGCAGCGTTACATCAACAATCCTTATCTGATTGGTGGACGCAAGTTCGACATAAGGGTCTACGTTCTCATCACTTCCGTGAGTCAGCTAATCGTCACACAATCACTTCACAACATTTTATGTTCTTTAACTGTCTCTTTAAATATTTCGTTGAAAGTCAGACTAATTGTAATTGAGCAGAGTTAGGTGTCGAGTGGAAGTATGAATTCATCTATACTTAAGTATGCAACAAAAACAAAAGATGGATATCGTCTGTGACTGGTCACATCTGATATGCCAAAAGACACAAGATTCGATGAAATGCACCTGCTGTTTTTATCTGTAACATGAATTTAACAAGTATGCACATGACAGCGCATGACAGCGCATGAACAAGGTCAGCTGTAGACAGGGCGAAACATCTCGTATGTTTCAACAATTGCCCCAAAGTAAGTGTATTTCTTGCTGTCTGATGGAATCTTGGAGCGAGTGAACAATATCTTTCATAAGTATGCAAATGTTTTCTAAAAGGAACTTTTTATGTGATCAATGATAACAAATTTCAGGTGTTATAATCAACAACTTTCTGAATTTTGTTGCAGTATTATCCTCTCAAGATGTGGCTGTATCGAGGTGGATTCGCTCGATTCTCCAACACCCGATTCTCGATGGACGCTATAGACGACACTTGTATCCTTGAAACGCTCAAAGACGTCTGCTTAGAAATCCTGGCAGATAATTAAGTAACAATCCTCTCCCAATATACAATGTATAACTTTAGTAATAAAACTCTTTCAGTAACGAAAACTGTTAAATAAGCCTTATTGACATTTATTTGTAGATTTTAAGATCATTTGTATATCTTAAGTGAATGTCAAATTTAAGCATGTACATGATCATGATCTTGATTCTCTCACCACTTTGACACTAGTTTCACTTGTGCATATAATGTTATTACACTTGTGCATATAATGTTTTTACACTTCTGCATATAATGTTATTACACTTGTGCGTATAATGTTATTACACTTGTGCGTATAATGCTGTTACACTTGTGCGTATAATGTTGTTACACTTGTGCGTATAATGCTGTTACACTTGTGCATATAATGCTGTTACACTTGTGCATATAATGCTGTTACACTTGTGCGTATAATGCTGTTACACTTGTGCGTATAATGCTGTTACACTTGTGCGTATAATGTTGTTACACTTGTGCGTATAATGTTGTTACACTTGTGCGTATAATGTTGTTACACTTGTGCGTATAATGTTGTTACACTTGTGCGTATAATGTTGTTACACTTGTGCGTATAATGTTGTTACACTTGTGCGTATAATGTTGTTACACTTGTGCGTATAATGTTGTTACACTTGTGCGTATAATGTTGTTACACTTGTGTGTATAATGTTGTTACACTTGTGTGTATAATGTTGTTACACTTGTGCGTATAATGTTGTTACACTTATGCGTATAATGTTGTTACACTTATGCGTATAATGTTGTTACACTTTTGCACACTTGTTTTATTTACAAAGAAACTGTTTTATTCCCCACAACTTATCAGTCCGTGTTCCAAAGACGTGGCCCAGTCATGCAATACCTTGTGGTTCCTGTTTGTTTCCATGATGATTTTCTAGATGTCCACCTAACGAATGTTGCAATCCAGAAATTGGCACCAGACTATGACCCTGAGAAAGGATCCAAATGGTCTATGCAGCAACTTCGGCGATACATGTCGGCAAAACATGGCATGGATGCAGTGAGTATAGTCATCAACGTATTGCACCATTAGATGTTATGTTGATTTGTTCCCATGGGATACCCTGTTGGGTGACATCTACTAGCAAGTTCACTTGTCACATTTATGACAGTCTTAATTTGCACAAATTATTTCTAAGTTATCAAATTATCAAAGGATATAACTGTACCTGCAAATGTTTCAATTTATAACTATTTAAACAATAGAAATAAACATAATTTATTTTTAATTCCAGTTAATGAAGAGGAGGTAATCAGAGTGGTAAAACCATGGGAAAGTAAAACATCGACTGATTATGAAGACATAAGTAAGGTTATTAATTGTATTGCAAAACATATTACTTGTATTTGTGACCTATCTTTCAGCACTGGAATATTCCAGGAAAAAATGAAAATGGCAAAGTTGTCCCTTTTTCAAGTCTGGGGATAAATATGCCTGCACTAACTATAGACCTATTTCTTTGCTGCCACAATTCTCTAAAATTTTAGAAAAATTATTTAATTCTCGCTTAGATAGCTTTATTACTAAATACAATTTGTTGAGCCCAAGTCAATATGAATTTTTTTTAAATATGTCAACATGTCATGCATTAGTAGGTCTAATTGATAGAATAAGCCAATCATTAGATAAAAAAAATATGCTGTAGGTGTCTTCATAGATTTATAAAAGCATTCGATATGGCTGATCACCAATTATTATGTAAAAACAATTGAATTTCTTGGCGTCCGTGGGATGGCGTGTAAGTGGCTAAACAGTTATCTAGAAAACAGAAGACAATATGTGTTAATTGACAAATGTAAGTCTGCTGTACGGAGTATATCATGTGGTGTGCCACAAAATTCAATTTTAGGCCCTAAGGTATTTATATTAATGATATGTGCAACATATCTAAGCTTGTAAAATGTATCCTCTTTGCAGATGATATAAACTTTTTTGTGCAGATAGCGATATAAAAAAACCGAGTGATACTGTGTTGCGTACTGGACCAAATGTCTATTTGGTTTGCAGTAAATAGGTTAACATTAAACATTTCTAAAACCAGTTATATTATTTGGAAATAGTATGCTTAATAGGGATGTCGTTATAAGTATAAAGAATGTTAACATTGAAAGAGAACGAGTTGCAAAATTTGTGGGGTTTATGTTGATGACCTACTTAATTGGAATGTTCATATTAAATACATAAAATCAAAACTTTCCCAAAGTACAGCTATAATTTATAGATGTAGTCATATGCTTGACAGAAATAGTATGTATATTCTATATTGTTCACTGTTCTTGCCTTATTTAACATACTGTGTAGAAATATGGGGTAATACATATCTGACAAATATTAATGATATTTTCTTACTACAAAAAAGAGTTAACCACATTATGTATGGTGCCAAGCGTTTGGATCACACAAATGCACTTTTTTTACAATTACATGTCTTAAAATTTCTAGACATTATAGAACTGAAAACGTTATTATTTATGTACAAAGCCTACTACTGCTGTTTACTATCAAACATTCAACGTCTATTTGTTAGGCGGGAAACGTCGCACTCGTTGAGAGCTAATCATGATTTAGAATGGCTCCGCGTTCATTCCACAGTGAAATTTATTAATCTCTGTGCTTACAGAGTGCGGTTGTAGAATTCTCTGAGTAATGACATAAAAAACATTAATAATATAATTACATTTAAATCTAAATACAAAAGTCTATTTCACAAATATGTCACTGTGGAAATGTAACTGTTAACATATTGAATCATGCTTTCTGATATATGATAACCTGTGTATCGTACTTCACAGTAAATACATAGAGAGGGTGCACAATATGTATTGATTATAGGGTGTGAAAAAGGAACAAATTACTCGTCTAAGAAACCTAACACTTATACCTTAATATGACTGTCAGGGGTAAACTTACATAAAAGTCACTGACTTCGTGTTTATCCTCATCAAACATTATATACACACTTGTGTGTGCGTATGGTATTTTGTAGATTATGTATAATTATATCACATCAAGTATATAGATATGTATATGGTTATGTACGTGTATATATACACGGTTGTCTTTTCTTGTGTTGTGTTGCTAATGTTTGAATAAACAAATCATTCATTCATACTACTTCAAAAAACGTTTTATTTTAGTAACTCAATTTGGTGGTTATTTTTGGTGTATTTATTATTAGCATGAAACCACAATCATTAATTTTTATTTTTGCCGCACTCGGTAATCATAATTACAGCCCCCAACAATTGTTTTTATAACAACTAATTATCTTAATATTTTTTCTTCATGTTGTATCTAGCACATTAACAGTAACTGTATATTAACAATGTGCTTGATTTTGTCTTGAATAACATTTGTGGCAGTAATAACGTTGAGGGTTTCAGTTTCTTATATTTGAGTATAATAAGTAATTTTAACAATAACAGTAGTCAAATTATATTTGTAGTGTAAATATGTTGTCTCATGTACGTATGAGAAGTGTATATGCTGTCTTGTAATCCAGATGAAAATGTGGCAATCCAAATGTCTTTTTTTACTGACAAATATAGTAATCCTAGTAAGCCAAATATAAGGTGCTGCGGATAATTGCTTACAATAGAAATTGAACTGTAGTTAGTTAGATCCACTACTGTGACTGAGAAGTGTCTGATGTTGCTGAACGTTATCTCTGGTCAGGTGGCCGTCTGCTTCAGTCAAATGGACGATATCTTCATCAAGAGTCTGCAGAGTGTCCAGAAGGTGATGATCAATGACAAGCACTGCTACGAGTTGTATGGCTACGACATCCTGCTGGACGACTGCCTCAAGCCGTACGCACTTACAATACTCGTTTACCAAGCATTCCGTCTTGTACTGGTCAACTATGAAGGGTTTCAGGACAAAAACGCTATATGTCCAATTTGTTGGTTTTGAGAAATACTCACTTTCGTATTTCATCCTTAGAGTTTAAACAAAACACTTGTACATGACGTTGGAACATCTTGACGTAAGAATCTGAAATGAAAGAGACTGGTTATAATTAAAGGCTGAACTGAACTATTTATGGCAGATTTTTTTTACAAATACACAATATATCCATACAGTGTTGTCATTACGCATACTTAGACAGGACTGATTACATAAAAAGGATATCATTATTGCATTTTGGTAAAAAGATCAAGGGCGTTTATTACATTTCGAAAACAGTTTTGTGCACTCATTTAACAGGGATAAATTATATATTGCACTAGCTCACAGTAGAACAAACATTTGGCCTCAGTCTGGCATTTATTGTGTTTTGAAACCCTTTATATGGGTTACATTAGGATGGTATGCATTTATCAATATCCGAGATTCATTTGCATGTTCATACAGGTAAAACACATCAAATACAAATAGAGATTTCTAGAACTTCTTTTTTAATAAAATATGGAAAATTAGCATATTTAGATACAGCTACTCTAGTGATGACATGATTTCATGTAGTACATGTGGTGCCCTGTAGGTGGCTGATTGAGGTGAATGCGTCGCCATCTCTGACAGCGAGTAGCAAGGAGGACTATGACCTCAAGTACGGCTTGCTGGAGGACGTACTCAATGTAGTCGACTTAGAAAACAGGTTCAACATTATCTTGAGTTTTACCATTTCTACAAGTTAACAGAAAATAAACAAGAAAAACATAGCAATGTGTTGACATTTCATAACATCGTAAATGAACAGTGTAGTTTTAGAAATGTTAATAAAATGTTGTCTAAGTTTGTAGATCAGTATATAAATTAAAATAATGTTATGTTCTCCTTCATAATGATCGACTTTGAGTTGACATGTAATCAAATGGTACTATCATCTAGCAGATTTTTGGTTTTGTATAATTAAAACATCCCAATTCTCAGACTTGCTTGATATCAACGTGTATGTAAAATGAACATCGTGCCATGTTTGAATCATTGTCACGGGCTATTTACAGTCTGAAATTGTTTAATACAAGAAATTACTAATCTGTTATTTAATATACAACAATCTCTATGCACTTCTCAAGACTTGCATATTTTATTGCCAAATCATGTATTAAACATATAAAAATACAAATGAGAGGTCAGGGTAGTACACTTCTGTAAGACATTTTGTATGGATAATATTTTTAACCAATCAAACTGCTACAAATACTAATTCATTGTAAATTAGTGTTGCGATGTTCTGTAAGTCTGTCTTTTTTTAACCAATGAAAATCGAGACAAACGTGCACTTGTAGGTTGACGGGGAGGGAGAAGCGTGTTGGTGGGTTTGACTTGCTCTGGGACGATGGGCCCATCTATGATGATGACACATTCGACTGCGCTGGGACATCATCTGTCCCATTCAACTCATTCCTTGGTAAGACTTGATCGATGTTCTGTTATGATACTTGGCATCAGCTAGATGGCACCAAATATACACCATATATATCATTGTGGACGACGTGGTATTGCTTGCATACTTCTGTGGACAGATACTTAATTTAATTCTGGTTTCATGTCACATAAATAAAGTTTTAGTGATGTCGAGTTTTTAAAAAATAATATTTTATAAATACCATGACAAAATACCACAGGAAGAGAGCACATCTGTTGACTATGATACATGCTGAGTAATGCTTAATTTTAAGTTCTCGTTTGTAGCATATGCATGTGTCAATATAGAAAAATCTGTCATGTACAAAGAATATTTCCAGTTGGTTTGGGCGACAAATGATATGATAGACATTATCTTCAATGTTGATTGTAGGCCTTGGCTACTGTATGTCGATGACCTGGCCTGTAGCTTTTGAGCAGTCAGGAAGTGGAAAACTAATGATCTGTAGCCATCAGAACCCCACAACAGTTGGGAATTGTGGGTAAAATATTTACCGACATCTGTAGCTGGTAGAAATGTATCATTAGCCACGTCTCTAAACTAATCTATGACCAAAAACCATATTTTTGGGACTGACACCGTTACCCGTCTCTTGCAGGATGTCTCAATGACCGGCGCAAACAGTTGATGCACATGTACAAAATGGTGCAAGCAGCAAAGAAACAATCGCTGTCTTCTTAGGAACAAGTCACTATCAAAGATACAGACAATCAGGACTCTGCCCATCAATGCCTGTCGATGCCGATTCACAGCAAGGGAACTGTGTTCGTATTCTTACAGTTTACGTTACGTTATTTGTTTAAGGATGATAAAAGCAATAAATATTTATTTGTATGACAAAACTGGAATCGTGGGTTCATATAATATTCAGTGATATGCCTTTGCATTTGTTTTTTTTTATTTGATCTGTGGGAAAATTATTGATCATTATTTGCAAGTGTACGCTGCCACTTATGAACCAAGGTAAATTCAATGCAAATGCATAACAGTAACACTCAAATAGTTCAATGATTTATTTTCTAACCAAAATCAACAAGTGTTCTCGTCATCAACATAACGTACTGTTGTTTGAGAATGAACTGAGTTCAAACAGAAATATGCTGCTAAGCTGTCCAGTTTGTCATAGCTTGTATACTGCATGAGACCATACGATAGGTTCTCCTCTATGGATCTCATGTCTTTGGTGGTCAGAAATTACCAGTCTTGTAACAAGATATGTTACAAACCTCTCTTTAGCAATGTGATCTTTGTAATTCTAAGATAAAACATTCTACGTACACACAAATCATTCTACTACCAAACTAACTAATTATACAAAATGTGACATTAATAATTAAAAATAATTTACTACTAATGCATGTGTGACACATTTCATAGAAGATACATAACAATAATAATTGTGTAAGTTTAGCAGTATAATTACATAATAAATACATAGTAAAACAATTATTAACAGATAATTCCAGTGATTACACATAATTGTACAGCTGTATATACATTTAAAGCAATGAACAGTAAACACATGAAATAAATAACTAGAAAATTATCAGTTGGAAACTACCGGAAACTATCTAATTAAATTCTGTCCAAAGGTCTCTGTACATATTATATTAAAAACAAACCAGTTCCATTGAAACTAATTGACACTCCGAAACAACAGGCGTATATCATAAAACGTAAATGCCTCTGCACAAATGGTTACATCTATCAGGTTTATGGGTCGTGGTCACACAATGAAAGTCAAGGTGAGACACTGAAGGGGTCAGGGGTCAAGGTTGTGAGATGTTCTGCAGGTCTGGCAGGACAGTCTTGCGGAACTTGCACTCCAACTGCTGCATGTATTCCAGGTGCTCCCCGATTCGAAAGCCTCGAATTGGTTCCTCCTGCAACGACATTGTAACAAATGTAATGTCTTTCATACAAGCATGCAAACAGACACATGCATAACAAGTATATATATTTTATGCATGTGTTTATATATATATATATATATATATAACACAGTAAACCTCAGATATAACCAAACTGCTCAGGACCGGCCAATTTATTTGTTATATAAAAAAAAAAATTATATCTGAAATTGACCATCAACTCTGTCTTACTAATAGAAATAGGCTTGAAATCAACGGATAAAAAGCTTCAGTAGAAGTCAATGTAAAATGAAGACACATTTTTTTGTTATATCACATCATTAATTTGTTATATCCAATGATATTTCAATGGATTTTGGCCTCTGGGACTGAAAGAATTGTTTGTTACTTTAGAAAATGTGTAATAACAATATTTATACAAATTCATCAGAAATTCAATGAGATAAAATTGGGACCAATTCAGTGAGAATTTGTTTTAGCTGAGGTTTACTGTACTCTGAAACAGTGACACCACACAACATATGACCACTGTACAACTTGAATATAAAACTAAACAATGGAAGGCTGACATAGTGAACCACAATGGTCCATCCAGCGGTAGAATGCTGGACTGTTGTTCAAGGGGACCAGGGTTTGGATCCTACTATCAACTGCTGTTTTGAAACTTGGCCAATTTCGTTTACCTCAAGAGATACTATCTGCCATCAATCCCTTCTACCTGGAGTCTATGTCAGGGGAAGTAAATTATCCAACACGGTAAATGAAGAAATCTAATATGTTATGGTTTCCACCATTGTTTCTAAAAAACTTTCCCAATTTGTTTAAACAATAACTCTCGAAGTCTACACACAAAATGTCATTGGCATAAGTTATTTTAGTACTACGAAACTGATGCTTAAAGCGATTCTTTGTAAGCTAATATACATTCGAGATGTACTGTATCAAAACATGATAATTTCCCATAAGTACTTTTTCTGCAATATATGTCTTGCATGTTTATGCATAATTTGGGTGTTATCTGCACAAAAAGCCAATAAATAATTGTGTTTACAAGAATTATTTTGAGCTTGCTGCCACATGGATGATTAAATATGCAGCCCGAGTATAATGAATATTCATGCTCTTGCAGTGAAACACAGAGACTGGTGACGTCACACAGAGTCAACATGTCAGATTTTCAGTTCATATTTTTTATTGTTTCTAATGCTACAGCTACGATTGTTAGTAAACCTGGCTGGCTTGTCAACATTCAATGTAAACGTTTTAGGTTTGTTAAAAAGTACACAATACCATGTTGCCATGGAATTTTACGATGCATGAACTTTGGACACCAGCATATCTGCACTCTAGTATACATCAGTTTTATCCATGAATATATTTTGAAAAATTTAATAATAGATCAGATCAAGCTGTGCTGCTTCATGTGAATAGCACATTTGATATTAATAGTACCTGCTAAAAACATACAAATTAAACATTTATTTTAGACATGTTACTTTACCGTTACTGTACACTTTTCGCGAGAATGCCCCATATGTATAATTCTATACAACATTAATTATTAGAGTCAGAATAAAGGAAAACATACTCTGGATAAGGTCGACCCTCCAGGGACCCATGACAATACTGATAAGTGGAACTTCTGATAACTAGAAAGTTATCAGAAGGTCCCCTTATTGGGACCTATGCTCAGGACCGAGGAAAAAGATTGACTTAACTTAGCAAAAATCCACTTATGTGAGTTTGAGTTATCTGGAGTGCACTGTACATGACCAATGCATACATCTAATTTTGTACAAGCAAATTAAAAGTTGGCCAAAGTAATGTATTGGGATTTTAGTCTGATTGAATCAGCATAACAAGGTTCTCTTCTATATCTTTTCCATTTATACAGCTGTAAGTCCCATAATTTAATATCTAAACTGAATTAATCTGCAGTGTTGAATTAGTTAACTCATATTTAGGCTCAGTTTCCTAAATTCAACTTTGTTTATTTGCTGGAACATTTTGACAATCAACAGTTTGAAAATGGCCGAGCTGATGGAAAGAGGAAATTGAAGAGCTCTACTCAACAGTGCCATTAATTGGACAATGGGTCACCTGACATAAGATGGTGTCTGACTTTGTTCTTCCCCATTCTGGGAAATTGTATATCACTCCGTGTTTCAAATGAAATGGATGTGTGCATAAGATAGTTTTGTGTATCAAAATGCATAGTAGTGTTATTAATTGGACAATGTGTTAAGTGAACTATACTGGGAGTAGTGTATAAAAAGGTATCTACAAAGTTGCTTTTACAATAATTTAGAAAATTCGTAAAAAAATATAAATGTTCCACAACATTCAAAATGTTTTAGGGATCTTCTTAAGTTAAACACACCAATGATGACTGAAAACATTGTTTTAAAATATGCGTTACTTTTAAAGTTTTGTAATTTTATAACTTTATTTCCAACATACAATGGCCATTTTATTTGTCATCGAAACGGGAGTTCGACAGAAACAAATTCAATATCTTTTGCTCTATATGATGGGAAGAACAAATAGTTATTGTACTCCAAGTACAAAATAAAACATGTTGTTACACTGATGCAATATATTTTAATATTTTGTCGATAATAATGTTATGCTCTTTATAGATCTACATTTTTCATAATAAAATTAAACCTTATGTAGATAGAAAAGTACATAACCACCTATGCTATTTTTAAATTGTACATTACCTCATGTGATGTATAACGTTGTATTTATACTGCTTATGGAAATGCCAGCTGGATTTATGGTGCAAACAAAATGGTTTCATTATTGGATGTTTCTTGGCTCCAGTAAGTTTCTGTTATCTAAACGTTTCGTTAAAACTAAACTTAAAAATGCATAGCCAGATGTACCTAGTGAAAATTGGTGTATGTTTTATATTCCAACAAAAACAATGTAAATCATTCAATATGTCATCGGCGGCTTCATGCATGGAGAGGAGGTGGTGTTTTTTCTTTTAAATCAATCCGTCTATCATGAACTGTCGCTATGTTCATTCTCCGTTTATTCCATATATTTCCCTTCTTTTCTTTGCTGAATCTGTGACATAAACAGCAGCTGGTCCTCGTTTCCTTTTGATAATTTTATCGGTCACGACTCATTCGCATGGCGGTGGCTAATCCAAATACACACATGTTGATGATGTTTTTCTTGCATCTATTATCTCAGCGTAGCTAATCGAAGTCTGATGGACAGTCATGAATATTCATAAGCATGCCTTATACGGATCGTGAAGGTGGGGCCAAAGTGGAAACTGCGCATGCATAGAATTACATGAACTTTAACAAGATTTAACAAGATTGCCACCCAGAGAATTAACTCTAGGTGGCAGGTGGACAATGAAGGCCTTTGGCTTATCGAGAGACCGACCCTTTTATATATGTGTATCCCGCCCTTCTGAGGTATGTGTCGATTTTATTTTTAAACATATTCATGCTACTAGCACCCACACAATCATCAGATAATCTGTTCCATTCATTTACAGTCCTTTCTGAAAATGAGAACTTTCTTATATCTAATCTACACTGCTCCTTTACTAATGTAACTTCATGTCCTCTGGTCCTTCTATCTTTCTTAACTGAGAAAAAAGTATTTCTATCAATATTTTCATAATCATTAATTATTTTTAACACTTCTATCTGATCTCCTCTCAATCTCCTGGTCTGTAGTGTTGTTAAGCCGCATTTTTTTAGGCGTATCTCGTAACTAAGATCCCTCGGTTTTGGTATCATTTTAGTTGCTCTCCTCTGTACTCTTTCTAGCATATCTACGTCCTTCCTGCGATATGGCCTCCACGCTTGAATACAATATTCTAAATGAGGCCTAACTATTGTTTTGTACGGCGGTATTATTAGCTCTTTTTCCTTATACGTTATGTTTTGCCTAATTAATCCACGGATTTGGTTTCCCTTTGAAGCTGCAATTCCGCACTGCTCTGAAACCTTCATATCAGCACTAATGGTTAACCCTAAGTCCTTTTCTTTTACAGTGGTACTTAGTACAGTACCCCCCATTGTATATTCTACCTCTTCGTTCCCATGTCCTGCGTGGAGGCATTTACATTTCCCAAAATTGAACAGCATTTGCCACTTTTCAGACCATTTGATCAACTTGTCAAGATCATCTTGTAAATGTTGTCTATCTCCATCACTTTTAATCCTTCTAAACACTTTTGTATCATCCGCAAATTTCAACACTTTGCTTGTTATTTCATCATCCAAATCGTTGATATATACACTGTATTAAGAATAATATAGGTCCTAGTACTGATCCCTGTGGTACCCCACTCAATACCGATTTCCAGTTTGAAGCCTCCCCATCAACTACTACACGTTGTCTTCTGTCAATCAGCCATTTATCTATCCAGTTTATTATACCATTTCCTATGCCATGGGCCTTTAGTTTAAGCAGTAATCTTTGATGTGGTACTTTGTCGAAAGCTTTTTGAAAATCTAAGTAGACGATATCTACTGGTGATCCCTCATCTACCCACTTAGTGATGTCTTCCAAAAAACATAACATATTTGTTAAAGGAAATAAAAACAAGGCATTAGCTAAAATCCGTTTTCCAAGTGTACACAAAGTTTAACATTGTATGTAACATTCGAGAACATTGAAAAATACAGAAAAATACGTTTGTAGCATAAATTCGATTTTAAACCCGTCTGTGTTGTGATTCCCACTAGAAAAAAAAAATGTCATGAGCTAGGCGATCACGTGGTATCTTAACGTCACATATGACTCACACTCGCAGCAGGCCGACCCTTTCTATGCATTCAGAGCATGTTTACATGGATAGTTTTGGGGTCGAAACGAGTGTCAGAATGAGTTATTGTGCAATATTCCGATTTAATACAAACACTAGTCATCATAGAGGAACATGCAGTTGTCTTACGGTTCCACATGAATTCAATTTTATTCAAAACAATGAATGCGAATGGGCTTACAACTACAAGTTGACTAGGTATTGCCGAGCTTGGGCTCGTTTTCAGAATAATTATATCGAATGCAACCAACGGGAGATAATGTACACCAATATACATACATAGCAAACATATATCGTATCCAGCTACAGAAAGTAACGTGTATAAGTGTATAATCTTATAATATCACTAGAATATCGATGTATGAAGGAGTTGTACAATTTATCATAACAACTTAAATCAGTCAGCAAATTTCTGTCGGTCTTGCTAGCTCATTTGGTAAAGGCGTTGGTTCCTTGACATTTATTTTGTAATCGTGCGACGTCGGTTCGATCCCGACACCAAACCATTTATTTTTTTAACACTTTTTGTTGTTTTTGTTTTCACCAAGTACTTGGTGAAAACATAAACTCTTGCTGTCATGTTTTATATTACTAGCTAATTGTTGTTCATAGCTTCTCTTTGAATTTCTAATTTCAGCTGTAGCTTGGTTAAGTGCTTCTTTATAATTGTTGTAGTCTTCATCATTTCCAGTAATCTATATGACTTGAGCATCATTTGTTTATACTTAATTTTTCTAATGGCTTCTTTCGATAAGGGTTTCTTTTTGGACCATTTCCCTTGTTTTTTGAAGGGTACAAATTTATCAACTATGCACTTAATTTCACTCTTTAATATATTCCAGCATTCTGTTGCCGTCTTATTTTTCAGTGTCTTATTCCAGTCTATCTTTGCTAAATATTTCCTCATGTCCTTATACCTTCCTTTGTGGAAATTTCTCCTATACTGCTTTTTGCTATTCCTTTCTGATTTTACTTTGATGGTAAAATGTATCTGGTTGTGATCGCTACTCCCCAGTGGCTCACATATCTTGACATTGTCAACTAATTTATTCTGTGAGGACAACACTATGTTTAACACATTCTCACCCCTGGTTGGTTCTAGCACATGTTGAGAAAGGAAAGAATCTTGAACTAAAACTAAAAACTTGTGATCCTCACTCCCCATACTCTGTAGAGATTTCCATTGTATATGCCCGTGGTTAAAATCCCCCATAATAATACAGTCCCATTTGCTTACTTCCCTTATAGCGTTTTTTTTTTTTATATTCTATTCTATGCTTATATTTGGACTTCGATAAACTAACCCAACTGTTAACATTGAGTTTCCTGTAACTATGTTACACCAAACAGCTTCTTCGCAATATGCTTCTCTTTCTAATTTTATTTCATAAGCCTGGATAGATTCTTTAATATATAAAATAACTCCACCTCCCTTTCTTCCTATTCTATCTTTCCTAAACATTACATATCCTGACAGTCCCAATTCGGCATATGATATATCGGTGGTGGTCCAGGATTCGGTTATACCTATTATTATCTACCATAATGTTTAGTTCATTTCTTTTGTTTACTATACTCCTTGCATTTAAACAAACACATTTATATCCAGCTTCAGAAGAGTTTTCCAGACTGTTCTTTGCTGATTTATTTGTGCTGTCTTTATTTATGCCTCCAGTTTCAGGCTTTTCTGTGAGTCCCCCCCTGCGAATCTAGTTTAAATAGATGCAACCTGTCCCATTGTCAACAGATCGCAGCAGGTTCTCTGAGAAAACTGCTGCCCCCTTTCCACTAAGATGGAGGCCATCTCTCATGTACATATCTTTCCTTCCAACAAAGTATCCCCATAAATCTGTGAATCCCACCCCCTCTTCTTCACACATCTGCTCAACTAGTGTGTTGATTGCCATCCTCTTGCAGTTTAAATAATCATATTAACAGAATTATTTAATAATTGCGTACATTACAAAGAAACTAAAATTCTCAAAGAATCGCTTTAATGAAAACTCTGATCTGAGAGCAAAATGCAGTTTAAAAAACAAGTGAAAACATTTCTTGGTGTCACAACTATGTTATCATTAAGTCTAAGGCACTAAGCTTTACCAGGAAACATCTTTTGGGCACTTTCTTGCATTTCATTTTGTGATGCTAACATCTGGAATTTATCGCCCAGTATTGAAGATGTATACACTAACATCCAAGATAAAACTTTGTTTGTTAAGTGTTTACAACAGTCGATTAATATGATAAAGAATGAGTAAGATAATAATACGTATAAGTAAATAAGAATACATAAGACTTTCTATACTTAACAAGACAAACTATATCACACATGAATTTGTAAAAAATAAAAAATGCCAATGGTGGTTAAATAACTAACTAAATAAGTATTCAGAGATGCATTCAAACAATATAAAAACAAAAAACTTTATAAATCAATAGCCATAAAAATATCACTTAATAAATAATTAGAATAACACATTAATTGCCATATTAAAGTAATAAAATATACTGTAATAAAAGACGACTCATACATGATGTATAGACTAAAAGAGATTAGCCTTAAATGTGTCCATGCACTGCGTCAGCCATAAATCTACCATCAGCACCTTCCACACGTAGCATCTGTGCAGTAGAGAGATTCATACAAACAACGAAGGAGTACCTTGAGGTAGATGATGAGGTTCTTGTGCTGCATGTGGTGCATGATGTCACGGTGGAGGTGACGCAGGATGGCGACACATGTGTACACCTGGTAGTCCACCCCCAGACACAGACATACACACATGTAGTGGCAGATGTCCAGCCAGTCGAGGTAGTTCCAGAAACACTGCCGGATCCAGTGCTGGCAGATCTGTGACACAAATGACACAACAACATTTAGTGAACATCTCAAGAAGCTGCTACCACAGCAAGGCAATGTGGAACACAATATCATGTCTGTTTCATCACCCGCAATCAGCCCCTGTGCAACATTCTCTAGCAAGGAACAGTTTTCATTTGCATCCTCCCATAAATTGCTGTATTCAAGAGACACATTTGTGTAAAAGAGTTCTCACAACGAACCATGTCTGTCTTAAAGATACATTAAATAAAGTAAAAAGTAAAGGTAAGTTCTTATATAGCGCAGTATCCAGTTCTCAGGACTGCTCAAAGCTCTTTATTCCCTGGCAGACCTGTTTAATTGAACACCATCTCGACTTCTCTGAGAAGCATTCAGCCATCCTACAATTAATGCGCAAAGACTATTCGTACACAAATATTCACCACTGTTTATAGCCAGGTACTCATTCATACAGCTGAGTGAACTGATGCATTGTAGATTAAACAAACTTGTCCAAGGTTCGACACCGCTGCACAGGATTCGAACCTGGGTTCTCTCGGTTGAGAGCGAAGCTCTAGCCAATGCACCATGGCGCTACACTAAATGTAATTTCTGTCCTTGTCACCGACACAGTGATACCGTTGTACCTGGGTGAGCTGTAGTGTCCTACCTGTGTGGGACGTAGTGTCCTACTAATGCAGGGTGTAGTGTCCTACCTGTATAGGTTAGTGTCCTACCTGTGTGGGATGTAGTGTCCTACCTGTGTGTGTGTGTGTGTGTGTGTGTGTGTGTGTATAGTGTCCTACATGTGTGGGGTGTAGTGTCCTATCTATATAGGGTGTAGTGTCCTATATGTGTGGGGTGTAGTGTCCTACCTGTGCGGGGGAGCAGCCAGACATCTTGAAGGCGGAGTAGACATGGGAGACGTCAGACTGCAGGATGAGCTCTATGTTGTGACACGCGCTGGAGAAGACGGGCAGGATGCCACTCAGTGTGACACTTGCAGGTAGGTGGACCTGAAGGCACGGGGGGACTGGGTTAGGGTGGATGCCCTCACATTGAGGATAACCTCACAAATGGACTCCCTTCTAATAAAGTCTGTAACATTCACTTTGAAGCCACCTTCTAATGGATTCAACCCTGTATGTAGGAACCAAAGTAATGTAATCACAAGTAGAGAAACAACTGACACCATTATTAGTGGTGTTTCTTAATTTTCATACATGAATGAAGGTGAAGAATTAGCAAAGTCGTGTTGTAACTTATATTGTTGAAAACAATACATGTATAAAACTCTTAATGGTTTTCATGTCAGGGGAAGTAAAAACACATCCATATGTAAATGTGTAACCTGTTATTCTCTTAACATACAACAAGTGATCCAGTCCCATATTCTCCACACACAGATGTCACTCACAGAGGCATGCAGTCGTGACAACCAGAGGTGGGCGGAGACAGACGTGACAGAGATGTCCTGCAGCAGGTTCCATGCCTTCTCCTTGTTGCCATTCATCAGCAGAAACACTGTCGCCACAAACCAGTCATAGCCTATGGAGCTGCTGCCATGGCAACCTGAATCTTCTGTCAAGGAGGCACCTTACAAGCTATTAAACAATTTCCTGTGTCAATGTCCGACATCAGACAAAATTACTTTAATTTGGGGGACAGCATATTAACACTGTTAATATATTGATATCATCATATCAATGTTTACAAACTTCCATCTAATGGGAGGGGGTGGGGGTGTGATGGCTGAAGCCAGATCAAAATAATTTTGTCTGATATCGGACTTTGATATTCTGAGAGGATCCCTACATTGCACACATAAGTAATTACTCATCCATGGAAATGGTTTCTTGGAATCACGAACACTCATTACTTTTCTGTGGCAATAATGAGTATTTAAAGAGCTATTTGCACAAGATGAGAATGAAGGATACGTAGTGTGGGTACATCGATGGCGCGTTGCTGTTGCTGTAGGAAGTGACTACATTGCTTCACCAGTGACGTCAGTTTGTCCAATGACTCCTTTGTGTCTGGGATAAGCTTCAAGTGACTGCCGTACCTGAGGCAGTAGACAGTACACAACACATGTGTGAAGGTCTACGTATATATTTGTACACACACATGTACACATGTATGCCAATATGTACATACATTTTTTGTTCATTAATTCAAGTTAGTTAGTGTTAAAGAGTGCAATGTGTGTGTGTGTGTGTGTGTGTGTGTGTGTGTGTGTGTGTGTGTGTGTGTGCGTGTGCGTGCATGTTCGCGTGTGTGAAAGTGAGAATTGGACAGGGAAAAACAAAGGGGGCAAATGAAATAGACGGAGGGGGGAAGGAGAGTGGAAGGAGAGGGGGGAGGAGAGGGGGGAGGAGAGGGGGAGGAGAGGGGGAGGAGAGGGGGGAGGAGAGGGGGAGGAGAGGGGGAGGAGAGGGGGAATGAGAGGGGGGAGGAGAGGGGGAGGAGAGGGGGAGGAGAGGGGGAGGAGAGGGGGGAGGAGAGGGGGAGGAGAGGGGGGAGGAGAGGGGGAAGGAGAGGGGGAGGAGAGGGGAGGAGAGGGGGGGAGGAGAGGGGGAGGAGAGGGGGGAGAGGGGAGGAGAGGGGGTGGAGAGGGGGGAGGAGAGGGGGAGGAGAGGGGGAGTAGAGGGGGGAAGGAGAGGGGGGAAGGAGAGGGGGGAAGGAGAGGGGGGAAGGAGAGGGGGAAGGAGAGGGGGGAAGGAGAGGGGGGAAGGAGAGGGGGGAGGAGAGGGGGAAGGAGAGGGGGAGGAGAGGGGGAAGGAGAGGGGGGAGGAGAGGGGGAAACGAGAGGGTGAAAGGAGAGGTGAAAGGAGAGAGAGAGAGAGGAGAGGGGAAAGAAGAGAGAGAAAGGAGAGGGGAAAGGAGAGAGAGAAAGAAGAGGGAGAAAGGAGAGGGAGAAAGGAGAGGGAGAAAGGAGGGAGAAAGGAGGGAGAAAGGAGAGGGAGAAAGGAGAGGGCGAAATGACAGGGAGAAAGGAGAGGGCGAAAGGAGGGGAGAAAGGAGAGGGAGAAAGGAGAGGAACATAATTACAGAAGAAAGAATGTGAAGAGCCGATAAATGTCTCTATTGATTTAAGTGTGTTCAAATAATAATATACACATTTTATGACAATGATCTGGCAAAGATTATTGAGCAACAGTAATGAGTGTGATGGGGAGATGGAACAGAGTGACACGGAGGTAGGTAGAGAGAAATAGGTGAAAAGGAAGAGAACAGGGAGAGAAATAGGGAGAGTAAGAAGGACAGAAAGAGTCAGTGATGAGTCAGTGTAGTTTGGTACTGTCCATCAGTGGGGTGCTGTGATGCATCAGAGTCTGGGTGGGGGTGCACAATAGAACCCTGATATACATGCCTCCTGCATAGTCAATTAATGCTTACTGCAACAAAGAACTCTGTAGGAATAGCATACCTGATTCAATTTTCCACAGGTATGATTAATTTGTGTTCTGAACCTTCGCAGCTCACACTACACAGCTGTAAGTAATACTCTTACCTTGTGTAGTGCAACTGCAACATTGGTGTCAGAAGTGGGATGGTGAGAGTAGGCGAAATGGAGACGAAAAGATGGTTCTGATGGGAGCCCGAGAGTTAGTCGCCAGCAGATACACATGTATCTGTATATATAACTAACATAAACTACACATGCACACATGACATGCACACTCACGTGCACACACACGCACGCATGCACGCACACACACACACGCACACACACATGCATGTAAACACACCTAATGGTGACCTTGATGCCAAGTTCCTGCACAGCTGACAACCGGAACTTGTTGATGGCCTTGTTACTGGCTGCAAACAGATGTCATGTCATCATGTCATAACATGTCACCACATTGACTCTACACAGATCACACAATACAAGCTCAGTGTGTCTGTTATAGGAGTTATTTGGTAACTATAAAAGTTGATGATGATTTGGAAATGTGGTAAGTTACCTTTTTGAATCCTTGTTTGCTCAGACAGAGCTTTAAGCATATTCTCGATGCCTTCATCAGCATCAACTGTTGATGCTGACAAAGGCATCAAGAGAATGCCGAAAGCACTGACTGAGCAAGCAAGGAATCAGAAAGGTAACTTACCATATTTCCAAATCATGAACATAACTGAATCCGGAAGCAACTTACATGCTGAAAGAGTTGATGATATTTCCTTCCAGCATACAAATCAACAGTGACTAACAAAGAATTATATTGGTGGCCAGGCAAATACAATGTCAAATGGAATATCTCAATTAACAGTCATACAAATACATTCATAAATATATTATAACTCCTTCCACCATATATTGTTGTTATATATTTCTGAATCAGTGTTTATTTAGCAATCTCTGACAGTGCTCTTAATTATTAACATTCCAGAAACAATCTTAGATCTGATGCTATACTAAATAAAATACCTTATTGTATATTTTTACTTGATGTAGGCACTAATTGATCACAATACTGCATCATCTTTGCTTCAGAAAAATACATAAATAATAAAGTATCAGGTGAAGGTTCTGGTTGTGGTAGTTTGTAATGATCCTGTAACGCATCTAGCACACCTAATATTGCAAACACCATGCTACTTCAACTGAACAAATAACAATGGAATATTGCAGAGTAAAACAGAAACAGATGGCCGACCTGAGTACTCTGTCACAGGGAATATGGCGTCTTCTGGCATTTGACCTACGACCTGGGCCGTCTTTTGCAACAAATCCTGTAGAACTGTCAAATGAAAACAATTATATCACATTATGCAATTTCACAGATATTCTTAGAAGCTGGCCGTTATTCCACACTCGTTTTAAGTAAAACAATTACACATGTGCATGTTTATACATACATTGGTATGCATACATGTATGCAAATATTTACACATATAACAATGTACATACACTTGCAATAATTCAGTCACTGCAGCTAAAGTCCAAGAGTGTAGTGTGTGTGTGTGTGCGTGTGTGCATGCATGTGTGCGTGCGTGCGTGCGTGCGTGCGTGCGTGCGTGCGTGCGTGCGTGCGTGATTGCTCCTTTACCATAAACACGTCAATGATGGTTTGCCTGTCCTAAAAATCAGAAAATAACTATCACATCTTTTGGATGATGACTGTAAAGGTGGGGGCTTACATTTGTATAACATTTTTAATGTGGCACAAGTTATATAATATATACACTGTATTCTCCATCGAAATGTCACGTAAAAAAGTCTGAATTTTCCTATTACGAGATGATAGTGAATCTAACTAGTGATGTTTAACTATCAGCAATATTTCATAATTTGGAGTAAATTTCTGAAGCACAACATTTTCTAAACATGTTGTTGACAGAAAACCTCACTACTGCTGTATATTTCAGTGAGCAGCATTGTTCAAAATCAGATATTTTATTTAAGCAACTTTGCTGTCAGTATAGCGTTGACATTGCTCACCGTTGCCGCGGGCGTGCTCTGGTTTGGTTGTGAGGAGAGAACAGAAGATCTTGCGACATTTCTCCAGCCATGGCACAGTCAGGTCGACCTCCTTCGTCTCACCCAGGTACTTACTCAGGTCGCTGTCTGTCAACATCAAACATCTATCTAGTGTATTCTTTGCCATGTGAAGACATGGATAGTGGCCACTAAGAGGTTTCAACAGCTTGTAGTGGACTAGATAAGGTTCCTTGCCTATACCATTTCTGTAGGAAAGCTACCACAGTACAGGCGAGGTTCCAGCTAGATTGGAAAGCTACTCAAAACAAGTCTAAGCTAAGACATAGCTGTGATAAAGGTTTGTATCAGAACTTTAGGGCTGTTTTGGTCAATTTTTAATTAACATTTAAGAACCGATTCGCACCAACTGTTTTACCTGCGTATTCCGCAGTGCAATACCTTCATGTTGCATTTGTTGATTTGTTTATGGGTAGTTTTCAAAGATTATTGTATAAACGCCTATACTACAGTAATTTCCCTTCAGCTATGGCATAGGTGAGGGACCTTGCCTAGTAATTGACAATTATTAGTCCATATCCTTAAAAGTAAGCAAATTACAGACTGGTGTTCTTTAATAATTGTAACTAGGGAACAGTAATCTGGAATGTTAGATTGGACTTTTATAGATATAACTAAATCAGACACAAACATCACAGATACAAATAAGGCCTGCATCTGATGTTACACTGCCTTTCAAATCCAAAAAGTCAATGTTATTTATTACTGGTCCAAGCCACCACAGTCGTCAGTGGCCCCCGCAATCATGACACAAACCCAATGTACCCATCTTTAATCCTTACCTTGTTTTGTGGCAGGCTTATTGACAAGGGAAGGAATGTATTCCTTTGGGACAGGGTAGGAGCTGAACAATGGGAACGAATACAACCCGTTGTCTTCCTGCAAACATAAATATTACATTTATTTGGTTATTGTGTAAACTATGTTTTTATTAAAGTATTAGTAAAGTACATTATCAGCTTATTATGATTATTATGAATGGTAGAATTATAAAATATATAGTATATAGAGTTTCACAAAAGTACAACCTGCATTTTGAGATGTTATTGATAACAACGTAAGTATCTGACATACAGAGCACTTTGACATGTATTAATATCAAATGTTAAATTATTTGCATTAGGTAGACTACACATATTAGATATATTAGAAAGGTACAGGAACTGTAGTCTAAATATAAAAATATATTTACTGAATAGGAAATCAAGTTTTTCTATTTCCATCACTTTCAGATCAAATGTTATTTCAATAAACAAGGCTATCCAAAAATATACCTCATAAATATTGTGGACATTCTGACCATGTTCTTACTATACATCTTTCTAAAACATTTAAAAACAGGACATACAAATGCTATTCAGTGAATACAACATTGCACTTCAAATATTCATTACTGCTATTTATAATAACTGCTAAGATAACTGAAGGATTGATTTCTCAAGCAGACTGAGTGATTGTGCGTGTTGTTTGTCAATACTAACAGCTGCGATGGTCCTTGAAGGCAAGATTCTCTCCACACTACTCCCAACAAGGAAGGTCTTCACAAGGACGTAGTTCCTCTCCACTGACAGGCGGTCAACGATTATTTCAGCACTGAAACACATTGTACAAAACGCTGCGTCAAAACACACACAAAATATCATTAAACAACTAATCAACTCTAACAGTAACAACACGGCTTCTCCACAACGGCATGTAAATAGTGAAATGTCTTACTTAAAACTGGGGTCGCAAAACATGGCTTTCATTTTCAGGGAGCTAACTGGGCCATTCAACTGAATGAGCAGTTTTTCAACACACCCTAGTGGTGGTCATGCACACACTCATACACACAGACAGACACACAGACAGACACACACACACACACACACACACACACACACACACACACACACACACACACACACACACACACAAGCACGTGTGCATGTTCATGCACATACACGTACACACAGACAGACACACACAAGCATGCATATTTGGCCACAGATATCTTATCAGACCAAAATTAATATAACTGATGAATGAGTTTGTTTAATGTTGTCATCAAACTACATGATTCATTTGCACAAACAAACTAGCACATCATAATTGGTTCTTGAAAGATTTCTTTTTCGTTAAATGACTCTGAAATGAGACAAGTGGAAAACTAAATGAGGGTAGATTTTTAATGACAAACAAATAAATTAGCCTATTACTGAGTATAATATTTAAATTGAAGTATATTTCATCAATGTCATAGTTAATGCTGATTCAGTGCTAAGTGTGTATTGTTGCAGTCTGTGGTAGAATTACGCATTAGTATAAAATATAAATCCAAAATATGATGAGATCCCATTCCAACAGTTGTTGCTCATGGAGCCTTACAGAAAGTTCTAAAATAAAGTTCTTCTACTATTAGTTGGCAGTGTCCATTTTTTGACATAAACACTAATGGAAGTTTAGAGAAAGAGATCTAAGCTCAGAGTTTTAAGTTTAGTGTTAAAAGCAGCACCCATGACCTTATTGATGTTAGATGTTGCCGCAGAGAATCTTATGGGGCTGCCACACTGAATGACCAGTTGCCCCAGTGACGTCTTGAACACAGGATGTGATGTAGATTGTTTTCTCATAGACTGACCATTTGACTCCATAAGAGTATTGGCCAGTACACAATCAAGACAAGACAAGACTGAGCAGCAACTCACCTGTTCTGTGGGATGTTCTCACCAGTTCTGTGGAATGTTCTCACCTGTTCTGTGGGATGTTCTCACCTGTTCTGTGGGATGTTCTCACCTGTTCTGTGGAATGTTCTCACCTGTTCTGTGGAATAATCTCACCTGTTTTGTGGGATGTTCTCACCTGTTCTGTGGAATGTTCTCACCTGTTCTGTGGAATGTTCTCACCATTTCTGTATGATATTCTCACCTGTTCTGTGGAATGTTCTCACCTGTTCTGTGGAATGTTCTCACCTGTTCTGTGTGATATTCTCACCTGTTCTGCAGAATGTTCTCACCTGTTCTGTGGAATGTTCTCTCCTGTTCTGTGGAATGTTCTCACCTGTTCTGTGCAATATTCTCACCTGTTCTGTGGAATGTTCTCACCTGTTCTGTGCGATATTCTCACCTGTTCTGTGGGATATTCTCACTTGTTCTGTGCGATATTCTCACCTGTTCTGTGGGATGTTCTCGGCCTGACACCTCAACAACATCTCCTGGAACTCGTACTGGGTCTGTAGTAGGAGGTATGTGTCTAGACACGATGTCATCATGCTCAACAGTCTAGACAAACAACAATCACCTTCAGCGTTATGTTGATACCAGATTCTATTATATTCATATATGATCAGGTTGTTCAGTTATCTGTCAAAATCTTTTCGTTTTGTGCTGATCATTGAGAACAACTTCTGGTGAAGAAATGTGTTTGAAGTAATTGAGATATGGGAGCGGCCGATACAGTAACTACAATCTTCCTGTGATCTTCTTAAAACTGCTCTCACATGACCATTATCAACAACATCACATGACCACCGAGAGAATCATACAACAACGCTGAAGATAGCACTGCGATGGTGCCGAAAGCTCCACGGAGCACAATAGTGTATTCCAACAGGTGACTTAATGACCATATCAAACAGTAATCTTACTGCACTAAACCACCAGCGTAGATCATCTGCACCCACTTCTACAAATGTCTTCCATCAAATTCAAAGCAACTGAAATCAGCACTTTTATTAATTTTCAAACAAATCAGTCTGGGAGCAATTTGTTCAGAAACAGACAACGGGGGGGGGCCAGTCTGTGTTAAAGTAAAGAATAAAATATAACACAGGTGTGTCTGCCACTTAAATTTATGCAACATTTAATAGGATATTATAACAAAGTGGCATATATAAATGTGGTATTTAAATTGTTTTGTTTACATACGAGTGAGAAACATTGTCACATGCTAAAATGTCAGGTCTGTAAAGTTGTAAATTATATTGACATCTCAATGAAACATTTTGGGAAATTCCGAGCCACACAATATCTGACATTTTTGTAAATTGTCATGGTAAGAACATAAAATATCTTTCTATTGACCTTTTCAAAAAAAAAAAATGATATAAGTAATATGATCAAAATTAACAGTTTGACCCAGCTCTTGTCAGCAGGTTGTGATCGTCACACATAAGATGCAGTGACTAAGATCCTCACCTGAGACCAAACACATGAGACTGTTCGTAGTTGAAGAGAGAGTGGATCTTTGCGTCATTGTCGACCATCACCAGACGGTCAAGCACCCCCTGTTGTAGAATGAGAAAAAGTCAACAGCCTGTATGTACAAGGGTATACTTGGTTATGTTAACGTTTTCCTCCTAGATGGGTTGAACCCCAGGCACCAAACTTTCAGGGAGTCATCTACAACTCTTGTATGGCCTGAGGACAGCTGATCAACTGGGGATGTTTTATGTAACTTGCATTACTGCAAAAAGTATGGCCTGAGGACAGCTGATCAACTGGGGATGTTTTATGTAACTTGCATTACTGCAAAAAGTATGGCCTGAGGACAGCTGATCAACTGGGGATGTTTTATGTAACTTGCATTACTGCAAAAAGTATGGCCTGAGGACAGCTGATCAACTGGGGATGTTTTATGTAACTTGCATTACTGCAAAAAGTATGGCCTGAGGACAGCTTATCAACTGGGGATGTTTTATGTAACTTGCATTACTGCAAAAAGTATGGCCTGAGGACAGCTGATCAACTGGGGATGTTTTATGTAACTTGCATTACTGCAAAAAGTATGGCCTGAGGACAGCTGATCAACTGGGGATGTTTTATGTAACTTGCATTACTGCAAAAAGTATGGCCTGAGGACAGCTTATCAACTGGGGATGTTTTATGTAACTTGCATTACTGCAAAAAGTATGGCCTGAGGACAGCTGATCAACTGGGGATGTTTTATGTAACTTGCTTTACTGCAAAAAGTATGGCCTGAGGACAGCTGATCAACTGGGGATGTTTTATGTAACTTGCTTTACTGCAAAAAGTATGGCCTGAGGACAGCTGATCAACTGGGGATGTTTTATGTAACTTGCATTACTGCAAAAAGTATGGCCTGAGGACAGCTGATCAACTGGGGATGTTTTATGTAACTTGCTTTACTGCAAAAAGTATGGCCTGAGGACAGCTGATCAACTGGGGATGTTTTATGTAACTTGCATTACTGCAAAAAGTATGGCCTGACGACAGCTTATCAACTGGGGATGTTTTATGTAACTTGCATTACTGCAAAAAGATGTTTCAAATTGATATCATAACAAACGTTATTTATGCATATGCCAAACCGTCTTCTGCATCTGGTGGAGGTAGCACCATTTGAAGGATAACCACTTTTGTTAGTTTGTTTGATCTACAAAAAGCTCATATGCATACCTCTTAAAATAAACAGCTAGGGGAATATGTAAATACTAAATGATAGATTATATATTTCATTAGAGATGTAATCATACTTACGGTGACTGAGTCTGGCTTCTCTCGCAATGAGTAAGATGACTTTGAGAGCAGAGGCTGTTCAGCCAACAGCTCATAGACAGCAGGGAAGGACGACAACAGCGTGACAAGGTTGATGAACGACTGAAATGTAAGAGCTGGCCTGATAACATCTATGGCCTGATAACATCTATGATATCTCAGCCCCCTTTTTGGCCCAGAACCATTTACAAAAGTGGAACAAACACAAATAGTTATATTATAGCAAAACCTACAAAAACACTGAGCTAAAAATTAGCTGGGCAGAAATGTGTTGAGCTCATAAAAACAAACCCGTATGACTGACCTTCTTGGCCGACTTGTCGATGGGGTTGATTGGCCAGTACTTGGGGGTGTAGACCGGTCGGTCATCAGCTATCTCCAGCTCCCCCCACAGCTTCTTGATGAGGTCCGAGATGAAGCCTGCAACAGTGGCAAGGTGTGGGAACAGTTGTAATGACCTGGAGGAGGATAGAACAGAAATCTAACGTCAATGACAGGTCACTTTAGATATAGAGTTTATTGTTATCTATCTATCTACCTGTATGATGTACGGTCTTATTCTCTCGTAAAGTTGACCAGTGGCATCAAATTCTGGTGGAGTGCGCAGTGTGTGTGCATGGTGTGTGTATGTGCACTGTGTGTTGCATGTGTTGTGTGTGCATATGTGTGCATGCATGCATGCATGTGTATGTAT
The DNA here is from genome assembly GCA_963995525.1 of Escarpia spicata. Taxonomy (NCBI): domain Eukaryota; kingdom Metazoa; phylum Annelida; class Polychaeta; order Sabellida; family Siboglinidae; genus Escarpia; species Escarpia spicata. The sequence continues at coordinate 50,681,849 of OZ023214.1, read as the reverse complement.
ATGTGTCTTGTGTGTGCTTGTGCGTGTGTGTGCGTGTGCGTGTGTGTGTGTGTGTGTGTCTTTTATGTGTGTGTGTGTGTGTGTGTCTTTTGTGTGCATGCATGTGTGTGTGCGTGCATGTGTCTTTTACATGCATGTGTGTTTGTTTTGTGTGTGTGGGTGTGTATGTGTGCATGTAAATGTATATGTTCGTGTGCACATGTACAGTGGAACCTCGCTTTACGGTCACCTCGGTAATCTGGTCACCTCGCCATTAAGGTCACCTTGGGACAGTCCCAAATTATTTACACAGTAAAAGATAGGACGTTAGTCCCGCTAATCCAGCCACCTCGCTATTCAGGAATACGGTGAGTACCCCAGTGCAAAATGATGAGATTGCTGGCAGATTACACCCACATTTCTGGATGTTTACTCAGCGACTGACGTATCTAAAACAATGTAAAAGACGCAAGTCCCCAGTTATCTGTTGC